>CAKNYM010052083.1:100794-149183 GCA_932195095.1 Andricus curvator
TAACATAATTCAAAGTTGATGCAAGAACAGAAAAGATGTGTTGATTCGAGACGAATCGATTGACCTACAATATTAATACATTTTATTGATGAGTAGGGACTTTATGGTAATTTATATATTTTTAAAATCGATTTTTATAGTAAACATTTTCTCATTCTCATAATTCAAAATTGATGCAAGAACGGAAAAGATTCCTTGATTCGAGGCACATTGATTGACCTATAACAGTGATACATTTTATTGAAGAGTATGGAAGCTATGGTTATGAATAATATTTGAAAACACGGTTTTTTATAGTCAAACTTTTTTCTTCAACATAATTCAAAGTTGTTGCGAGAATATAAAAGATTCCTTTGTTCGAGACGAATCAATTGACCTACAATATTAATACATTTTATTGATGAGTAGGGAAGTTATTCTCATTTATAATATTTGAATCATCTGTTTCAAACAGGAAAACTTTTTCCATCAACATAATTCAAAGTTGACGCATGAATAGAAAGACTTTTTGATCATAAATTTTCAAATAGAATAATTCTGACAATTTATGTAAAGAAATCATAAAGCTGGGAAAGGGATAGGGTGCGACAGAACTTTTCCCTTCCCTTTTCCAGCTCGAAAAATTGTCATTTCGAATACAAAATTTGATTTGTCTTTGTATTTAAAAAATTGTTTGTATTATTTTGTAATTTTGTATTTTTTGTAAATTTATATTTTTAAATTGATCAAAATGAAGACTTTGGTTTAGTTGTTAGTTTAAGAATTTTCTATGCGAAACCCCTCATTTTCTGTACAAATGTTGGTTATCTAGTTCTGTCCTGCAACCCTTCAACTTATTATTCATTTTCTAAAATTTGCAGAAAAAAATCCGTTGTTTACATATAAATCATGTCTATTTGAACAATGCCTTTTGTTCAGTATCAATCTAAGCGAATAAGATTCATCTCACGTCGAAGGTCTTCGCCAATGACTATGAATAAGTGAAGATCAAAGTGTGTAGAATGTAGAGAGAAATGCGTTCTACACAGCAATAATTCTACAGATTGGTTGAGTTAAGAGAGGGCACTGTGCCTTACAGTATGTACTTTTCCTGAAGCGATGAGAAACCCAAGTTTGTTTATGCATTCCATTTAAGAATCACGTAAACTTGTATAATTTAAATTTATCAAATGGAATTAAATTATTCATGGTAATTTTTTCATTACATCATTTATTTCATCATAAATCATTTCATTAATTTTATTTCACTAAATGTGTATGATATAGCAGAGTGAAAATGCTAAAATTAATCGAAACGTTTGAGCTGAGTAGAGTTCTCAAATGCTCAAGAATGTATGTTGAGCAAATGCTCTCGAAAATATGCTCAGCATTTAAGCTCGAACAGAGCATTTATAGAGCATTAAAGAGAATTCATTGTTTAAACGAATATATTTCACCATTAATACATATATTTTTACAAAAACATTCTACAGTGAAATAAACATATACTTTTTTTTAATTAAAGAGTTGCTATAGGTCAGGTAATTCCAGAAAGTCAGGGAATGTCAGGGAAAACCTGACAGAGTTAGGGAATTTTCGATAAATTAAAGTTGAAGTTAATTTTATTATTATGGTTGAAAATTAATCTGTTTTGGTTGAGGATTTAAACTATTTTGTTGAAAATTCATCTTTTTTATTGAATTCATCTTTTTTGGTAGAAAATTCAACTACTTAGTTAGAAGTGGAACTACTTTGTTAAAAATGCCTTTATTTGGTTGATGTTTTATCATTTTAGTTGAATCCTCCTTCTTTTATCAAAAATTTAATTATTATGTTGAAAATTATGTTTTCTAGGTAAGAATTAATTGTTTTAACTGTAAATTTAATTCGTACATGTTTGGTTCAAAATTTATTTTCTTAAGTTGAAAATTCAAATATCTGGTTTAAAATTCCTTTAAAAATTCAAATATTTTATTGAAAATTCATGCATTTCGTTAAAAATTCATCTTAATGGTTCAAAATTGATCGTTTTGTTTGAAAATGAGAAATTTAATCTTCTTGGTTGAAAATTATACTATTTCGTTGAAAATTTACTTTAATCTTATTGAAAATTAATGTTTTTTACTAAAAATTAAACTATTCTATTTTTAGTTGAACATTTATCTGTTTTCGGTGAAAATTTAACTATTTGTCGAAAATCCGACTTTTTTTGTACAATAGTACTCTCTCATTAGTTGAAATTTCATCTTTTTGGTTAAAAATTAATTTCTTTGTTTGAAAATTCGTTTGTTTTTGGTTTGAACATTTATGACTGAAAACTATCCTACTTTATTTTTGGTAGAAAATTTATCTTTTTAGTTTGAAATGCATTTATTTGGTTGAAAATAAAATTTTTTAAGTTGAAGATTCATCATTTTAGTTGAAAATTCACTTTAACTATTAGATTTTTTATGGAAAATTTACCTTTTTTGATAGAAATATAATCTTTTTCGTTAACAAATTATTTGTTTAGTAGAAAATTTAACTATTATATTTTTGATTAAGAATTCATTTCTCTCATTGAAAAAAAAACTGTTTGGTTGAAATTTTTTTGTTTTTTTTTGTTTGATAGAAAATTCGTCTTTTGGATTGAAAAATCCACTATTTGGACAAAATTTCATATTTTTGGTTGAAAATTCATCATTGTGATTAAAAAATAATTTCTTTGGTTGAAAATTCGGTTCTTTTTAGTTGAAAATTAATTTTTTTAACTGAAGATATAACTATTCCATTTTCGGTTAAAAATTTATATTTTTAGTTGAAAATTAATTAATTCTGCTGAAAACTCGTTTTTTTTTTAATTTACTTTTCTAACTGCAAATTGAAATATTATATTTTTGGCTTGTAAATTCATCTTTTTTAGTTTAATATTGAATTATTTTGTTGAGAATTCATTTTTTTTTTGAAAATTGATCGTCTTAACTGAAAATTTAATTCTTCTCTTTTTGGTTAAAAAATCATTTTTTTTTGTTATGAAAAAAATATTTTTTTTTGTTGAAAATTCGTTGTTTTTTTTTGTTGAACATTTATTTTTCTGAAATTTTAACTGTTTTAATCTTGGTTAAAAATTGATGCTTCTTAGATGAAAATTCATCAACTTTGTTGAAAATGAGTCTTTCTGTTCTCTTTTTTAAACTGAAAATTACAAAAAAAAATGTTTGCTTATTTTGGAATTTGTTGATAATGTGCAAAAAATGTTTTTAGATTAAGTTACATGCACACATTTTGGAAAAAGTTAAATATGTGGAACTAGGAATGTCTTTAGTTTGAACCAAAAAAACATGTTATCATTTTGATTTTCGGAAAAAAAATTATGATTTAGGAATTGTTTTTTTCGCGATTTTGGAACGTTTTAAACACAACAATTTTTTCCCATGAAAGAAAAATAATAATATATTTCTTTGGTTCAAGCTGAAGAAATTTCAGGTTCGAAATATTCAACTTTTGACAAAAAAGTTTATTATAATTTTTTTTCAGTTTCTAGGGATTCAATTAATGTATTGAATGTAGAAAGCTTTGAGAAATTATATTACAAGATATTCTTATAAATATTAGCACCATCGATTAATTAAATAATTAAATAATACTAAAAAACATAATAATAATTTCTTGGATTAGTCTTTAGATTGCACAAATTTGAATAATAATTCAAATAAATTTTTGCTTTATCTTCTTATACCTCAAATTCAGTGTATATTTAGCTAAAATTAATGTAGGCACTATATTAAATTCAATTTAAAACGCTTTAAATCCCTAACTTTTCAAGTAAAATATAGCAGTTTCAACAATATAGATAAACTTTTAACTAAAAAGTTTAATTTTCAACCAAAAAGATTAATTTTCTACCAAAAAAGACGATTTTTCAATTAAATACACAAATTCTCAACCCAATTGTTGAATTTTCAACTAAAAAAGAAAAATTTTCATCCAAATAATTGAATTTTGAACTAAAAAAGATCAGTTTTCAACCAAGAATGAAATATTTAATATTTCAGTTAAGAAAATTAATGAAAAAAAAAAAACCAATTTTTCAACCGAAGTGATTAATTTTAAACTAAAATGCTGAATTTTCAACTGAAATAGATGAATTTTAAACCAAAAAGATGAATTGAAAAAAAAATTGAATATTTAACTGGAAGACTTGAACTTTCAAACAAAAAGATAAATTTTCAAACAAGAAGAATAATTTTCGACCAAAAAAAAATGATTGAAAAAAAAATACATGAATTTTTCAACGAAATAGTTTAATTTTTAACCAAAAAAAGACAATCATCAACTAAAAATGGAATGTTTCAATTTTCAGTTAAAAAAAATTAATTTTCAACCACACTGATGAATTTTCAACTGAAATTATTAATTTGAACTGGAACAGTTAAATTTACAATCAAAAATATGAATTTTTAACTAAAATGATGAATCCTTGACTGGAATAATAATTGAATTATCAACCAAAAAGATGAATTTTCAACCAAGAAGATTAATTTCTGCCAAAAAAGAGGAATTTGCAACAAAATACATGAATTTTCAACTAGACAAGGTAAATGGTCAACCAAAAATTGAATGGTTGAATTTTCAGTTAAAAAATTAATGTTCAATCTAAGAGATGAATTTTAAACTAAAATGATGGAATATTCAACTGGAATAGTTACATTTTCAGTTAAAAAAATTAATTTTCAACAAACAAAAAAACTAATATTCAAAAAATAGTTACATTTTCAAACAAAGTGAGAAATTTTCAAGTAAAATGATGAATCTTCAAATGGAATAGTTGAATTTTAATCCAAAATAATGAATTTTCAAGTAAAATGATAAATCTTTAACTACAATAATTGAATTTTTAAACGAAAAAATGAAGTTTCTACCAAAAAAGACGAACTTTCAACTAAAAAAGACCAATTTTAAATAAAAAAAGAATCATTTTTCAACTGAAAATTGAATAATTAAATTTGTAGTTGATCTGGTGTTCGAATCCCAGCGGAGTGAAAGGAGATATTTTTTTCTGAATTTTAAATGAAAAAAAAGTTAATTTGAAAAAAAAATTAAAAATTTCAACAAAATAATTAAAGTTTCAACTGGAACAGTTAATTTTTCAGTACAAAAATTAATTTTCAGCCAAGAAAACGGATTTTCAACCAAAGAGATGAATTTTCAATTAAAATGATGAATCTTCAAAAAAAAAAATTAATTTTTAACAAAAGAGTTAAACTTTTAACCAAGTAATTAAATTTTCAGTCCAAAAAAGAATTCAACCAAAAAAGACAACTTTTCAAGATGATTTGAATTTTCAACTAAGATAGTTTAATCGTCAGTTAATTATAATAATAATAATTATTCAGTTAATTATATTGCAATTTAAACAAACTTAAGCATGCTCTCGAACAAACCTGATTAAAAAATGAAAATTCCTTGGCATTCCCACGTTTTTCCAGGTATATAAAAATTCCCTGACAATTCCAGGTTTCCCCTGACTTTTCCCTGAATAATTTTTCATTTTCCCTGACCATTAATATTTAGAGAACAAAATTTTAATCTTGTAATATTTTTAATATACAATATTTTATAAATGGAACCAAACAATTTTAAATTTAAATTGATCTAAAATTTATCTAAAATTGGAAATTTATATATTTTTATATCAAAGAAAGATTTACGTTTTAAAATAAATATATAAAAATTGTGATTGTGATTTGGAAAAGGGGATTTTGGAACAGATATCTGTAATTCTGCACTTGAAAAGGGAATTTTCTAAATTATTATAGTTCTGACTTTAAACAGGGAAATTTGGAAAAGAATGATAAGTTTTATTTGGTTTACGGAATTTTCAAAAAAAATAAATAAATAATTCTCACTTGGTCCAGTGAATTTTCCAAAATAATTACAATTTTAACTCACAACGGGGAATTTTCGAAAATAATTATGATGCTGATTTGAAAAGGGAATTTTCCGAAAGAATTATTATACTTCTGTCTTTGATCATGAAAATTTGAAAAAGAATGATAATTTTTATTTGTTTTAGAGAATTTTCCGAAAGAATTGTAATTTTGAGTTATACCTGGATTTAAAAAACAAGTATAATTCTGACTTGGAACAGTGAATTTTCAAGAAAAATGATAATTTTGGGTTGGACCAGAAAATTTTCCTAAGAAATTATATATAATTCTGAATTGGACCAGAAAATTTACAAAAATAATGTTATTTTAGATCAGGAACGCGTAATTTAAAAAAAATTATAATTCTCATTTGGAACAGGGAATTTTCAAAAAAAACTTGAAGCCTCGGTATAAATAAGGTTAGATCAACAAAAATTTGGTGTCCATGGAGTT
This sequence comes from Andricus curvator, assembly GCA_932195095.1. Classification (NCBI taxonomy): domain Eukaryota; kingdom Metazoa; phylum Arthropoda; class Insecta; order Hymenoptera; family Cynipidae; genus Andricus; species Andricus curvator. Next base: position 107,136 of record CAKNYM010052083.1, read on the forward strand.
CTATATTTATTCTTTTTTTAAACCGTTTTTCTCTTTCTCGGCAGCGCTGGAATCGCTAAAAGGTCAACAAAAATGTGAAAATTGAATTTGTAAAGAAATGTCGAAATTAACGCAAAAGGCCATGAGCGTCTCGTTTTTCTTGTGAAAGTATTTCAGTGATGCCTCATGATTATTTTGAGACCAAAAGGGAAAAAATCGCTCGAGAGATTATTGAATAAACCTAATTTTTATTTGTAGGTTTTTATGTATATTTTCGTTCAAAAAAGCGGTGCTTTTGAGGCTTAAACTCTACAATTTGGCCATAAAAAAAGTATCTAATCGTTGAACATCCGGTACCTATTAAAATTTTGGAAAATGTGTGATAAATTGCAGATGTGATCAGTTTTTTAAAAATATTTCTCCACTTCAGCCAAAAATTGAAGCGCATTAAATTCCTCTTAAAACTAAAAAAAAAGTCAAAGATTTCTTTTTTCATAGTGCAACTAAAAAAAGATCAATTTTCAATCGACAATTTAAATTTTCAGTATACTTTCAAGCCAAAAGGTCAATTTTCTGTAAAACAGTTGAATTTTCAACCAAAAATATCAATTTTTAACAAAAAAGTTCATTTTCAACCAAACATTTGCATTTTTAACCAAAAAAAGAGGAAGTTTCAAACCAAAAAAATTACTTTTATATAAAAAAGACGAATTTTCAACCAAAAAAGGTCAATTTTCAACCAAAAACGGAGGTTACATTTTCAGTTTAAACAATTTATTTTTAAACAAGAAAATAACCGAATTTTCGACAAAATAGTTCAATTTTCAACCAAGGAGATGAACCTTGAACCAAAAAGAAATTTTCTTAAGAAAGTAGTTTAACAAATCAACAAGAAACGAATTTTCAATCAAAAAAGGTCAATTTTCAACCAAAGACTGAAATTACATTTGCAGTTAAAAAATTTATTTTGAACAAAAAAAATAACAGAATTTTCAACAAAAATAGTTAAATTTTCAACCAAGGAGATGAACCGAATTTTGAACCAGAAAAGGTCAAATTTCAACCAAAAATGTTAAAGTGACATTTTCAGTTTAAAAAATGTACTTTTAACCAAAAAAAATAACAGAATTTTCCACAAAATAGTTAAATTTTAAACAAAGGAAATGACCCTTCAAAAACAACAAAATGTTTAACAAATTAGTTCAAAAAATGGACAAAAAACGTATTTTAAATCAAAAAAGATCAATTTTCAACCAAAAACGAAAATTACTATTTTAGTTAAAAAATTTATTTGTAACCAAAAAAAGAACAGAATTTTCAACAAAATAGTTAAATTTTCAACCAAGGAGATGAACCTTCAAAAAAAATTATTAAGAAAGTGGTTCAACAAATCAAAAAAACCGAATTTTCAACCAAAAAAGGTCAATTTTCAACCCAAAATGGAAAAGCTACATTTTCAGTTAAAAAAATGTATTTTTAACCAAAAAAATAATAGAATTTTCAACAAAATAGTTAAATTTTCAACCAAGAAAATGAACCTTCAACCAAAAAAAAAGTTTAACAAAGTAGTTCAAAAATTGACAAAAAACGAATTTTCGACCAAAAGATGTCAATTTTCAACCAAAATCGGAAGTTATATTTTCAATTTTAAAAAATTATTTTTAAAAAGGTCAATTTTCAACCGAAAAGGGAAATTATATTTTCAGTTAAAAAATTTATTTGTAACCAAAAAAATAACCGAATTTTCAACAAAATAGTTAAATTTTCAACCAAGAAAATGAACCTTCAACCAAGAAAAAAAATTTTAACAAAGTAGTTCAAAAAATCCACAAAAAACAAATTTTCAATCAAAAAAGGCCAATTTTGAGCCAAAAACGTAAATTACATTTTCAGTCTAAAAAATTAATTTTCAACCAAATAAATTAATTTTCAACTAAAATCATGAATCTTTAAGAAAGAAATTACTTTTTAACAAATTGGTTCAACTTTCAACCAAACAGTTCAATTTTCCACCAAAAAAGATGAATTATCAACGAATAATGTAATTGTAGATATTTCAAACAAAATAATTTTTATTTTAAGTAAAAAACAATTAAATTCAACCAAAAAACACGAATTTTCAACAAAATAGTCGAATCCTCAACCAAAGAAATTAATTTTTAACCAAAGAGTTACAAGAAGGATGACATTTTTATTTAAAAAAATTAATTTTTAAACCAAAAAGCCGAATTATCACAAAAATAGTTGACTTTGCAACCACGAAAGATCCATCAACGAGCTTTCTTTTTTCATAGTACAACTAAAAAAAGATCAATTTTCAATCGAAAATTTAAATTTTCAGTATACTTTCAAGTCAAATGTTAATTTTCTGTAAAACAGTTTGAATTTTCAACCAAAAATATCAATTTTTAACAAAAAAGTTCATTAGTTAAAAAAAAATTAAAAAAAGATAAAATAATCGTCTCTTCATTTTTATTTCCTCACATTAAAAATATAAACAATTTAAAAATCCATTATTAAAGAAATTTTTAAATATGAAAAGTTTAAAGAAAATTTTGAAACAATAATTAATAATTCCAACTTGAAAGCGTTTGAAATAAAAAAAAATATTAAAAGCTTTTGAATTGAAAACGTTCCAAATTAAAACAAATTTAGATTAGGTAAAATTTAATAAAAAAACAGTCTTTCGAATGGAGTGAAAAGGAATTGAACTTGCATCATTTCTAAATAAAAACGTTTGAAAGTTAATAATTTATAATTAAAAGTGTTTGAAATCAACAAATTTAACATCAAAAGCCCTCGAAATTGAAAAGTTTCAAACTAAAAATTTTTTAAGTTGGACAATTTTATTAGAAAATAGTTAAAATTGTAAGAATTCTAATTCATAGCGTTCAAAATTGAACAGTCTTATTTTTTATTGAAGAATCTTGTAATTAATCTTCTGTGTATTGGCTGAAAATTAAATTTTTCGTTGAAATTTAACATTCTCGGATTGAAAATTTCATTGTTTAGTAGAAAATTCGTATTTTTGGCTTGAAAATTCAACAATTTGGTACAAAATTAAACTGTAGAAAATTCTTTTTTTTTTTATTGAAAATTAATTCTCCTGAATGAAAATTTAAAAACTCTACTTTAGGTTAAAAATGGATGTTTTTTAGTTTAAAAAATTAAATATTCTAGTAAAAGTTTTTAGAAACGAAGAAAAATATAAACTAAAAATTAATCAAATCAAATTTAGACTAACATCACATATATTCATTAAACTATTTACTTGAAAATTTATATAATTTGTTGAAAACTCATCTTTTTGGTAAAAAATTAATCTTCTTGGTTTAAAATTCATCTATTTGGTAAAAAATTTAAATATTTTGTTGAAAATACGCCTTTTTTGGTAGAAAATCCACCTTTTTGGTTAAAAATGCAACTGTTTGGTTGAAAATTAATCTGCTTTAGTTCAGGATTAAATTACATTGTTGGAAATTCATTTTTGTTGGTTAAATCCAACTGTTTTTTATTTTTAATTAAATTCCTTTTTTGTTGAAATATCAACTATTACATTTTTCGTTAAAAATTTCACCATTGGTTAAAAATAAAATTTTTCGTTGAAACTTAATATTCTCGGGTTCAAAATTTAACTGTTTTGTAGAAAATTCTTATTTTCGGATTGAAAATTCAACAATTTGGTAGATAATACATTTTTTTGTTTGTTAAAAATGCAACTGTTTAGTTGAAAATTTATTTTTGTTGGTTAAATCCAATTTTTTTTTTATTTTAAATTAAATTCCTTTTGTTTGTAAAAATATCAACTATTACATTTTTCATTGAAAATACAACTCCTTGGTTGAAAGCTGAACGAGTATCTTGAAAGTTCATTTTCTTGATTAAATATTACTAATTTTAGTTAAAAAGTCTTTTTTTTTTGTTACAAACCTAATCTTTTTAACTGAAAATTTAACTATTTTATTGAAAATTCAGGTGATTGGTTAAACCCACTGTTTTTTATTTTTAATTAAAATTTTTCTGTTGAAGTATCAACTTTTACATGTTTAGTTGAAAATTCATCTTTTTATTGGAAAATTCGTCTTTTTAGGTTGAAAATTCCATACCTCGGTTGGAAGTTGAACTACTTCTGTGAAAGTTAATTTTTTTTGGTTAAAGATTGATCATTTTAGTTGAAAATTCGTTTTTTTGTTGGTAAAAATTTAATTTTTTTAATTGAAAATTTAAGTATTTTGTCGAAAATTTATATTCTCGAGTACAAGATTGAATAGTTTGTAGAAAATTCGTTTTTTTTTATTGAAAATTAATTCTCCTGAATGAAAATTTAACTACTCCACTTTTGGTATAAAAATGATGTTTTTTAGTTTAAAAATTCAACTATTAGGGTAAAAGTTTTTAGAAACGAAGAAAAATATAAACTAAAAATTAATCAAATTAAATTTGGACTAGCATCGCATCCATTCTTTAAACTATTTACCTTAAAATTTATATAATTTGTTGAAAATTCATGTTTCTGGTAAAAAAAAAATAATCTTCTTGGTTCAAAATTCATCTATTTGATTAAACATTTATATATTTTGTTGAAAGTTCGTCTTTGCGGGTAGAAAATTAATCATCCGTGTTGAAAATTCATCTGTTTGGTTAAAAATGTAACTACTTGAGATCGCGGGCATATTATTTTTTCCAATTAGCGAAGAAATTCAAAAATATTTTTCAAGGAAAAGTAAAGAAATAGTGACATTAGAGGACAATTGTGAGCAAATAGTGTCTTTAGTGTCATTTTTTTTCGAAATAGTAGTAACATAGTGTCATCGCTCAAATTGTCAAACACTAAATTGTCTAACGTTACTTTTGGATGACCCCTAAAGAAATTCACGAAACAAAATTTAGTCGGCAAAAATTACATAATATCGAGTTGCAGCTGATTAAGATTTATTAATTTAAAATTTTATTATTACGCTTTCAGGTAAAATAATTAATTATTATCCAAGAAAAAGAAAATCTGCACCAAATAGTTAAATTTTCAGCTAAACTGATGAATATTTTGATAAAAAAATTAATTCTCATCAAAAAGTGTAATAGTTGATATTTCCACAATTTTTTTCATTTTCAATGAAAAACTGTTAAATTAAACAAAAAAATACAAATTTTCAACAGAAGAGTTGAATTTTCAACCATGAAAGATTTTTCAATCAATTAAGAAAAAAAATCTCATCTAAATTTTGAGTTTTTAAGTCATAAAAACGAATTTTTGACAAAAAAAAGTTGAATTCACAACCCAAAAATATGCACTGTCTACCAAAGTAATTTAATTTTCGACTAAAAAATACAAGTTTTCAACAAAATAAGTGAATTTTCAACTGAAAAACGTCAATTCTCTAGCAAAATTGAAATAGCTACATTATTAATAAAAAATTCATTGTCAACAAAAAAAAAGTTTTAACCAAATTTTTTAATTTTTAACCAAAAAAATGAACTCTTAACTGAAATGATGCGTTTTCAATCAAAAAAATAAATTTTTAACCAAATAGTTCAATTTTCAACCAAAAAGGTTTTATTGCTACCAAAAAAAGATAACATTTCTGAAAATAGATGAGTTTTTAACTAAAAAAGATAAATTTTCAACAAAAAATAGAACAGTTTAATTTTAAGTCGGAGAAATAAGTTTAAATGTACATAAAAAAAAAACAAATTTCGACGAAAAATTGAATAGTTAAATTTTTAGTTAACAAAATTAATTTTCGATAAAAAAAAACATTTTTCTACCAAAGAAATGAAATTTTAACCACAAAAATTAATTTTCTACAAAAAAAGAATAATTTTTAACAAAATACGTGAATTTTAAACTAAATATTTTAATTTTTAATGGAATTTTCAACCTAATAATTTAATTTTCAACCAAAAGCAAGACAAATTTTTTACAAAATAGATAAATTTTTAACAAAAAATAGAAGAGTTTAATTTTAAGTTAGATAAATAAGTTTTTTAACCAAATAAAATAAATTTTCAACGAAATAGTCAAATTTTCAACCTACTAGATGAATTTTCAACCAAAAAGATTAAATGTCTAAAAAAAATGTCGACGAAAAATGGAATAGTTAAATTTTTAGTTGAAAAAATTAATTTTCAATGAAAAAAAACTAATTTCCTGCCAAAAAGAATATTTTTTAACAAAATATATTAATTTTCAACCAAATATGTTAATTTTTCATGGAATTTTCAACCAAAAAATACAAATTTTTAATAAAATAGATGAATTTTTAACTAAAAAAGACCAATTTTCAACAAAAAATAGAATAGTTTCATTTTCGGTTAGAGAAATAAGTTTTTGAGCAAATAAAATAAATGTTCAATTATATAATTAAATTTCAACCAAACAAATGAATTTTCTACCAAAAAGTTTAAATGTCTATAAAAAAAATGTCGACGAAAAATTTAGTTAAGTTTTTAGTTAAAAAAAGGTAATTTTCAATTAAAACAGTAATTTTCAACAACAACAAAATTTGCAACAAAATTTGTTAAATTTTTAACCAAAAGAATGCTGGCTAATGTTGGCGAAATAAGTTTTTAACTAAATAAAATGAATTTTCAACGAAATAGTTAAATTTTCTAACAAACAGAAGATTTTACAACCAAAAAGATTAAATATCTATGAAAAACAAATTCGATGAAAAACTGAAGTTAAATTTGTAGTAAAAAAAAATTAATTTTTCAGTAAAAAAACTAATTTTCAACAGCGAAAAATTAAATTGCAACCAAAAAGATTAATTTTCTACCAAAAAAGAATAATCTGTAACAAAATACATGAATTTTCAACAAAATATTTTAATTTGTAATGGAATTTTCAATCTAATAGTTGAATTTTCAACCAAAAAGGTGTAATGTCTAAAAAAAATGTCGACGAAAAACGGAATAGTTAAATTTTTAGTTGAAAAAATTAATTTTCAATAAAATAAACTAATTTCCATCCAAAAAGAATAATTTTTAACGAAATATATTAATTTTTAACCAAATATGTTAATTTTTAATGGAATTTTCAAGCAAAAAGGTTAATTTTCTACCAAAAAAGACAAATTTTCAATAAAGTAGATGAATTTTAAACTGCAAAAGATTAATTTACAACAAAAAATAGAATCGTTTAATTTTCAATTAGAGAAATAAGTATTTGAGCAACAAAATGAATTTTCAATTAAATAGGTAAATTTTCAACCAAACAAATGAATTTTCTACCAAAAAGTTTAAATATCTATAAAAAAAAATTTTCGTCAAAGAATTTAGTTAAATTTGTAGTTAATAGAACATGTTCAATCAAAACAATAATTTTCAATCAAAGAAAATTTAATTTTCAATTTAAAAAAAACTAATTTTCTACCAAAAAAGAATAATTTTCAACAAATAGTTGATTTTTTAACTGAAGAAGATTAATGTTCAAACAAACATGAAATAGTTAATTTTTCAGTTAAAAAAAAAAATTTACAATTAAAAAAAACTAATTTTGAACCAAATATTTGAATTTTCAACTGAAGAAGATAAATGCTCAACCAAACATGGAATAATTAAATTTTCAGTTAAAAGAATAATTTTAAAAAAAGTTAAGAAAATAGTTAAATTCTGAACAAAAAAAAGAAGATTTTTCAACGAAAATGATGAATCGCCAAAAAAAAAAAGAATTTTTAGCAAAGTAGTTCCACTTAGTACATTTTTTTCCTAAAGAAATAGTAATTAGTGCGCACATAGCGCGCACTAATCCAATAAAGTACAATAAAACACATCCAATAAAATAATAATTGCCAATTAAAAATTGTAGCGAATCAACAAGTTAATTTGCAGGATACCTACAGAATAAACTGCATGGGTCCCTCCAAATCTCGAAACCATCATCGGACTTGGATTTCCAGTAAAACCTCGAAAGGGTTAATTTTCTCCATTAGGTGTTTCGTTAAAAAACGTGTTGTTACAGTTAGTTTAGTCACAAAGAATCAGAAGGTTTCACTATAAATGCCCGCACAGGTTCGCGATGACACCACAGATGTCATCGGCACCAGGTCTATTCGATTGTCGGAATCACATAGAAATTAGTCTAAATCACTCGCGGTGCATTCTTGCGATACCGAAATTTTGACTATCGCTAATTGTGCAGAATGCAGTCTAACATAGAGGCTCTTAAAAATCTAAGTTCTCTCCTCTGCATTTAAAGACCATCAGCAACAAGGATGGTCTTGGAAGCTGAGAGAAGGACGGATAAGAAAAGGACTTGCATCGCTGCACTGGTAGCCGATGAACAACTCGGACAATCTGGCAATGGCTTATCGGTTTCCGACTTTACTGGAACGGAAAGGGTCGAGGTTTCCTCAAATTCACGATAGTTTTCAACCATTTGTGGATAGGTGGCCTTGGGAACAAAAACAGACTGTTGATTGCCACTTTTTGGACCAGTGTAAACAGTTTCAGTCGGCATTTCCATTGGCCTAGACGTATCTTCAGTTGGATAAGTAGGATAATTTGTTTCTACATGTCTTGACCTTGGGAGGTATTCCGTGGTTCTTTCGGAAGACCAATAAGGTGTTTGTGTTTGAGTAGTCATCCAGGTTCTTTCCATCGGAGGTGTGTAGGTTTGCGGAGTATATTGGGAAGTATATTTGCTGCTGCCTCGATTAAAAAACCTATCCTGAGGAGCGACATCAGATTCCGTATTCGCAGGCCACTCGGGTTTAGTTTCTAAACTTGATAGATAAATGGACCATTGAGACTCGGTAGTTGGGTGTCTCCTAGCATCAGTAAATTTTTCCCGATAAGCAGGGGTGGTAGTCGTAGGATAAAAACTAGGTCTTCTGTTTCGCCAATCTTTTTGACCAGCTCCACTCGCTGGAACAAGATCCTGAGTGATAGCATTCCAGTTGTCATCTTTCTGAAGGGTGACTTGTCGATCCGTTAAGTACTTGGAGACGGCATTCGGACACTGAAAGTCCGGATTCTCGCTCAAGAATATCCTGTTTAAATTCTCCAGGTGAGCCAAGGCATCGATGTTCAGACACTTGAGTCGATTGCCAGAAAGTCTTAGATCAGTGACACCAGTTAGGTACTCGAAAGCTTCGTCTTCGATCTCTTCTATCTGGTTGTAAGTGAGATCGAGGAAGGTCAGTTCTTTGATACCTTCCAACCACGAAGCTCTCACCGAAGTGAGTTTATTGTTGTCCAGGCTCAGTTGCTGAAGATATGGAAGGTGACTGAAAGAGTTTGGTTCAATGTCGTTAATCTCGCATTCGGAACACTTGAGGACCAAGAGGCTCTCTCTGAAACGAGAGAAGGTGTGAGGAGTAATGATCGGAATTTCCATTCGCGAGATGTGCAATCGTTCTACTCCTTCGGGAATTCCGTTCAAGTCAGCAACGTGGCCTCCACTGCAAGAATAAGCGAGTAAATCCTCTCTGTCAACGTGAAAACATGATCCAGATACTGACTTCATCAATATCGCTGGGATTATAAGAATAGCGAGTAGGATCGTTCGAGCCATTTTTTATCCAAGTGTAGGTAACACTGTCGAGTTTAGGGTCTAGAATTCGAGTCACTAGTTTTTTGATTTTCTTTTTTATGGAAAAACAAACTTCACATGTTCGTAAAAGGTCAGCTGCAAGGTAGTGTCAGAGAAGTGTTGCGCAATTGACTTAAAAAATGGTCAACATATTAGACGAGCAGCGCGGAATTCTGGGTTTGGGATCTTTGGAAGGTGAAGAGTGATAAATCAATCGTGTGATACCCGCATAGGACTGAACTCTGCTCTAGCGTTACCGAGATATTTATTTACTGCTACATCCCCTCCCGCCCTACTGCTTTCTGACTCTGCCTCTCTTTCGCGCGGATCTTTCTTACTCTGTCTTTTATTTTCCTCCCACTAGACTTCTAATCATCGAGAGGTACTATTAGTAAAAATAGAGAAGCTGGAAAATGGTCGAATTAGTAGACGCACTTGTTCAAACTGACGGAAGTTACATACTTGTGGCGCGAATATGACTGACTGAAATAGAAATATCTTAAATGTTGATATTAGTCGTATCCTGCACCTCGAAAAACTTTCAGGAATCTGAGTGGCGATTCGGCAGACGATTTCAAATTCTTGGTCATTTCCCGGGTTTTCCCGGTCAAGTTTTTCAATTTTCCCGGTCAACTGAAAGTAACATTCATATTTGCCGCAAAACGCAAATATTTATGCTAATTCATGACTTTCAATCTAAACATCCTTCAACTGAACAGAGCAAAACTGTGCAAAATAAATGAATTTTGAACAGAATATTTCAATTTTCCACTAAAAAAAAAACGGATTTTCAACAAAATAGTTCAGTTTTCAACGAAAGGGGTGAATTAAAAAAATGTATGAATCTTCAACTGGAATAGTTAAATTTTAAACCAAAAAGATGAATTTTCAACTAAAATGATCAATCTTTAACTGGAGTAGTTGAATTTTCAAAAAAAAAAAATAATAATTTTCCACTAAACTGATGAATTTTGAACCAAAACTATGAATCTTCAACTGGAATAGTTAAATTTTAAACCAAAAAGATGAATTTTCAACTAAAATGATGAATATTTAACTGGAACACTTGAATTTTCAACAAAAACGATGCATTTTTAAACAAGAAGATTAATTTTCAAATAAAAAGATGAATTTTCTACCAAAAAAAATACCATTTTTCAACAAAATACGTGAATTTTGAACGAAATAGTTGAATTTTTAATTGAAGAAGACAAGTTTTCGAACAAATATTTGAATTTTAAACTATAAAAATAATAATTTTCAACAGAAAATAGAATAGTCAATTCGAATAGTTATATTTTCAGTTTGAAAAAAACTAATTTCCAACAACAAAAAAAACAATTTTCAAAAAAGTAGTTACATTTTTAAACAAAGTAATGAATTTTCAACTAAAATAATGAATCTTCAACTAGAATAGTTGAATTTTAAACCAAAAAGATGAATTTTCAATTAAAAAGATGAATCTTTATCTGGAATAATTGAATTTTCAACCAAAAAGGTCAATTTTCATCGAAGAAGATCAATTTCTACCAAAAAGAAGACGAATTTTTAATTAAAAAATATAATTCAACAGAAAATGGAATAGTCAATTGGAATAGTTATATTTTCAGTTTGAAACAAAACCAATTTCCAACAAACAAACAAAAAATTTCAAAAAAGTAGTTGCATTTTTAAACAAAGCAATGAATTTTCAACTAAAATAATGAATCTTCAACTTGAATAGTTGAATTTTAACCAAAAAGATGAATTTTCAACTAAAAAGATGAATCTTTATCTGGAATAATTGAATTTTCAACCAAAAAGGTCAATTTTCAACGAAGAAGATCAATTTCTACCAAAAAAGACGAATTTTTAACTAAAAAAGATAATTTTTCAACAGAAAATGGAATAGTCTATTGTAATAGTTATATTTTTAGTTTGAAAAAAACTAATTTCCAAAAACAAAAACAATTTTCAAAAAAGTAGTTAGATTTTTAAGCAAAGTAATGAATTTAAAACTAAAATAATGAATCTTCAACTAGAATAGTTGAATTTTAAACCAAAAAGATGAATTTTCAATTAAAAAGATGAATCTTTATCTGGAATAATTGAATTTTCAACCAAAAATGTCAATTTTCAACGAAGAAGATCAATTTCTTCCAAAAAGAAGACGAATTTTTAACTAAAAAAGATAATTTTTCAACAGAAAATGGAATAGTCTATTGTAATAGTTATATTTTTAGTTTGAAAAAAACTAATTTCCAAAAACAAAAACAATTTTCAAAAAAGTAGTTAGATTTTTAAGCAAAGTAATGAATTTAAAACTAAAATAATGAATCTTCAACTACAATAGTTGAATTTTAAACCAAAAAGATGAATTTTCAATTAAAAAGATGAATCTTTATCTGGAATAATTGAATTTTCAACCAAAAATGTCAATTTTCAACGAAGAAGATCAATTTCTACCAAAAAGAAGACGAATTTTTAACTAAAAAATATAATTCAACAGAAAATGGAATAGTCAATTGGAATAGTTATATTTTCAGTTTGAAAAAAAACAACTAATTTCCAACAAAAAAAAAACAATTTTCAAAAAAGTAGTTACATTTTTAAGTAAAGTAATGAATTTTCAACTAAAATAATGAATCTTCAACTCGAATAGTTGAATTTTAAATCAAAAAGATGAATTTTCAACTAAAAAGATGAATCTTTATCTGGAATAATTGAATTTTCAACCAAAAACGTCAATTTTCAACGAAGAAGATCAATTTCTACCAAAAAGAAGACGAATTTTTAACTAAAAAAGATAATTTTTCAACAAAAAATTCAATAGTTGAATTATCGATTAAAAAATTAAAAATCATCCAAAGAGATGGATTTTCAACTAAAATTAAGCAATATTCAATTCGAATAGTAACATTTTCAGTTAAAAAAAATAACTTTCAATAAAAGAAATTAATTTTCAAAAAAATAGTTACATTTTCCAACAAAGTGATGAATTTTTAAGTAAAATGATGAACTTTGAACTGGAATAGTTGAATTTCAAAACAAAAAGATGAATTTTCAACTAAAAACATGAATCTTTAACTAGAATAATTGAACTTTCAACCAAAAAGATGAACTTTCAACCAATTAATTTCTAAAAAAAATTGAATAGTTACATTTTTAGTTAAAACAACAAAAATTGTAAACCAAAATAAGAGTTTTCAACTAAAACAATGAATGTTCAACTGAAATAGTTGAATTTTCAAACGAAAAATTAATTTGTACTAAAAAAGATAAATTGAAATTTAAGAATTTTAAATTAGATTAAAATCAAATTCAAAATCCCATTTAACGTCCAATAATCAAGTTAATGTATAGAATTCCTGAAAATAAAACAAGAATTCAACGATCAAATTTGGACAAACACACAAAATGCTCCTATTGCAATTCCTAAAAACAAAGAAACCTGTTTCTTTGCACAAAAATAAAAAAGAGGCGAAAAAATGAGAAGGATATTATTATCAAATCACAATATGAAAGCATGCAAAATATTTACCAACGTTTCGGTGCTCACTAGGGTGGTCCAAAAATTCGACTTTCCATCTTTGGTGATAAAACCCCCCCATTTTGTTCGTTTTCCGGAAAAAAAGAAATTCCGTAATTTTTTTTTCAACGTTAACCCGTGCCCCCGGGCTCTTGAAATTAACACGGGGTTTTAAATGGGAAAAGCTCGATTTTCAAAAAAATGGAAAAAAGAAGTACTTGTTATACATTTTTTGTCAATTAAAGTATTGTCACCTCTTGAGGAGTATTTAAGGAATAATTTCCACGCAATAGCTTTTAATTTTGACACACCTGAATCCCTTTAATTGTGCCCGGAAAATGCCCCAAAAAATGCAAAATAGCAGTTTTCTATCAAATTCATGCTAAAGACGGTATTAAAAAAAAAATTCAACATGAATTATTTTTAATCGATAAGTGACGAGTTTTAAAGTATATTTTAAATAATTTTAAATTGTTTAAACAATTAGTATTTGTTTAAACAATGTTTTCCCCTGTAAATCGTTAAATCTGTCGGAATAAATCGTACAAAGTTGATGAATGTCAAGAGTAGTAGTTCTTGTTTAACTCATTTGGTAATTATTTAAACAATTTTCATTTGTTTAAACAATTTTTTCTCCCTAAAATGGTAGAAAGTTATTATTTTCTGAAAATAATGACACAATTAAAGGAACTTAAAAGTAATTTTTTTTTTCTACAGAATATTTAGCAATTTAAAAAATTTTTAAATTCGTTAATTGTGACATTAATTGCTGAAAAGAATAAATTTTCTCGATTTGCAGAGAAAAAATTTTGTAAACAAACAAAAATTGTTTAAACAAATAAAAATTATTTCAAAAATTGCTAAATATTCTGTAGAAAAAAAATATTACTCTTAAATTCCTTTAATTGTGTCATTAATTCCAGAAAAATAATTTTTCACGCTTTACAGGGGGAAAAAATTGTTTAAACAAATCAAAATTGTTTAAATAATTACCAAACATCCTTCAAAAATGTATTGCTTTCAACATTCTTTAATTGTGTCATTATTTTCAGAAAATAATAACTTTTTACGATTTTAGGGAGAAAAAATTGTTTAAACAAATGAAAATTGTTTGAATAATTACCAAATAAGTTAAACAAGAACTACTACTCTTGACATTCATCAATTTTGTACGATTTATTCCGAAAGATTTAACGATTTACAGCGGAAAAAAATTGTTTAAAAAAATACTAATTGTTTAAACAAATACTAATTGTTTAAAAAATTTAATATTATTTAACATATACTTTAAAACTCGTCACTTATCGATTAAAAATAATTCATGTTGAAATTTTTTTTTAAAATACCGTCTTTAGCATGAATTTGATAGAAAACTGCTATTTTGCATTTTTTGGGTCATTTTCCGGGCACAATTAAAGGAGTTCAGGTGTGTCAAAATTAAAATCTATTGGGTGGAAATAATTCCTTAAATACTCCTCAAGAGGTGACAATACTTTAATTGACAAAAAATGTATAACAATTACTTCTTTTTTCCATTTTTTTGAAAATCGAGCTTTTCCCATTTAAAACCCCATGTTAATTTCAAAAGCCCGGGGGCACGGGTTAACGTTGGAAAAAAAAAATTACGGAATTTCTTTTTCCGGAAAACGAACAAAATGGGGGGTGGGGTTTATCACCAAAAATCGAAAGTCGAATTTTTACAGGTATAAATTTGGACCATCCTAGTGCTCACACAGCACCCTTATCAAGGCAAGAAAAATTAGAGCAGGTAGGAACAGCGACGAAATAATCGACCCTATCTCCTCGATACCTGACAACTAAATGTGGGTCAAAAGACAAATCTGTTATTGGAGATCATTTCTAGCAGTTCTTGTTTGTTTATAACAGATTTGTCTTTTGACCCACATTTAGTTGTCAGGTATCGAGGAGATAACGTCGATTATTTCGTCGCTGTTCCTACCTGCTCTAATTTTTCTTACCTTGATAAGGGTGCTGTGTGAGCACCGAAACGTTGGTAAATATTTTGCATGCTTTCATATTGTGACTTGATAATAATAAAAATAAAAAAGACGAAAGAAATAAAAAAGAGAAGGAAGGGGATGTGGTTGGTTGCCTTCTCATTTTTCTTTCCTCTTTTTTATTTTTGTGCAAAGAAACAGGTTTCTTTGTTTTTAGGAATTGCAATAGGAGCATTTTGTGGTGTTTGTCCAAATTTGATCGTTGAATTCTTGTTTTATTTTCAGGAATTCTATACATTAAAAAAGATAAATTGTCTATCAAAACTTAAATAACTAAATTTCGAGTTAAAAAAATTGATGTTTAACTAAACAGATGAATTTTCAACTACAAATATGGAATTTTCAATTGGAATAAGTTAAATTTTCAGTTAAAAAAATTACTTTAAAAAAAACTAACTTCAAAAAAAATAGTTACATTTTCAAACAAAGCGATGAATTTTGAAATAAAATAGCAAATATTTAACTGGAATAGTTGAATTTTAAACCAAAAAGATGAATTTTTAACTAAAATGATGAATCTTTAACTAGAATAATTGAATTTTTGACCAAAACGATTAATTTTCAACAAAGAAGATAATTTTTTGACCAAAAATTGAATAATTAAATTTTTAGTCAAAAAATGAGTGTTCAACCAAAGAGATGAATTTTTAACTAAAATTATGGAATATTCAACTCGAATAATAGTTACATTTTCAGTTAAGAAAAAAAAAGTTATTTTCAACCAAAAACATCCAAAGAAAAAACAAATATTCAATCAAACAACTCATATTTCAACCAAAGAAATGAATTTTTACTTAAATGATAAATATTTAACTGGGATACTTGCATTTTTAACCGAAAAGAAGAATTTTTAAACAAGAAGATTAACTTTCAAAGAAAAAGATAATTGTCTACAAAAAAAAATCGATTTTTTAACAAAAAACATAAATTTTCAACGAAATAGTTGAATTTGGAACTAAAAAAATAATTATTTTCAACAGAAAATGGAATAGTAACATTTTTAGTTGAAAATTTTTTTTTACCCAAATTAAGAGTTTTTTACTAAAACAATGAATCTTCAACTGAAATAGTTCAATTTTCAAACAAAAAAAATTAAATTTCACTGAAAAAGATAAATTGTCTACGAAAACTTAAATAACTAAATTTCGAGTTAAAAAAATTAATGTTTAACTGAACAGATGAATTTTAAACTACAACTATGGACTTTTCAATTGGAATAAATTCAATTTTCAGTTAAAAAAATTACTTTAAAAAAAACTAACTTCAAAAAAAATAGTTACATTTTCAAACAAAGCGTTGAATTTTGAAATAAAATATCAAATATTTAACTGGAATAGTTGAATTTTAAACCAAAAAGATGAATTTTTAACTAAAATGATGAATCTTTAACTAGAATAATTGAATTTTTCACCAAAACGATTAATTTTCAACAAAGAAGATAATTTTTTGACCAAAAATTGAATAATTAAATTTTTAGTCAAAAAATGAGTGTTCAACCAAAGAGATGAATTTTTAACTAAAATTATGGAATATTCAACTGGAATAATAGTTACATTTTCAGTTATGAAAAAAAATGATTCTCAACCAAAAAACATCCAAAGAAAAAACAAATTTTCAATCAAACATCTCATAATTCAACCAAAGAAATGAATTTTTAATTAAAACGATGAATCTTCAACAAAAACAAAAAAATTAATTTTTAACAAAAGAGTTTAACTTTCAACCAAATAATTTTATTTCCAATCTAAAAGATGAATATTCAACTAAAATGATAAATATTTAACTGCGATACTTGTATTTTTAACCGAAAAGAAGAATTTTTAAACAAGAAGATGAACTTTCAAATAAAAAGATAATTGTCTACCAAAAAAAAATCGATTTTTTAACAAAAAACATACATTTTCAACGAAATAGTTGAATTTTGAACTAAAAAAATAATTATTTTCAACAGAAAATGGAATAGTAACATTTTTAGTTGAAAATTTTTTTTTTACCCAAATTAAGAGTTTTTGACTAAAACAATGAATCTTCAACAGAAATAGTTCAATTTTCAAACAAAAAAATTAAATTTCACTAAAAAAGATAAATTGTCTACGAAAACTTAAATAATTAAATTTCGAGTTAAAAAAATTAATGTTTAACTAAACAAATGACTTTCCAATTTGAATAAGTTCAATTTTCAGTTAATAAAATTACTTAAAAAAAACTAACTTCAAAACAAATAGTTACATTTTCAAACAAAGTGATGAATTTTCAAATAAAATATCAAATATTTAACTGGAATAGTTGAATTTGAAATCAGAAAGATGAATTTTTAAGTGAAATGATGAATCTTTAACTAGAATAATTGAATTTTTAACCAAAAAGATGAATCTTCAACCAAGAATACTAATTTCTACCAAAACAGACGAATTTTCAACTAAAAAAGATCATTTTTCAACCAAAAATTGAATAATTAAATCTTTTGTCAAAAAATGAATGTTCAACCAAAGAGATGAATTTTTAACTAAAATTATGGAATATTCGACTGGTATAATAGTTACATTTTCAGCTAAAAAAAATAATTTTCAACCGAAAACCATCCAAAGAAAAAACAAGTTCTCAATGAAACAGCTCATTTTTCAACCAAAGAAATTAATTTTTTATTAAACCGACTAATCTTCAAGAAACAAAAATTGTAACAAAAGAGTTTAACTTTCAACCAAGTAATTTTATTTCCAACCTAAAAGACGAATTTTCAACTAAAATTATAAATATTTAACTGGGATACTTGAATTTTTAACCGAAAAGAATAATTTTTAAACAAGAAGTTTCCATCAAAATTATGAATCTTCAACAAAAAAATGTATGTTTAAGAAAGTAGTTCAACTTTTAACAAACTGGTTGAACTTTTCTGACTAAAACAGATGACTTGTTAACGAAAAATGTAATAGTTGATACAATAACCAAAAAAAGATTTTAATTTAATATAAAAAATAGTAGAATTCATTTTAAAAAGACGATTTTTCAACAAAATAGGTTTTTTTTCAACCAAATTGTTGAGTTTTTAAGCCAAAAAGACCAATTTTTACAAAACAGTTGAATTTGCAACCAGTAAATATGGAAGTTTGACAAAAAAGTTATCTGTCAACCAAATAGTTGAATTTTCTATGAAAACAGGGGAATACAACCGAAAAAGACGAATTTTCAACAAAATAAGTACGTTTCTAACCAAAAAGATGAACTTTCAAATAAAATTATGTATTTTAAAACAAAAGGGTGATTTTCAGTCAAGAAGAATAATTTTCTATCACAAAAGACGAATTTTAAACAAAAAATTTAACAAAAAAGATTTAAATTTTACTTTAAAAACTAGCAATTTTAGCTAAATTGCGATTTTTATCAGGATTCATAATAATTAAATGGATAGCCCTTTTTATACATTTTACATACGAACTAATTATTGTTTTATTGTTTTTGCCTAATTTTCCCGACTCTAAAGTGCCAAATTTACTGAAAAATTTGGAATTTTTACATTTTTCACAAGTTTTTAAATAATAAGATTAATGAATTAATTCATTTCATTATTTCGGGCGAAAAATGTAACCAAAAGTAACCTTTTCATAAAATAAGTAACTTTTTAGTAACCGCGGATCAAAAAAGTAAATAAGTTAGTAAAAAGTAATCCGCTCCGAGTTCTGGGTATTTTGGAACTTTGAGGAACGTAAAATTCAGTTTTATTTCAGATCACATTAATACATTGAAGAGAAGACTTACCTTTCGCTTTCGTCGCTGCTTTTTCTTTTCATCTTCTTCGGTGAAGGATTTATATTCTGGTACTTCACCCTGAGCTATCAAATCTTCTATTATCGCATGCAGACGTGGCTCTTCGTCACAATTTGTAAAAGGAACTGCTTCCAGAATGTAGTCCATGTCGCCTTTACCTAAAAACCGCAAATCTTGGATAAAAACTTAAAATACAAGAACGAAATTTCAATTATAGAAATAAATCCTTATAATTAGGACAATTCTAGGTTTTTTCCAGGAATAATTTTTCGCAAGTTTATTATAAATCATGTTTTTTTCAGTTTCTAGGCATTCAATTATTATGTTTAATTTAGAAAGCTTTGCCAAATTATATTACAAGATTTTCTTAAATATATTAGCACCATCGATTAATTAAATAGTTAAATAGTGCTGAAAACGTAATTATTCAATTTTAAATTTTTCTCTAAAGAATTTGAATGAAAATTTAAACAATTTTTTACTTTATCTTCTTATACTTAAAATTCCGTGCATATTTAGGTAAAATTAATGTGGGTACTATATTGAATATTCAATTTGAACCGCTTCAAATTCCTAACTATTCCAGTAAAAATATTGCATTTTCAACTAGATAAATGAATTTTTAATCAAATAGTTGAATTTTCAACCAAAAAGATTAATTTTTTATCAAGAAAGACGAGTTTTTAACAAAATATATGAATTCTTAACCAAACAGTTAAATTTTGAACTGAAAAAGATTAATTTTCAACCAAATACTTGAATTTTGAACTAAAAAAGATAAGTTTTTAACAAAAAAAGGAAAAGTTAAATTTTCAGTTAACAAAAATTAATCCCCCCCTCAAAAAAAAAAAAATTTCTACCATAGTGATGAATTTTCAACTAAAATGATGAATCTTCAACTGGAATATATGAATTTTAAATCAAAAAGACGATTTTTTAACAAAAGAGATTAAATTTCAACACAGTAGTTTTATTTTCAACCATAAAGATGAATTTTCAAGTAAAATGATGAACATTTAACTGGAGTACTTGAACTTTCAACAAAAAAGATGAATTTCCAACTAAAATTATGAACATTTAACTGGATTGCTTGAATTTTCAACCAAAAAGATTAATTTTCTACCAAAAAGACGATTTTTCAACAAAATACATTAAATCTTGAACAAATAGTTAAATTTTCAACTAAGAAAGATGAATTTTAAACCTAATACTTGGATTTTTAACTAAAAAAGATCAGTCATGAATTTTCAACTAAAATCATGAATCTTCAGCTGGAATAGATTAATTTTAAACTGGAATTCTTGGATTTTCAACCAAAAAGACGAATTTTCAAACAAGATTAATTTTCTACTAAAAAAGACGATTTTTCAACAAAATACATGAATTTGCAACGAAATAGTTTAATTTTCAACTAAAAACAATTTTTTTTTTTCAACCAAATAGTAGTTGAATTTTGAAATAAAAAGATCAATTTAAAAAAAAATGGCATAGTTAAATTTTCAGATAAAAAATTAATTTTCAACCAAACTGATAAATTTTCAACTAAAGTGATGAATCTTTAACTGGAATAGTTGAATCTTCAACCAAAAAGCTTCATTTTCAACCAAGAAGATTAATTTCAACTAAAAAAACAAAATTTTCAACTGGAAGTTACCTTTTCAGTCTGAAAAAATTAATTTTCAAACAAAAAAAAATCTTCATCAAAATAATTGAAGTTTCAACTGGAATATTTAAATTTTCAGTTACAAAAATTAATTTTCAGCAAAAGAAAAAACTAATTTTCAACAAAATAGCTCATTTTTCAACCAAAGAGATGAATTAACAAAAGACTTTAACCAAAAAAGATTTTAATTAAAAATCAAAAACAGTTGAATTCATCCAAATAAGACGAATTTTCAACTAAGAAACATTTTTCAGTCAAGAGAGACAAAAAATTGCAAACAAACTGAAATTTTCAAGCAAAAAGATGAATTTTTAACCAAAATGAAAGAATTTTGAACCAAATACTTGAATTTTCAACTAAAACGATCAATTTACAACAAACAATAGGATAGGTAAATTTTCAGTTAAAACAATTTCAAAAAAAAAAAGATTATGCAATTTTATATTCCAATTTAAAAAAATAATTAAGCGCACTTTCGAAATAATTCCGACTTTAAAAAAATCCCTGACATTTCCAGGTTTTTCCAGGCATATAAAAATTCCCTGACATTCCAGGTTTTCCCTGACTTTTCCCGGATTAATTTTTCATTTTTCCTGGCCATTATAATTTAAAAAACAAAATTTTAATCTTGTAATATTTTTAATATAAAACCTTTTATGGATGGAACATAAAAATTCAAATTCAAAAGAATTCAATTCATAAGACCTCAAAATAATTGAAGCTACATGCAAAAGAATGGAAATGAGTTGGAAAAACTTCAAAAAATCAACAACAAAGATATATTCATTTCAGTAAATTTTTAGCAAATTTAGAAGAATTTAAGGGAAATTAGAAAAATACAATGAAATTCATAAAAATTCAAGAGAGCTTTTTAAAAAATTCATTGAATTCAGTAAGTATGAAATAAGTTTAGAAAAACTCACGGGAATTCAAAAGAATACGATGAAATGCCTGAGAATTCACGATGAGTTTACGAGACTTCAAGATGAATTAAACTTAAAAAAATCGAAAAAAACCACTAAATTGAGTAAAATTGAGTGAATTCAAGTGAATTGAACAAAATTCAAGAGAATTTAAAATAATATTAAAGGATTCAGGATAAATTAATCAGAATTCTAAGTGAATTCCAAATAAATTGCAAACAATATTTGAAACTCACTTCAAATCTTTGATATAAATTCTTTGAAATCCATTAAAATATTATAAAATCCCGTAAAATTCTATAAAATTTAATTATATTTCCTGAAATCCTGAAAAATTTATTAAAATACCTTAAGAGCTTTTAAAGACCCTTAAAATTATTGAAATCCGCCGCAATTTTTAAATCCCATTGAACATTTGGAAGCCTTAGAATCTTTTCAAATACCCTAAAATATTTCAAATTCTTAAAAAATCTTTTGAAATTCCTTGCAATTTTTTAAAACCCTTCATAATTCCTTAGAACTTTTAAAAATACCCTAAAATCTTAAAAATCAATTAAACATTCCTTGTAATATTTTAAAATACCCAAAAATACCTTAAATCCCTCAAAATATTTTTAAAACCCTTGACATTTCTTGAAGCTCTTGAAAATTCTTCGAAATTAATAAAAATAACCTACAATATTCCAAATTCTTTTAAAACCCTTCAAATTAGTGAAATCTATTAAAAATTTCTTGGACTTTTTTTAAATACTCTTTGTGAATTTGTTGAAACTTTTGACGTATTTAAAATCTTGGAATTTCTGTAAAATCTTTTAGAATCTTCTAAAATTGTTGTAAAATCTTTGAAATCCTTGAAATCTTTCATTTCTTTGAATTGTTTGAAAGCTTTGTGAAAATTTTTGAAATATTTTGAACACTTTATGAAATCTTTACAATATTTGTGAGATCTGTCTTTAAGCTTTGTTTGTGAAATCTTTCGTGTTGGTTTGAAACCTTCTCAAATTTGTTGAAACCGTTTGAAATC
The DNA here is from genome assembly GCA_932195095.1 of Andricus curvator. NCBI lineage: Eukaryota > Metazoa > Arthropoda > Insecta > Hymenoptera > Cynipidae > Andricus > Andricus curvator. The sequence goes on from CAKNYM010052083.1 coordinate 129,548, forward strand.
GTTTAAAATCTTTGAAATGTTTTGAAATATTTGAAATCTTTGTGAAATCTTTCTTAAAACCTTTGTATTCATTTAAAATCATTGAAATACTTGAAATCTTCTAAAAAAATTTCAAATCGTTTAAAATCTTTTAAATATTTTGGAATCTTAGAAATCCCTTTTTAAAATCTTTAAAATCCTTGAAGTCTTTTAAAAAATTTTATATCTTTGTGAAATCTTTGAAATCTGGTGTACACGCCTTTTTCAAATCTTTGAAATCCTTGAAATATTTATTGAAATATTCAAAATCTTTGGGAAGTTTCTGTGAAACTTCTTTGTAAAATGTTCAAAAGTCCTTGAAATCTTTTAAAATATTTTGACATAATCTTTTTAAATCATTAGAAATATTTGGTAAATTTTTAAAATCTGATGTACACTCAAAAACCGACTGGTCAACCCCTCGAAAAATCCGTTGTATAGCCATGGCTCATTCTAATTCTGAAACTGAATTAACATCGAAATTTTCAACTAATAATTTTTATAATTTGTAAGTTAAATGTCACAAAAAATGTATACTTTAAAATTCTATATTAGCGGAAAAGAAATAAAAAACTTATAGAATTATTCACAATATTAAAGCCTGTTCCATACAATCTATAAAATAATTAGTAGTCTACAAAAAGTGCCCTGAAATCTCTTTATTTATTCTGTAATGAACAAAAGATAAATTATATCTTGATAAATAAAAAACTTTTCAGTAGCAAGATTTCTTCTAAACGAGATGTTTCATAATAGACTAAAAGATTCAAATTACTCTTCGAATTTCAATAAAATAACTGTTTTAAAAGCAACAATCAACTTTTTTGTTAAATATTTATATTTTTATGTGAAAAATTTTTCATTTTCGTTCGAACTGTCATCTTTCATTATTGAAAATTTATAATTTTACTTTTAATTCAATTTTTTGGTTGAAAGTTGATGTATTTTATTTTAATAGTCTACTATTATATTTTGGATTCATAATTCATCTACATACTTTGATTGAATTATTCATTTTTTTTGTGAAACAATCGTCTGCTTCGTTAAATATTCATATTTTTATATCAAAAACTTTTCATTTTCGTTTGAAATGTCATCTTTCATTATAGAAAAGTTATAATTTTACTTTTAATTCCATTTTTGGTTGAAAGTTCATTTCTTTTATTTTAATAGACTACTTTTATATTTTTGATTCATAATTCATCTACTTAGATTGAATTAATAATTGTTAGTTTTTAAATACTTTTAATTTATAAATATTTAACTAAAAATATTTATCTTTATAATTAATGTTTTACTTTAATGTATTAATTACGTATTTATATATAGATAATAAATTTTTGTTTATAAATGTTCTAAATCATGACTTAACATTATGGACATATAATATAAATAATTTTTTTTTGTTACAGGATTCTGGATCAAATGTTGTGATTCTCACATGTAATTATGAGAATATGAGATTATAAATTTATGAGCTTATGATTTTTTGATATGAGAAATTTTGATTTTATGAATTGATGTGATATTGTTGTATATATTTTATGATAATAAAAATATGTGATACTAAATACATTATTTTTAAAAAGTCTTAGTTATTTTTGGCGTATTTAAAATGTTAATATGTTTTGTAATTATTTTGAATTCATTTGAAATTCACCCTGAATTATTACTAAATCATCCAGAATTCTTTTATTATATCTCTCGATTTTTTTGAATTTACCGGATTCTTTTTAATTAAATCAATTCTATTCAGTTCAATGGACATTATTATAAATTTTCAGTCTGTGTTTAATTCGATTTGAAGTGTCTTAAACTCGTTTTGAATTCAACATTTTATCAAATTATTTTGAATTATATCTGAATATAAATAAATATATATATATATATATAATTAAATATAGCAGAATATATCAGGGAGAAAATATTTTTCTTAGAGTAAATTATGCGATAGGTTGAAAAAATTATTCTGAAAAAAATAACAAACATATTTTCGCAGAAGAAAAAAAAATTATATTTTTCGAAAATTTTGTGTTGAATTTAGCTTTCAATAAGAAAGATGCTGTAGTGTTTATAAAGGCCTGAAAAGTTCTATCGACAGGATAATTTTCTTCTTATATTAAAAGAATTTACTCATTTTTACATAAACAACAACAGATACGATAAAAATGTTAATATAAAAATATTCACTTATAAAAAAGTTATACTAAAATACATTTTACTTTTTCGTAATAACTTGCATCATTTATGATAAAAATTAGAAAATTAAATTTGTATGAAAAAATTCACTACATCTCTCAATGCAAAATAAAACATTAGTGGCGAATGGATTACTATAACGACAATAATTGTCGAGCAAATATACATGTTATAACGAACAATGCCCAATTTATTTTAGAAATAACATTTCTTTTCATTTATAGAATAAAAAAAATTATTCCGGTAATATAATTTACAAATAAGTGTTGAACAAATCTAAGAGCCAATTATAATAAATTAAATTATAAAAAATTTTGCCAGATGCTAACGATGGCATAATCTACTTAGAAATAAATTATGAGAAATCCATTACTCCTTTAGCAGAGAAAAAAAATGAAAAGGAGCTCCTTATTGGAGGCTAGAGAAATCATCCTGTGGTATCTTCTAATTATTTTATAAAAATGTTTTGTAAAATTTATTGAATATAAATAACATCGAAAAAAATTAATATTTGGTTTATTCTTTTTCATTAAAAAAAAAAATAATAGGCGCGTATTTTTTAAATTATACTTACTATCGGTGTATGCTCTTTTTAAGTCCTTTATCTCGGCTGCAGATCCTTTGTAATTATCTTCATAATCCTTGATGTCTTTGACAGTGATCGGTTTGAAAAGTGAACGCCAATAATCGGACCAATTTCGCATCACGACTTCATCGCTCTCTTCATCGAATTGTCCAGTCTCATCGTATATTTTTCGCTTATCATTATCGCTAAGAATGGAATGAATTCTGCCAAGAACTTTGAATTTTTCAGTGGCTTCGACTTTGACATCCTCTTCAACGCGATCGGGATGCACGAGCAGGGATAATTTGTGGTATGCTTTCTTCACTGAAAAAGTAGGAAAAATAAATTAATTGATACAAAAAAGGGTCATCTGCAATTTTTATTTTCACTTGTTAAGTTCAGGGTGTCTACTAATAAATAGAAATTCGAATTTTAACAATATACATACGCAACATTACAATTATTTATTTAAAATAAATATTAAATTAATTATTTAAAATTTACCGATTTTTTAAAACATTTTTTAAGTTATTTTTTTAACTGAAATTTTAATAATACCGTGTTTGGTTGAACAATTATCTTCGGCAGTTGAGAATTCAACTATTTGGTTGAAAATTCAGGTATTTTATGAAAAAAGTAATCCTTTTTTGGTAGAAAATTAATCTTTTTGGTTCATTTTTGGTTTCATTAATTTTTTTTATTAAAAATTAAATTTTTAACTGAAAATTTAACTATATCATGTTTGTTTGAACATTAATCTTCTTCAGTTGAAAATTCAACTATTAGGTTGACAATTCCATTAAAAATTAAAATATTTGGCTGATAATTCATATATTTTGTTAAAAACTATTCTATCTTGGTAGAAAATTAGTTTCTTATTGAAAATTAATTTTCCTTTTGTTGAAAATTAGTGTTTCAATTGAAAATTACTTTTTTTAACTAAAAATTTAACTAAATTTGTCGTCAATTTTTTTTTTTTTTTATAGACATTTAATCTTTTTGACAGAAAATTCATTTGTTTGGTTGAAAATTTATTTTATTTGCTTAAAAACTTATTTCTCTAACTTAAAATTTAACTATTCTATTTCTTGTTGAAAATTGATCTTTTTTATTTGAAAATTCATCTATTTTTTCAAAAATTGTCTTTTTTGGTAGAAAATTAACCTTTTTCGTTGAAAATTTCACTAAAAATTAAATAGAAAATTAATTATTTTTTTAATTGAAAACAAATTTCTTCAATTAAAAATTTAACTATTCCATTTTTCGTCGACATTTTTTTTTATATAATTTAATCTTTTTGGTTGAAAATTTACCTTTTTTAGTTGAAAATTCATCTATTCTGTAGAAAAATTGTCTTTTTTTTGGTAACAATATAACCTTTTTGGTTGAAAATTCGATTATTAGGTTGAAAATTCCATTAAAAATTAAAATATTTGGTTTAAAATTCATGTATTTTGTTCAAAATTATTCTTTTCCGGTAGAAAATTATTTTTTTTTTTTAATTTCATTTCTTTGGTTGAAAATAATTTTTTTTTTCATTGAAAATTACCTTTTTTAACCATTAAATTTTTCGTCGTTTTTTTAAATGGATATTTAATCTTTTTAGATGAAAAATCATCTGTTTTGTTGAAAATTTAACTATTTCGTTAGAAATTTATTTTATTTGATTAAAAACTTATTTCTCTAAATTAAAATTACACTGTTCTATTTTTTGTTGAAAATTTATCCTTTTTATTTGAAAATTCATCTATTTTGTTGAAATTTGGTCTTTTTTTTGTAGCAATATAACCACTTTGGTTGAAAATTGAATTATTTGGTTAACAATTTATTTTTTTGATTGAAAATGCATCATTTTAGTCAAAATAACTACTTTGTTAGAATTTAACGATTTTTTAAAACATTTTTAAAATTATTTTCTTAACTGAAATTTCAGCAATACCGTGGTTGGTTGAACAATTTTCTTCTGCAGTTGAAAATTCAACTATTTGGTTGAAAATTCATGTACTTTATTAAAAAGTAATCCTTTTTTGGTAGAAAATTAATCTTTTTTGTTAAATTTTGATTAAATTAATTTTTTTATTGAAAATTAAATTTTTAACCGAACATTTAACTATATCATGTTTGTTTGAACATTAATCTTCTTCAGCTGAAAATTCAACTATTTGGTTGAAAATTTCTGTATTTTGTTGAAGCTTTGTCTTTTGTGGTAGAATATTAATCTTCTTGGTGACTAATTCACCTTTTTGGTTGAAAATTCAACTATTAGGTTAACAATTCCATTAAAAATTAAACTATTATGCTGATAATTCATACATTTTGTTACAAATTATTCTTTCTTGGTAGAAAATTAGTTTTTTATTGAAAATGAATTTTTCTTTTGTTGAAAATTAGCGTTTTAATTAAAAATTACTTTTTTTAACCAAAAATTTAACTAAATTTTTCGCCAATTTTTTTTATAGACATTTAATCTTTTTGATAGAAAATTCATTTGTTTGGTTGAAAATTTAACTATTTCGTTGAAAATTTATTTTATTTGCTTAAAAACTTATTTCTCTAACTTAAAATTTAACTATTCTGTTTTTTGTTGAAAATTGACCTTTTTTATTTGAAAATTCACCTATTTTGTTGAAAAATTGTCTTTTTTGGTAGAAAAATTTGTTGTTTTCGTTGAAAATTCCACTAAAAATTAAAATATTTGGGTTAGAATTCACGTATCTTGTTCAAAATTATTCTTTTCCGGTAGAAAATAATTTTTTTTTGTTTAAATTTCATTTCTTTGGTTGAAAATAATTTTTTTCTTCATTAAAAATTACCTTTTTTTACTATTCAATTTTTCGTCGAATTTTTTTTTACGGACACTTAATCTTTTTAGATGAAAATTCATCTGTTTTGTTGAAAATTTAACTATTTCGTTAGAAATTTATTTTATTTGGTTAAAATCTTTTTCTCTAAATTAAAATTAAACTGTACGATTTTTTATTGAAAATTTATCCTTTTCAGTTGAAAATTCATCTATTTTGTTAAAAAATTTTTGTTTGTTAGCAATATGTCCTTTTTGGTTGAAAATTGAACTATTTGTTTAAAAATTTATTTTTTTGATTGAAAATGCATCATTTTAGTCGAAAGTTCATTTCTTTGGATAAAAATTTAACAAAATTGGGTAAAAATTCGTTGCTCTTTTGTTGACAATGAATTTATTATTAAAAATGTCGCTATTTCATTTTTGCTAGAAAACTAATCTTTTTCAGATAAAAATTCACTTACTTTGTTGAAAACTCATATTTTTTGGTCGAAAATTCAATTATTTTGGTGGAAAAATATAGCAAAATTAATTGATTGAACAAATTATTATTGTCAATTGCTATCTTCTTCTATATTACTACTAAATAGTTGGGGTTTTTTCCTGAATTTTTTCAACTTTTGTCCATTTTTCAATTAGAATAAAGTAATAATTAATGCAAGTTAACAAAAATAATTGTTTAAACAATTTATTATTATTATTAATAATATTCTCTTTGCTTAATGGTAGAAAGTTACGGGTTTTTCTGGAATTTTCAACTATTTGTCTATTTTTCACTTAGAGTGACTTAATAATTATTTAAGTTGAGTAAAAATAATTGTTTATACCAATTATTATTGTTAATAACTATCTAAATCTATATTAATGCCAGATAGTTGCGGTTTTTTCCTGAAATTTTTAACTTTTTACCCATTTTTCACTTAGTGAGGTTATAATTAATGCAAGTTAATAAACATAGTTGTTTAATAACTATATTATTGTTTATAACTATTTTCTCTTAGATAAGTGCTAGAAAGTTGCGTTTTCTTCTGAAATGTTTCACTTTGCTTGGCCTTTTTAGTTATGAAAAAATGATAAATAAACATTAGAGAGAAAGATATTTTAAACAATCTTTTTCGTAAACATATTTTGCTGAGGTTCACTTATTATTTGTTCATAACTAAAAAGCCAAAGCAAAACTAAAGATTTCAGAAAAAAAGCAACCTTCTAGCATTGCTCTAAGAGAATATAGTTATAAACGATAGTCAATTATTTAAATAAGCATATTTGTTAACTTGCGTTATTTATTACTTTACTAAGTAAAAAGTAGGTAAAAAATTTAACATTTCCGACGAAACCGTAACTATATTGCATTAATGAAGAAGAAGATAGTTATAAACAATAATAACTTGTTTAAATAATTCTTTTTTTCTAAATTTAATTAATTATTAACTCACCCTATGTGAAAAGTGGACAAATAGTTGTAAATTTTAGGAAAAAACGCAACTTTATAGCATTATTCAAATGGAATATTATTAATAATAATGAATTGTTTAAACAAATAATTTTGTTGACTTTAATTAATTATTTACCTCACTATAATTAAAAATTGGACAAAAAGTGGAACATTTTTGAAAAAATTGCAATTTTCTAGCGTTATTCTAATAGAATATTATTAACAATAATACATTCTTTATATAATTATATTTGTTAACATTAATAAACTTTTACCTCTCTCTAATTAAAAATTGGACAAAAAGTAGAAAATTTTTGAAAAAACCGCGACTTTCTATCTCCATTCTAAGAGAAAATTGCTAAAAACAATGATAAATTGTTTAAACAATTTATTTAAACATGTAAAGACCAGTATAAAGTAGTATTTTATCAATTAGAAACAATCTGCACTTTAAAAAACGCAAGAAAATCATAATTAGTGCCAAAAACTCGCAAAACCCATTTTTTCACTTATGGGGTGTTTTTGGGGCCCTATAAAACAGACTTACGGGGGTGATATTCAAAAAGTAATATTTTATTCGTATTCTATGGCTAATTGTGAAGAGAAATTTTGAGTTTCAACTTGATTCAACCAATATTGACGATTCTGAATAAAATTTACAAAAACGTATTTTTTTATGGGAAATACGTGTTAAACTTCATGGGGTCTGCGCCACCTCGAAATATCATTTTTTTTAACAAAAAAAAATGGATTGATCTTGGTGTAGATTTAAACAAATTTCTGGGCGTTATTCATAAAAATTTGAAAAAAAATTTCGGACCACCCTAATCCACACAGATAGCTGTGGTGAAAATAACTCGAATGCAATTTTTTAATTCAAAAATAATATCGTAGAGATTTTATCAAAATTTTATAAAGCTGTAGTCCTGAAGTCAAGTGGTTTTAACTTTTGATGCGTATTTCAGATAGAAATAATCTAGTTCTAATAATACATTACTATTGCGAATTATTGTGTTTGATATCAAAGAAAAGATTCAAGGATTCAAAGTTTTAATTCCAAAGTGGACTTTAAGACTTTAAGAGTAAAAGAATTATTATCATTCTCTGCACTTTCTCAATTAAATATAAACAAATAAATTAAATTGAGACAAATTATGGAATATAAAGAAATTCTGAGCAAAACTATAGAGGTTAGGTTACAAAATTAGCGAAAGTAGCATACCTTCTTTTTCATTCGCTGTTTTTGGAATTTTCAACACTTCGTAAAAGTCTCGAGCACCGAAATATTGATCACATAAATCCAAAAGACTTGCCATTTTGTAAAAATGATTAAAAAACGATTGAATTTTCAATTCACTGACGCCAAAGGAACCGCCAAATCCAAAAACAAATGTCAATGAGGTTGTTTTCGTTTTCAGCCGTTGAGAGCGCTGTCGATCACAGAAGCCTTTTGCCCACGAATTTTCAAATTAACAAATTTCCTGAGTATTATTTTGAGAAATTTATCTTAAAATTAAGATTGTACATTAGGGTCCACAATAAATATTTGAATTTTTCAAACGCTATTCCCTACATTCCTTTCTTTTGGGTAAAAAAATACTGCTATGAATTTTCTTTCATTTAAAAAAAATGGTAGAGAGGTTCCGCTAGGCCGTTTTTTATTTTTTTAAATGCAAATTTGTTTGCTAAAAATTCTCTTCATTTTTTTTCTTAATGGTCTGAAATAATGTAGCTAATCTTCTTTTGAATTCAAAAGAATTCGATGAAATTTATAAAAATTCCAGTTGAATTTAAATTAATTCAGGATAAATTCTTAATAATTCAGAATGAACAATTCAAAATAATTCAAGTAAAATTCAAAAGGATTTAAATGAATTAAAGGGAATTTAGGAGACTTTGATGAAATTCATAAGAATTTGAGTGAATTGAACGAAATTTACAAAAATTCAAAATTTCCATTGAATTGAGTATAATGGGAGTGAACAGAATTCAGGAAAAATTCAAAAAAATTTAAGTGTATTGAAAAAAAAAAACAAGTGAATTAAAAACTATTCAAAAATAATAACAAAATAAATTGATTTTTTTTACTCTAGAGTGAATTTAGACAAATTCAAAGGAATCCAAAAACTTTTGATAAAATTCATGCAAATTCAAGATGAAATTTATAAGAATTTTAGGTGAATTTTAACCAATTCACGGTGAATTCATAACAATTAAGAGTGAATTCATAAAAATTCAAGTAAAATTCGAAACAATTTAAATTATTTGTGAAAAATCTAAAAAATTCCATTGACTTCAGTAAAATGGGAGGGAATTTAGAAGAATTCAAGGGAATTCAGAAGATTTTAAAGGAATTCATGATTTGAGTGAATTGAACAAATTTCAAAAAATTTTTAATTTCCATTGAATTGAGTATGATAGGAGTGAACAGAATTCAGGGACAATTCAAGAGAATTTAAAAATATTTAAACATTATCTGAAAACCCAATGAAATAAAAAAAATCGAGTAAATTTAGAGAAATATAAGGAATATGAGAAAAATTTGATAAAATTCATAAAAAATTCAATCTGAATTTAAAAAAATCAAGTGAATTGAAAACTATTTAAAAATATTGAGAAAATTTATTTAATTCTTTAATTTTTGGAGCGAATTTAGAAAAATTCAAAGGAATTCAGAAGAATTTGATGAAATTCTTGCAAATTTAAGAGGAAATTTATAAGAATTCTAGGTGAATTTAAACTAATTCGCGGTAAATTCATAACAATTGAGAGTGAATTCATAAAATTTCAAGTAAAACTCAAAAGAATTTAAATTATTAGGAAAAAATTCCATTGATTTCAGCAAAATGGGAGTGAATTTCAAAGAATTCAAGGGAATTCAGGAGATTTTAAAGAAATTTATGAGAGTTTGAGTGAATTGAACCAAATTTAAAAAATTAGAAATTTCCATTGAATTGAGTATGATAGGAGTGAACAGAATTCAGGGAAAATTCAACAGAATTTAAGTGAATTGAAAAAAATTTAAACAATGTTTAAAAATCCAAAATAAAATTCGAGTCAAATTCGAATGAAATTTTTCTCCTTTCCCTTATATTTCTCTACATTTACCATGAAAATTGAAAACTATTCAAAAATATTAACAACATTCATTGAATTCTTTAAGTTTTGAGTGAATTAAAAAAAAAATCCAAATGAATTCGAAAGAATTGGATCAAATTCATCCAGATTCAAAAGAATTCATAAGAAATTGATAAGAATTCCAGGTGAATTTAAGCTAATTCAGAGTAAATTCAAAACAATTCCGAGTGAATTCAAAACAATTCAAGTAAAATTCAAATGGATTGGAAAAATCCAAAAAAATCCATTTATTTCAATGAAATGGGAGCTAATTTAGATGAATTCAAAGAAATTCAAGAGACTTTGATGAAATTAATAAAAGTTTGAGTGAATTGAACGAAATTTAAAAAGTATTTAAAAGACCAATGAATTGAATAAAATTCCGAGTGAATTTAGAGGAATATAAGGGAAATGAGAAAAATGCATAAAAATATAAACTACATTTACAAAAATTCAGGTGAATTAAAAACAATTCAGAAAGATTAATAAAATTTATGAATTCATTAAGTTTGGAGTGAATGCAAAACAATTCAAGTAAAATTCAAAAGAATTCAAATGAATTGGAAAAAATCTAAAAATTTACATTGAATTGAGTAAAATGGGATTGAATAGAATTCAGGGCAAATTCAACAGAATTGAAGTAAATTGAAAAAATGTTTGAAAAACCGATGAATCAAATAAAATTCGAGTGAATTTAGAAAAATTTAAGGGAATTCAACAGAATTTAATGAAATTCATGCAGATTCCAAATGAATTAAAAAGAATGTTCGAAAGGGTGAATTCTTTTCAATGCATTTGGAATCTGCATGAATTTCATTAAATTCTATTGAATTTTTCTAAATTCACTTAAATTTTATTTGATTCATCGGTTTTACAAACATTTTTTTAATTCTCTGAAATTCTGTTGAATTCGCCCTGAATTCTGTTCACTCCCATTTCACTCAATCCAATGGAAATTTTTTCCAATTCGTTTGAATTCTTTTTAATTTTACCCGAAAAAGGGCGAATTAAAAATAATTTGGGGTGAATTGATAATTAATTCAAAATGAGTTAAAAACAATTCAAGTGAATGCAACACAATTTTTGAATTCCAAAAAAATAAATTGATGAATAAACAAAAAATAAATAGAAATCTGATAAAATTCACAAGAATTGAAAGTGAACCTAAAAGTCTTCAGGGTGAATTAAAAAAATTGAAAATCCAAAAAAGATCCATGAAATTTAGTGCATTTCAAGGGAATTCCAAAAAATTCAGGGTAAATTAAAAAGAATTCACAAATCACTAAAGTCTTTGAAGTATAAAAAATGTTTATTTTTTGTATATTTTGAAATTCAAGATTTTTTTCTGTTGCCTGGTATAAATATTTTTAATTTGTTCAGTATGGAGAACACTTTATTTATAATTTAGAAAAAATGCTGTGAATATTATTCAAGGAAAAAAATGTTTGGGGGCCACTTCAGACAATTAATTGCAGTGAAATTACAAATTTTCGCACTCTATGCCCGATAATATTTTCAATTTTTTTTTCATAAAATGTAAGTTGTAGGAGCATGGTTCTATTCTGAGCTAAACGACAGTAAATCAGCTACTGGCCATTTACCGACTGAAGGTAATCCTGACTTCAACATGATCGGCTGAAGTTAATTCAGGATCTCACATCATTAGTCGGTAATGTAGGTTCCTACCCTATCATCAACCGGTAAAATAGACTCTTGGTAAGTATCCCGTTAATTTTGGTTGGGAAGGGATCTACCTTGTTGACTGGTGGTATCTTAGCACGGACACGAACCATTATAGTCTGTTGGTAAATGGCCCGTCACTGGTTTACTGTCGTTTATCTCGGAACAGAACCGTGCTTCACTACTCTCCTAGGTATACTACTACGAAAAAAATGTTTTAAATTGTAAATTTTTTACAATAATTATGATTATCAATGCATAAACTATTTTGAAAGACATCTGGGGAAAAAGAAATGTATTCTGGCAAATTTAGTTATTTTTATATTCAAAAAGAAATATACAGCTTATTATTCCCGGTACATTAATTAAATAATTGGACTTAAGGACCTACACCCTCTTGTCTACTATTTACAATTTTATTCTCTTCATTGCTACAGCATTAAAATCGTCAAACGTTTTTAAACTATTATAATTTCCCAACAATATGCCTTAAATTAATATTAAATTTAGTTTGAAAAGAGTGCGCTGGGATTGAATAATTTCAAAACCTTGAGAAATCGAGAAGCAGGTGTACTGTTTCATTAAACACTCAATATAAAATCAGCACAATTGTATATAATAATAATTTCAATGCAACTGTATTACTTTTTTACATCATTTTATCAAAATTAAAATTCTATTATACAATTAACAACACTATCTCTTTTGATTTTCTAAACTCTGAATTACAACGTCGTGTTAACTTACCCGCAATTCTAAAACATCCTCGAGACACAAGAAAATATTTTTTACTGAAATTTTTGCAACATAAACTACAGTTCAAAATAATTCAGAAGGTCTCAAGGAGTGTGCAGTTCAAGTAAATACATATACAAAATCATTTATTAATTAAATATCCTCTATTGTTACATTATATATATATACGTAAAATTAATTACACATTACTCTCTTATTTAAAAATGAAGAAATTAAATTTAGATGAAATCAAAATTTTAATTTCGAATAACTTTGTCATTTTCTCTTATTCAAAAACAATGAACACGAGAGGTGCTTCAATTATTTTGGTCAGTGTTAGCTATTTAAGCCAAAAATTTCGATAGCCAAATAGTGGTCAATTTTGATTTTTAATGATAAACTCAAATTTTCTAATGCTTGATCGATTGTAGGTAATTTTTGAATTAAAATATTGCAGTGTCTCACCGTTTGGTGTTTATATGTACACTATCTAATTTTCTCATAAATATAAGTTATTACATTATTTTACATCTATAAACATTTATATTCAGATGTCTGTTTGTCATACTATACACAGGATGATTCTCTTTCGAGGATAACAATACGAAAAGTTTTCAAATTTTTTCAAAGAATTAAATTTACTTAATTTTATCTCTAGGCACTTTCAATTTTACTCTCTTTTCCTTTTTTTAATACTACAATCATCTTTATTTGTCAGAACGTCTGATTTTAATTTAGAGGATGAAAGTACATAAAAATCCAAGAGATACGTATTTTTTCTTTTGATCCTACGGGCCTTAGTTTCCGAGATATCGAGGTTTGAGTATTTAAGCGCTTGACTCGCTACGACAGAGTCATGCGCCCAAGCGTAAATACTGCTTGACCGTTTGACTCTATAGTACAGGAATATCCACTCTCTTCTCTTCCCCTTCTCCGAGCGCTTCTCCGTGCCTTTTCTTCGCACGCTCGTTCGCACTCTGCATAAGGCGGTAAAAGAGGGGATTACCGCTTGGGCGCTTGACTCGCTACTATAGAGTCAAGCGTTCACTACAAAGTCAAGCGCCCAAGCGTAAATACACCTTGAGCGCTTAAATACTCAAACCTCGATATCTCGGGAACTAAGGCTCCTTGGATCAAAAGAAAAAATACCTATCTAATGGATTTTTATATACTTTAATCCTGTGAAGCCCCAGTCGAATTCGCCTCCAGCATTTTACGACTTCTTCTTGAAAGATCGAAAGTATAGCAACCAAAAGAGCCCAAAAATAAATATCGAACGGTATAATTTCCATTAAAGCGCTTCTAGAATTTCATGATATTTTAATTCGAAAAGAGAATCGGCCCGGACAGATATACGAAATCATACAACCATGAATAATTTGAGCATTTAGACTGTTCAGCTTGTAAGAGTTCAGCTTCACGTACAATTTACATTTTAAGGCAATTGTTTAATTTCGTTGAAACTAACAAGATAATATAACCAAATTTTATTAGCTCACCAAGATTATTCTTTTTATTATCTAACGATGACAGACTCTTACAATTGCAACATGAACACAATCAACTTTCTACTTTTCAATTCACTAATACACGTTTTCTGTGATAAAAGAATTTTTAAGTTTTCAGGCGTGTACATTGTAGAAGCGAAATTCGGAAAATTTGATTTGTAACAATTTTTAAAACAACGCATTCTTATATGGGTACAATATTAAGGTCAATTTGGTTAGAAATCATTTTTTTGCAAAAATGTTTTGAAATGTGATTTTTAAAACAATTTTTAAAAAAATCATCGGTCAGTTTTCAGAACCTGCATTAGTGATCCGATTAACAAACAAATTCTAGAGCTTTTGGGGTCAATTTTAAAGATGTACAAATAAAAATTATGAAATTTTGTCAAGAGTCATTCATTTGAATCTTTCAAATTGAATAAATTTCAAATGCAAATCATACAAATTACAAAATTTTTAATCGTTAAAGTTAAAACTTGCATAATTTTTAATTGTAAATTTGCATAATTAAAAACTCTTCAATTTAAAGGTTTATAATTCAAAATTCTGCAATTTCAAAGAGTTACAATTGAAAATTTTGAAAATATCGAATGGAGAATTATTGAATTTTCAAGATTAATATTGGAAGATATGTCATTTTCAACCTTTTTTGGAATAGTTCAATTTTGAAGATTTACAATTAGAAATTCTTCAATTTTATCGCTTTGCAATTTAAAATTCTTGAATTTTTAAGATTTTTAATTATAGTTTAACATTATATAATTTTGAACGTTTTTTTTTCTAATATTCAGTTCAATTTTTAGAATATTTGCAATTGAAGACTCTTCAAGTTTCAAATATTTCAAATAGAAAAATATTGAATTGCGAAGATTTGAAATTGAAATTTATTTGATTTTAATGATGTATGAATAAAAATCCCTAAATTTTTCAAAAGTCGAGAGTTTTTAATTCTAAATCATCCAAATTGAAGAAATTTCAAATGTAAATTTTACAAAATTCAATAAATATTTACAAAGATATTACACGGGGAAGCAAAAGTGACCTTTATAAGGATAAATACCCACATAGGAATCCTTGAACTTCAATTTGTATTAAAAATTCTAATAAAATTTCGAGAACATCTTCTAAACGGTCTTTTACACGCCTAATTTCCATCTTAAAAACTTGATTTATTTTCATATAAAATTGATTCCAATCGAAGGTTTCTTTCAGAAAGCGAAGACTTGTTAATAAAGGTCAATGTTTAATTAATTATTCCTACAAGTTATTTTATTTACAATTGATGTTACGAATAAAACTCAGGTAATATGTGTTTTACGGAGCGTTATTTTATAGAACTCGCAATTGTTTTCCTTTTAAAAAGAGAAACAGTCTGACCAAGGCTTGCAAGGGACGTTCTTTGTTTCTTCCTTCTTTTTAATAAATCATTCTTCTTGGAAGAAAACAAATAGTGCAGTACGGAACTATATATTCAAAGCCCTTACATAATCACGATAAAAATCTTAAAAACTCTCAATATCCCCAAAAATAGCAACCCTTACCTTCCACTGGGTTTTATTAAAGGTACTTGACCCACATGAGACCTGTTAAATTACAGAATTTAAATGTTACTTCATAAATTACACAAAAATCCATTAGATACGTATTTTTTCTTTTTATTCAATGCGCCTTAGTTTTCGAGATATCGAGGTTTGAGTATTTGAGCGCTCGACTCGAGCGCTCAAGCAGTATTTCCGCTTGAGCGCTTGACTCAAGCGTTCAAGGAGCATTTCCAACTTGAGCGCTTGACTCAAGTGTTCAAGGAATATTTCCGCTTGAGCGCTTGACTCCTCCTCCTACCACCTACTTCATTTCATACTCCTTGAGCGCCTGACTATAGTAACGAGTCAAGCGCTTAAATACTCAAACCTTGATATCGCGGAAACTAAGGCGCATTGGATCGAAAGAAAAAATAAGTATCTAATGGATTTTTATCTACTTCAATTCTGTAAAGCCCCAGTCAAATTTGGGTTTTATTCAAGGTACTTACCCACATGAGACCTGTTAAATTACAGAATTTAAATGTTACTACATAAACTACACAGGAATCCATTAGATACGTATTTTTTCTTTTTATTCAGTGCGCCTTAGTTTTCGAGATATCGAGGTTTGAGTATTTGAGCTCTCGACTCGAGCACTCAAGCAGTATTTCCGCTTGAGCGTTTGACTCAAGTGTCCAAGGAGTATTTCCGCTTGAGCGCTTGACTCAAGCGTTCAAGGAGTATTTCCGCTTGAGCGCTTGACTCGAGCGTTCAAGGAGTATTTCCGCTTGAGCGCTTGACTCCTCCTCCACCTCCTCCTCCTCCTCCTACCTATTTCATTCCATACTCCTTGAGCGCCTGACTATAGTAACGAGTCAATCGCTCAAATACCTAAACCTCGATATCTCGGAAACCAAGGCGCGTGGGATCGAAAGAAAAAATACGTATCTAATGGATTTTTATGTACTTTAATCCTGTAAAGCCCCAGTCAAATTTGGGTTTTATTAAATGTACTTGACCCACATGAGACCTGTTAAATTACAGAATTCAAATGTTATTACATAAACTACACAAAAATCCATTAGATACGTATTTTTTCTTTTAATTCAATGAGCCTTAGTTTTCGAAATATGTATCGAGGTTTGAGTATTTGAGCGCTCGATTCAAGCGCTCAAACAGTATTTCCGCTTGAGCGCTTGACTCCTCCTCCACCTCCTCCTTCTCTTCTTCCCCCACCTCCACCTCCTACTACCCATTTCATTTCATACTCCTTGAGCGCCTGACTATAGTAACGAGTCAATCGCTTAAATACTCAAACCTCGATATCTCGGAAACCAAAGCGCGTAGGATCGAAAGAAAAAATATGTATCTAATGGATTTTTCTGTACTTTAATCCTGTAAAGCCCCAGTCAAATTTGGGTTTTCTTAAAGGTACTTGACCCACATGAGACCTGTTAAATTACAGAATTTCAATGTTACTACTGTAGTTCGACACGATTCGACCAGTCTCAAGCGGCAAGAAAACCGGTATCTCAAAATGAAATACGTGTAAACTAGATAACAAATCTTTTTCATTTCTCTTTTTCTTGCTTTTGTTCTCTAACAGATTTCAATAACTGATTTTAAAAATCATATTATCTATGATAAACAAAATTCGCACTGGATAGCGCTATAACTGTTTTTTTCTTTTCAAATTCATATATTGACGCCTCGACTGAATGAAGGCATCGATGTGCACTTTTTTTCTTTCTCTTTCTTGAAAATAACTGAGGCGCATTTTTTTCATCGAAACTAGTAGAAAGAAAAAAAGAATTAGAGCCCAGATACACACAACTGATAAGGGGAACCAACACCATTCGGAATTATGTTTAGATTCCTCCTCCTACTTCGATATCTCGGAAACTGAGGAGGAGGTGGAGCAAGAGGAGGAGGAGGAGGAGGAGGAGGAGGAGGAGGAGGAGGAGGAGGAGGAGGAGGAGGAAGAGTATGAATCCAAACAAAATTCTGAAGGATGTAGGTTCTCCTTGTGAGCGAAATGCGCGACATTTTGTTGCGCATTCTTGTTGTAATAAATGTCATTCGTGCCAACACTCGTCTATATCATTCTCTCCCATTTACACATTCGCTACACATTTCATATGCTCTTTAAAAAAGCGTTTCGCATTTTCAACACTCTCAGTTCGATTTACGAGTTACGTTGCAAAGATCCTCTTTTTTTCGACTCGGCATGAACAAACTACCTCTAGGTACGTTATTCTGGATCAATTTTCTGTACCCGAGTTTTTCTTTTCTTTCCGTCAAGTCCAGTTTTCTGCTTCACTTTATACCGTCAACTCGAGACAATCGAAAATCTTCCGGTTCGTGTTTTGATTGCACCTTCTGACTTGAAAGTACTACTTCATGCGATTTAATACTAAGTCACTGACAACCAAAAGACCCTTTTGGTACGGGCTCTCAGCTAACGAATTCGCAAGGCGCATAGCCTCGACGCAATGTTTCCTAGCCAAAAATCTAGTCTGCTCGAGGCCCTGAGATTTGTGCACCAGTTCAAAAGCCTTCTCCACGTCACCAGGTTCTTGAAATCGGCGCATTATCATTGGATTCAGCTCTGGATACTGCAAACATAAAGAAATGTGTTTCAAAAATGTGAATAGTTAAAGTTTTCAATTTGTGACAGTACAGTAGTACCTTGAAGTTAATTTTTTAACCAAAAATATTACTTTTTAATTAAGTAGTTCAATTTTCAACCAAAAAAGAAATTAATTTTCAATCAAGGAGACTAATTTTCTACAAAAAAGACGAATTTTCAAACAAATCGATGAATGTGCAACCAAGAAAATTAGTTTTCAACAAAATAGACGAATTTTTAATTAAATAGTTTAATTTGCAATTAAAAAAGGTAAATTTTCACCAAAAATGGAATAATCGAAATTTCAGTTCTCGAAATTAATTTTCAACCGACCAAAAAAAAATTTCAACTAAATACATTTATTTTTAATCAAACAGTTGAATTTTCAACTAAAAAAGATAAATTGTAAACCAACAATAGAATACTTGAATTTTTATGAAAATATTAATTTCCAACAACAAAAAAACACAAATTTTCTACCAAATAGTTCAATTTTCAACTGAAGAAATAAATTTTTAACTAAAAAGACGAATTTTCTACCAAAAACAATGGATTTTAAACCAAAAATGAAACAGTTAAATTTTCAGTTAAAAAACTAATTTTCAACAAAAAAACAATATTTCAACAAAATACTTAAATTTTCAAATAAAGAAGATTAATTTTCTACCAAAAAGACGAAATTACAACCAAAAAGAAGAATTTGCAATCAAGAAGATTGATTTTAAAATAAATTAACTTTGAACCAAATAGTTGAATTTTTACCAAAAATTGAATAATCAAAATTTCAGTAATAACATTAATTTTCAACCCAAAAAAAAAAAAAATTTCAACCCAATACATGTATTTGAAGCAAACAGTTGTATTTTAAATGAAAAAGGATCAATTTTCAACCAATAATGGAATATTAAAATTTTAAGTTAAAAAATTAATTATGAACTGAAAAAAAAATTTCAACAAAATAGTTCAATTTTCAACCAAAAATGGTATCGTTACACTTTCAGTAAAAACAAATCAACAAAAGACATGAATTTCCGACAAAAAATATACATTGTTACCCAAGTGGTTAAATTTTCAATTAAAAAAGATAAATTTTCTAAGAAAAATTGACTAGTTAAATTTGCAGTTGGAAAATTAATTTTCAACCAAAAAAGAAATTAATTTTCAATCAAGAAAACTAATTTTCTACCAAAAAGACGAATTTTCAAACAAAACGGTGAATTTGCAACCAAGAAAATTAATTTTCAACAAAATAGATGAATTTTTAACTAAATAGTTTAATTTACAATTTAAAAAGATAAAATTTTCACAAAAAATGGAATAATCAAAATTTCAGTTCTCGAAATTAATTTTCAACCAAAAAAAAAACAACAAATTTTTAACAAAATACATTTATTTTTAATCAAACAGTTGAATTTTCAACTAAAAAAGAT
>CAKNYM010052083.1:149193-183022 GCA_932195095.1 Andricus curvator
CAACAAAATAGGTTAATTTTAAACAAACAAATCACCTATTAATTAAAAAGTTAAATTGTAAACCAAAAATAATTGATTTTCGACCAAAAAAGACGATTTTTCAACCGAAAAGATTAATTTCCAACCAAGAAGATTAATTTTCAACAAAATACATTAATTTATAACCAAATAGTTGAATTTTCAACTAAAAAATATAATTTTTCAACAAAAATGGAATAATCAAAATTTCAGTTAACAAAATTAATTTTCAACCAAAATACAAATAAATTTCCATCGAAACAGTTAAATTTGCAACAAAATACTGAAATTTGCAACCAAAAATATGAAATTTTAACTAAAAAGATACATTTTCATCCAAAAAGATTAATTTTATACCAAAGACGAATTAAAAAAAAAAACACTCATTTTGAGCAAAAAAGATACATTGTTAAACACATAGTTAAATTTTCAACAAAAAATATTAATTTTCAACCAAATATTTGAATTTTCAATGAAAAAAGATGACTTTTCAACCAAACAACAAAAAACGAATTTTCGACAAAATACTTAAATTTTCAACCAGAAAGATGAATATTTAACCAAAAAGATGAATTTCCTACCAAGTAGGTTAATTTTCTAACCAAAAAGACCAATTTTTAACTAAAAAAATTAATTTTGGACAAAAAAGATACATTGTTACCCAAATAGTTAAATTTTTAACTCAAAAAGATAAATTTTCAACGAAAAATGGAATAGTTAAGTTTTTAGTTGATAAATTAATTTTAAACCAAAAAAAAATCGGATGTTCAACAAAATAATTAAATTTTCAACCAAATAATAAAATTTTTAATCAAAAAGATGAATTCTTAAGGAAAAATAAAATAGCAGACAGAAAAATAAAAAGTATTTCAGAAAAAAAATGAATTTTTTGGATTCGGCTAAATTAATATTTATTTTTAAAAAGTTGAAAAATGTTTTACCTGATACTTATAATTTTCGTGAATTTTTCCACGGTTAGTCTTTTTCAAACTACTATTACCAAGCACAAAAATTTCCTTAAAAAGAATAAAATCATGGCCTGCTATTCTAATTTCTACTTGATAGGTTTCAGATAAAAAAAAATCCAAATTTTTAAAAATCAATGTTGCTCTAGTCGAATCCAAAAGTAATTTTTTCGTCATTAAATTGAATTCCTGTATTCAGCAGAAATTTCTTCATCGTTTTCAATTTTTAATTATTTATACCTGCTACCTAAAACATTAGACAAAAATAATTTGTATGCAATTATTTGCAACCTATCGAATAAATTTGGGAAATTTCGAAAGTTTTAGAAACTTCCCAGCAAAAAAAAACTTTTTTTTTTTAATTTTGAAAAAATTCCAGCGCCACCCTAATCAACCTTTTTCATTTTCAAAATAAAGAAAATCAAAGGGTGACTTCTAAAATCAGGTCAATCCCGCAGTTGCAAAATATTTAAAAATCGGAATTAGCGATTTATGATGTAATATTTAAGATATTTTGAAGATTTCAAAGATTTCCGAGATCCCTGGCTAGATACAAAACTGGTTTTCAATTGTTTTTGGGTCTAGTGAATCTTTGGATTTTCGAACTTTTGCAAAGCTTAATCTGATTTTCTTGATTCTGAATCTTCAATTTTTTTATTCTTCTCGTATAGTGACTCTAAACAAGATTTCTGAAGTGAATTTTGAATATTACTAGGAGGAGGAGGAGAAAGAAGAGGAGGTGGAGGAGAAGGAGAAGGAGGAGAGAGAGGAGTAGAAGGAGGAGGAGGTGGAGGAGGAGGAGGTGGAGGAGGAGGAGAGGTGGTGGTGGCGGAGGAGAAGGAGGAGGAGGAGAAGGTGGAGAAGGAGGAGGAGAAGGTGGAGAAGGAGGAGGTTGATGAGGAGGAGATGTGGTGGTGGCGGAGGAGAAGGAGAAGGAGGAGAAAGGAGAGGGAGGAAAAGGAGGAGGTGGAGGAGAGGTGGTGGTGGCAGAGAAGGAGGAGAGAGAGGAGAAGGAGAAGGAGGAGAAGAAGGAGGATGAGGGGAAGAAGGAGGAGGTTGAGGAGGAGGAGAGGTGTTGGTGGTGGTGGCCGAGGAGGAGGAGAGGTGAAATTTTAAAAGCTTCAGGGTTAATTCCAAATCCTTGGGATCTCTGTTTTAATTTATTGGAATAAGTGGTCTCTCTTCTCAATCCCCACGAATAAAATTAATCATGAAATAATTTTTTTCAGCTAACTTACTCGTTCACAAGCAAAAAGAACTGGAGCAGTAGCCAATCCGAGTTTAAGATCCGCAGCTGTTGGTTTTCCCATAGCATCAGATGAAGAAACGAAATCCAAAAGATCGTCTACTAACTGGAAGGCCAATCCAACATTCCTGCCATATTGAAATGCCACTTCGGCAAGATGATCATCTGCACCTCCTAGCATCGCAACCTATTCGAAAAAAAAGGAAAAAGATAATTGACTTATTCAGGCGTGATATTCTACAGAGACTAATTTAGGGGAAACATCCTACAGTGGATAATGCAACCTACAGTGGATAATGATTAATTAGGAGCATCAAAAAATAATAATTAATTTTAATTTCGATTTAATAGCAGATATAGTGTCTTAACTTTTAATTCAATTATATTAATTATTGTACATACATTAGTATTTTTAAATAATTATTATCCACTGTAGATGGCATTATCCACTGTAGGGAGTTTTCCCCTACAATTATGGTGGATTTGGCTGAATTGTATAATAATAATATTATTATAACAGGAAAAGTTCTTGGCAAACATTTGATATTTTATTTTAATTTGTACATTTCTTCAATAAACTACAAAAATTTACAACATCAAGTTTAAAAAATGTAAAATACTGTAGTTTCTGTAACGCCTTGTAGGTTTTCACAACAAAGTAAAAAAAAAAAATATAAATAAAAAGTTGTACAAATTTTCAAATTGTAGAAAGTACTTCATTGTTATTTTCTTTACGGTTCTACAAGAAAATACAAGAAAATACAAAAAAAATGATCTATTTGTATTTAATTGTATTTTTTTGTTAAATTTTATACATTTTTGTACAAGTTGAAAAAAATTACAGTTCTTGAAAATTTGTACATTCCTATAAAAAAAATTCCCACGAGGGAAAGTGACCAAAAGTGATTAATGTTTTTGTTTTTCAATTAAAAAGAAATTCGATGAAATTTATAAGAATTCCAGACGAATTTGAACGAATTCAGGATAAATTCAAAAAATAAACCATAAATTAACTAAAATTCGAGTGAATTTAGAGGGTTTTGAGATAAACGAGAAGAATTCGGTAAAACTCATAAAGATTCAAAGTGAATTTCAGTAAAATTGGAGTGAATTTATAAGAATTCAATGGAATTCAAAAGAATTTGATAGAATACAGAAGAAATCAAAATGAATTTAAAAGATTTCAGGGCAACTTAAAAAAACAACTTTTTTTTTATTCAGTTAGTTGAGGAGCATTGAGTGAATTTAGAAGAATTGAAAAGAATTCAAAACATTTCAGCAAGAGGTAAAAAAATCTAAAATCTAAAAAGAATTCTAAACAATTTAAATAAATTCCACATTAATTCAAATGATGAAATTCATGAGAATTTAAAACAAATATAATTAAGCAAATTTTTAAAAATAAAAAAAAATTCCATCGAATTGAGTAAAATGGGACTAAACAGAATTCAGGACGAATTGAAGTAAATTGGAAAACAAATAAATAAAAGAATTAAATAAAATTCGAGTAAATTTATAGAAATTTAAGGGAAATGAGAAGAATTCGACGGAATTCATAAAAATTCAAGTGAATTGAAAGAACTATTCAAAAATATTCGAAAAACTAATTCAATTATAAAATTTAGAATGAATTTAGAAAGACTCCAGAGAATTCAAGAGAATTTGATGAAATGCCTAAGAATTAAAGCTGAGTTTCTAAGATTTAAAGATGAATTTTAAAAAAGCTACCACAAAATTCAAAGAATTGAGTAGAATTGAGTGAATTTAGAAAAATTCAAGTGAATTTAGAAAAATACGAATGAATTTAGAAGAATTTAAAAATATCCAGGGTAGATTAAAAAAATTAAACGAATTTGAAAGAATTCAGGAAAAATTAATAAGAATTTAGGGTAATTTTGGAAAAATTTAAGAGGAATGAGGAGAATTCGATGAATTCATAAAAACTCAAGTGAATTGAAAAAACAATTCAAAAATATTAAAAAAATTAATTGAATATATTAAATTTAGACTCAATTTAGAAAAATTCAAGTGAATTTAAGAGAATTTGATGAAATGCCTAAGAATTAAAGGTAAGTTTCAAAAACCTTCGGGATGAATTAAAAAAAGCTGCAAAAAAATCCAATTAATTGTATAGAATTAAGTGAATTTAGAAGAATTCACGTGAATTCCAAAATATTCAGGGTAAATTAAAAAAACGAGAGAATTTCAAAGAATTCAGGGTGAATTCCAAATTAAATTAAATGCGCTAAAAAAAATTTTAATTCAAAATGTTTCACTGTTTTCAGTTAAACTAAAGTCAATTCAAAGAATTCACGGGAATTTCAGAGATTTGATGAAATTCACAAGAATTTAAATAAATGTAATTAAAGAAAGTTTTTAAAATCAATAAATTTCCTTCGAATTTAGTAAAATGGGACAAAACAGAATTCAGGGCGAATTTAAGTGAATTAAAATAAAAATAAATAAAAGAATTAAAAAAAATTCGAGTAAATTTATAGCAATTTAAGGGAAATGAGGAGAATTCGACGGAATTCATAAAAATTCAAGTGAATTGAAAGAACAATTCGAAAATATTTGAAAAATTAACAGAATTTATTATATTCAGAATGAATTTAGAAAAATTCAAGGGAATTGAGGAGAATTTGATGAAATGCCTGAAAATTGAAGGTGAGTTTCAAAAACGTCATGATGAATTTTAAAAAAAGCTACAAAAAAATGTAATTAATTGAGTAGAATTGAGTGAATTTAGAAGAATTCAAAAATATTCAGAGTGAATTTATAAAAATTCAAGGGGAATTAGGAGAATTCGATGGACTTCATAAAAATTCAAGTGAAAGTGAAAGGACAATTTAAAAATATTTGAAAAATTATTTAATTCTTTAAATTTAGAATGAATTAAAAAAATGCAAGTGAATGCAAGAAAATTTGATGAAATGCCTGAGAATTAAAGGTGAATTTCAAAGACTTCAGGATGAATTAAAAAAAAAGCTAAAAAAATACAATTAACTGTGTAGAATTAAGTGAATTTAGAAGAATTCACGAGAATTTAGAAGAATTCAGGTGAATTCAAAAATATTCATGGTAAGTTAAAAAAAAAAAGAAGGAATTTCAAAGAATTCAGGGTGAATTCCAAACTAAATTAAATGAGCTAAAAAAAATTTAATTTAAAATGTTCCACTGCTTTCAGTAAAACTGAAGTTAATTCAAAGAATTCACGGGAATTAAAGAGATTTGATGAAATTCACCAGAATTTAAATAAATGTAATTAAACAAAGTTTTTAAAATAAAAAAATTTCCTTCGAATTGAGTAAAATAGGATTAAACATAATTCAGGGTGAATGTAAGTGAATTCAAAAAATAAATAAACAAACGAATTAAATAAAATTCAAGTGAATTTATAGAAATTTAAGGGAAATGAAGATAATTTGATGAAATGCCTAAGACATAAAATTCAGGGTAAATTTCAAATTAATTCAAACCAGTTAAAAAAATTTTGTTCAAATCCAAAATGTTCTTTGGATTGGAACTAAATGGAACAATTTTTGTGGAACAATTGTTTTTCAATTAATTGAATTTTAATTTCGACGATATAATAAATTCGATAATTAAATAATATAATACATAAAATTGATTAAAAATAAGTTAAAAATTAAAAATAAATAATAAATCGAAATTGAAACATAATATAATGAATATAATAAATTTTAAATTGAAAATTCATAAAATTAAGTCATGTTAACATTTTTCACCGGAAATCTTTTTTTTTCAAACAGGAAACATTAGGTTTAAAAGAATATTTACAACCTTAAATAATTTGTGTCATGCTGTGTTAAGTGTGAACAGTTACAATATTTGAACAATTATCTGAGTATTTTCCTCGAAAATTGGTATTTTAGAACAAAAATGCAACAGTTGTTTAAATAATTTATTTATTAATAATAATTTTATATTTTAACTTGAAAACTGCGTGGAACTAAAATAATAATCGCGCGCGCAGCAAGCGTGTTTGTTTTCTAGTTTTATTAAAAAATGTAATAATGAAATCCCATTTTTAATATAAAATAATAAAATCTTACCGCTTTTGAAGAGTTCGCAATTAAACTCGCAGTCTTTCGATACGTCTTGGTGAGGTAATGTGCAAATCTTTCGTTTTCAGTTTCTTTTGAACCTAGCTGCATAAATTCACCCTGCACTAAGTCAGTCACCACCTAAAAAAAAAGTATTAGGATTATTTTTTCAAAAAAGAAGGAATTATTTTTTATTTATAATTTGAAATTTAATCATGCATATTTAAGGAGATACGCAAAGAAAATTGTTATAAAAAAGCATGAATTATCTATTTCTCTTACTCGGATGTCTTTAATAAACATCTAAATTATTTTATGTTTAAAAAACAATTCATATAAATATATGTGAAATTACTATTTTTGAGGAATTAGTTTATATGAATTCTTTTTTTAAGAACACAAAAATAGTTCAAATGAATTTAAAACCCCAATAAAAATTAAAGACATAAAATACTCATTTTAATGGGCCAAATCTTTTATATTTTGTACTAGCAGTCTCTGGATATTTATTTCCGAACATTAAAAATATAAATAATTTTAAAATATATCATTAAAAAAAAATTAAATATTAAGTTTAAAAATAGTTTGAAAAAAGTAATAATTTTGAATTGAAATATTTTGCAATTAAATAAAAATGCATTGAAGGATTTTGAATTGAAAAAGTTAAAAATAGAACAATTTCAGATAAGGTAAAATTAAAAAAAGGACAATATTTAGAATGAAATAAAAAGGAAATAAATCTATTTAAAAATGAATAATTTGAAATAGAAAGTGTTTGAAATTGAAAATTTTTTAACCAGAAGCTCTCAAAATTGAAAAATTTCGGACTAAAATGTTCAAAATTGGAATTTTATTAATTTAAATAATTTTCAATTCAAAGCAATTGAAACGTTTGAAAATAAAAATTTTCGAATTGTTAATTATACTTTTCAAAATGCAACAATTTCCATTTCAATTGCAAAAGTAGAAAAATTGAAAATTCCAGAAATTATAAAATTGCCGAAATATAAAAATTCCGAATAATAAAATTCCCGAACAGTTTATAATAATACCGATTTTGAAAATTCCCGACAGAAAATTGCCGAATTATAAAATATCCGTTATAATAATCAAATATTATTATCAAAGAAAAATCTTTGTTAAATGTTTAAAGTTTTTAAAATTATTTTTTGAATTTAGAATAACAATAATTGAAAAATACATATTTCTTGATGAAAAATGTTGTTTCCAAATATGCAAAGTATTTTTAAAAAATTACAAAAAACGTTTTCGTAAATCGAATTTTTAATTAATTTTTTTTTAATTTAGAGATAAATCAGTACTGAATTGAATCCTGCAAAGTTTGTTTGGAAAATTTTATTAGGTTCAGGGAAAATTCAGGGAGCCTTTTTTTCGTTTGAAGCGCACCTATTTTTAAATTTGAACGGTGATGAAAAATAAAATTCTCCATTTAACAAAATTCGTCATCGCGAAATATATTATTCCAGTTATTTTAATTTTAAGTTCAAATGATAATTTTTTAAAAACTTCTAACATTAGAAAAGAGGTTTTCTTTGATAAAAATATTTGATAATTTTATTTTTAATAAATAAAAAATATTCATTAAAAAACCATTTTTTTAATTATTTAAATTCGGGTATTTTCCAATTCGGAATTTTTATATTTCGGCATCTGATTTCGGGAATTTTCTATTTCGAATACTTTCTTTTTCGGGAATTTTACAGTCTCGGGAATTTTTTTTTCGATTATTTTCATTCATTCCGTTTAATTTTTGATCTATTTTGAATTTAAACAACACACATTTTGACTTTTTTATTTCGAATTTTTCAATTTTTAACACTTCATTTAGAATAACTATTCATTCTAGAAATTTTCCAAATAAATATTTTCTTAATTTTAAATTATTAATTTCTTTAAATCTTCAACTAAAAATCGAAAAATTTCAAGATATTACATTGAAAATTAAATATTAAAAAAAATACAAAACAAGATTACTAAATATGATTCTAATGTCTGAAACTTCACCAGTTTAAGTTTTTCAATTCAAAATTGTGTTTTTTTAAGTTGAGTTTGAAATCTTCAATATTTCGGAACATTTCAAAATTTGTAAAAATCAATTTTCAATGCCTGGTTCTAAAATCTTCTCATTTTTAAGACTTGTTTTTAAGGAAATTGTCTTGATTTTGCATTGCTTTGAATTTATTCTGAAGGCATTTTATTCTAAATTAATTAATTACAAATAGTTTAAACTGAAAAATGTGAAATTATCAAGTCTTTCCATTTCATACTTTACTATTTTGGCGAATTTTAAAAACCAGACAATCTTGTATGTTTAAAAACAATTTAGAATATTTAAATCTAAAAATTACTGAATTTAAAACTAACATTGAAACCAAAAAATGAAAAATATTTAAATCTAAAATTATTAAATTAAGAATTGACTGAAATTGAAACCAAACAATTTAGAATATTCAAATCTAAAATTATTAAATTTGAAACTGACTATCAAAGGCTTCCGATATGAAATGTTAAGAAATTTCAAATAAAATATTTCTGAAATTAAGCTCAAAAATTGAACTGTTTTAGAATTACCCACTGACAAGCTATAACTTTTAATTGAAAATATAGAAATTTTAAATATGATAAATATATTAATAATAAGAATCACATCATGTAGGATCAAGTGAGATTCAAACTATAATTGGATACATCTTTTACTAAATAATGTTATGTTTTATTTTTTATTAATTAATATTCTCGGTTAAAAATTCATCTTTTTGGATAGAAAATTCTGCAATTTGATTGGGAATAGAACTACTTTGTTAAAAATTGATCGTTTTGGTTGAAAATTTACTTTTTGGTTGGAAATTAACTTTTTTGTAGAAAATTCATTTTTTTCTTGGTTGAAAATTCAAATGTTTTGTAGAATATTTATCTTTTTAAAAAAATTTTGTTAGATTAAACATCTTAGATCAAATTTTTATTTTTCATTTACTGAAAAATCTTTGTTGGTTGAAAATTCGTCATTTTGGTTTAAAAATTCATGTCTCTTGGTGAAAATGCAATCTTATTTGGTTAAAAATAAAACTGCTTGGTTGAAAATGAATCTGTTTTGGTTGCGAATTCAACTATTTTGTTGAAAATTAGTTCTTTGTTGAACTCAACTGTTTTTAATTTAAAATTAAAATCTTATTTAGTTTTCGTTGACAATTAATTTTTTTTGGTTGCCAAAGCGATTACTTGGTTGAAAGTTGAACTAATTTGTTAAAAATACATTTTTTTGGTTAAAAATTCATCATTCTAGTTGAAAATTCATGTCTTTGGTTGAAAATTTAACTATTTTGTTCAAAATTTGTTGTTGTTAAAAATTAATTTTTTCAACTCAAAATTTAACTACTAACTATTGAAAATGTATTTAATTAAAAATTCATGTATTTTGTTAATAATTCGTCAATTTTGCTAGAATATTGATCTTCTTGGTTGAAAATTCGTCTTTTTGGTTTGAAAAGGATACAATTTGGTCGAAAGTAGAACATTGTTAAAAATTCATTATTTTGGTTATTTTTTTTAAGAAAATTCACTTTTTTGCCTTGAAAATTAAACATCTTGGATGAATTTTTTTCTTCAATTACTGAAAAATCTTTCTTGCTTGAGAATTCAACTCTTTTATTGAAAATTTGTCTTTCTGTTGAATTCAACTGTTTTTAATTTAAAATAAAAATCTTTATTAGTCGAAGTATCAACTATTACATTTTTCGTTAAAAATTCATTTCTTTGGTTGCAAATTTTAATAATTTATGCAAAATTACTTTATTATTAGTTAAAAATTAATTTTTTCAACTCAAAATTTTACTATTAACTATTGAAAATTTACTTAATTAAAAATTCATCTATTTTGTTGGAAATTCGTCTATTTATCTAGAAAATTAATCTTCTTAGTTGAAGATTTATCTTTCGGATAAAAATATAAGTACGTGGTTGAAAGCTGAACTAAATTAATAAAAATGCATTTTTTTGGTTAACTAAAAACTTAGTTATTTCGTTTTTGGTGAAAATGTATCTTATTTAGTTGAAAATTCAACTATTTGCTTGAAAATTCAAGTATTTTGTTGAGAATAAAATCAAAAGCCAAACGGAACAAAAAAATCGAAAATACAAGTTGGAATTCGGACTTTTTTTTATTTTTGAACACCCCTAAAGTGTATTTAATATTGCTATATTTTTTAATATTAATGACGTATGATGTATTTTAAATAATTTTTTTCTGAAAAAAGATCTTCTCCTTTCGCTTCGCTGGGAAACAAACCACAGAACTACTGATTTCCAGTCAGGTGCTTTCCCATTAAGCTACTAGAGAAGTCGAGAGAAGAAACTTTTTTCAGAAATACACGCATTATTTTGCTAGATGGTATAAATCAAATTTTTCAAGGAATCTGTATTATTATTAGAGAATAACAGAAAATACTTAACGTCTCTTCAGACTAGAAGAGCGGAGCGAAAGGAGAAGATCTTTTTTCCGGGAAAAATTATTTAAAATAATTTTTCTTTCATAGCTCCATCTAGTCTGAAAAGACGTTAAATATTTTCTGTTATTCTCTAATGATAAGAGATTCATTGAAAAATTTGATTTGTACCATGTAGCAAAATAATTCGTGTATTTCTGAAAAAAGTTTCTTCTCTCGTTTTCTCTAGTATGGTGGTTCGTTTCCCAGCGTAGCGAAAGGAGAAGATCTTTTTTCAGAAAAAAATTATTTCAAATAATTTTTCTTTCATAGCTCCATCTAGTCTGAAAAGACGTTAAATATTTTCTGTTATTTTCTGATGATAATAGAGATTCCTTGAAAAAGTATGATGTATTCTAATGTTCAATTTCTTACTATTTTTTAAAGAAAAAAGCTAAATAGCTAAAATTATGAAAAAATTAACAACAAAATCTTGTAATCACCTGACTGAGGGTGAGGGTAACTTCATCGTTTCGAAGTCTTGCTATCATCATGGACGCCACAGCAAGAATAAAATCACCAGCCATTGTCACCTGAAAAAAAATTAGGATATTAAAACTTAATTATTTTGAAAATTTGAACGAAGTTTCTGGAAGTCTGGTTTCAAAACTTAGGCTAATTTACTAACAATAATGATTGATTTGTAAGCAATTTCCATTAATATTATTATTTTTTAAATTCTAGAATTATAATCATCTTTCTTTAATTAGTAGGAAAAAAATTTCTATCAATTTGAAAATTTAAACTCGTAAAGGGCTTTCCAATAATTACTGAATTTTGAAAAATTTTCATTAACATTATTATAAAATATTAAAAAATTAATTTTCTTTAGCAAAACAATCGATTCGTATCAATATTTAAATTTAAAACTCGTAAAGATTATTTTTTAGTAAAAAAATCAATTTGTATCGATTCGCAAATTTAAAATTTATAAAGAACATTTCAATCATTATTGAATTCTTAACAATTTCCATTAATATTATCAGAAAATTAAAAACATTTCTGGAATTATAAAAATATAATTTTTATTAATAAGAAAATCAATTTGTATGAAATCAAAAATTAAAAATTTGTAAGGAGCTTTTCAATAATTATTAAATTCTCAATATTTCCATTAATATCATTATAAATTTTTAAAAATTTCTAGAATTATAGCCATCTTATTTTTATTATTTAAAAAATAAATTTGTATCAATTTGGAAATTTAAAACTCATAAAGAGCTTTTCAATAATTATTGAATTCTAAACAATTTTTATCAATATTATTAAATTTTTGTTCCAATTCTGAACTTATAGCCATATTATTTTTATTAGCAAAAAATTCTAAAATTTAAAACTTACAAACAAAGGGATTTTCAATAATTACTTAATTCTAAACAATTAATATTAATATAAAATTTTCAAAAATTCTGGAATTAAAATCATATTATTTTTATTAGCAAAAAAAAACAATTCATGTAAATTTTAAAATTTTGAGTTGTGAAGGGATTTTCAATAATTACTGAATTCTAAACAATTTTCATTAATATTATAAAATTTTGTTAAATTCTTGAATTATAATCATATTTTTTTTATTAGTAAGAAAATCAATTCGCGTCAATTTGAAAATTTGAACCTCCTAAAGGGCTTTTCAATAATTATTAAATTCTAAACAATTTTCATTAATCTTATTATAAACATTTAAAACAATTCTGGAATTATAATCATATTTTTTTATTAGTAAAAAAATTCTGGAATCATAATCATCTTTTTTTTATTAGTAAAAAAATCAGTTTTTATCAATTTGAAAATTTAAATCCTGTCAAGGGCTTTTCAATAATTATTAAATTCTAAACAATTAATATTATTATAAAATTTAAAAAAATTCTGGAACTATAATCATATTTTTTGTATTAGTGAAAAATTCAATTAGTATCAATTTGAAAATTTAAATCTTGTCAAGGCTTTTCGATAATAAATAAAATTATTGAATTCTGAACAATTTTCATCATTATTATAAATTTTTTTTACATTTTTGAATTATACACATATTATTTTTATTAGTAAAAACGTCAATTCATCTCAATTTGATCATTTAAATCTCGTGAAGGGCTTTTCAATAATTAATAAATTATAAACAATTTTTATTAATTTTATTAACATTTTTTTTAATTTTGTAATTATAATCATACTTCCTTATTACTAAAAAATTCAATTCGTATCAATTTGGAAATTTAAATCTCGTCAAAGGCTTTTCAATTTTCATTAATATTATTATAAAATTTAAGAAAATCTGGAATTATAATCTTACTTTTTTTATTAGTAAAAAATTCAATTCGTATCAATTTGAAAATTTAAAACTCGTCAAAAGCTTTTCAATAATTATTGAAATCTGAACAATTCTCAATAATATTATTATAAAATTTTGAAAAATTCTGCAATTATAATAATATTTTTTTTAGTAAGAAAATCAACTCGTATCAATTCGCAAATTTTAAATTCGTAAAGACACTTTAGATAATTATTTAATGCTAAACAATTTTCGTTAATAGTATTAATTTTTTTTAAATTCTGAAATTAAAATCATATTACTTAATATGCAAAAAAATCAATTCGCAAATATTTGAAAATATTTGATCTATGCTCACCGAATTTCGGTGAACCTAAATAAGGCCTATTTTGAAAAAGTACGTAAAAGTAAGAAAAATTTCTGCATACATAGAAATATTAAATAGAAAATTGAAAAAATAAATAAATTAATTAATTGAAAAATTTATGAAATCAGTATCAGAGTGGGCCGAAAAAAATAATCGGATAATATATTTTGTTCCATGTATGCATTTGGAAATTCATACTTTGAACAATTTAAAACAAAATTTCTATTGACCAAAAAAGTTTTTTGAATTTTTTGTAGGTATAGTTTTTAGTAGTTAATAATAATAATATATAATTGGAAATAAAAAAACAACATTTTGGTTTGAGTTACAATTTTTTTTTATATCTTAAATCATAAATTAAAAGAACGTGCCATTCTCTTGCTATCACAGAAAAAAATTTCATGGTGTGAAAGTTCTAAAATTGGTTCAAAAAACGCCAAATTTTCAATTTAAATTAATTTTGTCTGAAAAAAGATCTCCTTTCGCTCCGCTGGGAATCGAACCTCAGAACTTCCGATTGCCCGTCGAGTGCTTTCCCATTAAGCTACTAGAGAGATCGAGAGAATAAACTTTTTTCAGAAAATACAAGCATTATTTTGCTATATGGTACAAGTTAAGTTTTACAAGGAATCTGTATTATCATCAGAGAAAGGGAAGATCTTTTTTCAGGCAAAATTAATTAAAATAATTTTTAAATCATATCTCCATCTAGTCTGAAAAGACGTTAAAAATTTCTGTTATTCTCTGATGATGATACAGATTTCTTGAAAAATTTAACTTGTACCATCTAGCAAAATAATGCGTGTATTTTCTGAAAAAAGTTTCTTCTCTCGATCTCTCTAGTATCATAATGGGAAAGCACCCGACCGGCAATCAGAAGCTCTGAGGTTCGATTCCCAGCGGAGCGAAAGGAGAAGATCTTTTTTCAGACAAAATTAATTAAAATAATTTTTAAATCATATCTCCATCTAGTCTGAAAAGACGTTAAAATTTCTGTTATTCTCTGATGATAATACACATTCCTTGAAAAATTTTTAACTTTTAAGCCAGGAAAAAATACTTTTTGCATGATAACAAAACAATAGCATGTCCCTTTCACTCAACTACTAAAAACTTTACCTACTACAAATACAACAAAATTGTTTGGTCTAGTATTAATTTAAGGGCACGTGTCAGTCTGTCACGTGGCCAATTATTACATGTTATTATATTCGGCGGTTTTATAATCAGCAAAATG
The DNA here is from genome assembly GCA_932195095.1 of Andricus curvator. Taxonomy (NCBI): domain Eukaryota; kingdom Metazoa; phylum Arthropoda; class Insecta; order Hymenoptera; family Cynipidae; genus Andricus; species Andricus curvator. Next base: position 163,865 of record CAKNYM010052083.1, read on the forward strand.
AATATATTATGCTGAAATTTTGGAAAATGGTTCAAAATATATAGGGGCACGTCTGCCCGACCCACTTGAGATTTAATTTAATTTAAATAGTGCAATTTTATTAATTTCTGATTTGGAATGTAAGTGAGCACAGGGCGTTAGAGCCCTAGCTCAGACAGTCAAATGCCCTTAAGGGCATGTGCCACTTATCCGATTCCTACTTTACCGACATTTTTTGTGAATCATAAGAATTCCACACGAGAAGAGATATCAAACTGAAGGTTTGGGAAAATATAGAAAAGAAACGTACTAATAAATTTTCACTGCTACAAAAAAATTTTTCCAAAAATGATTTTTGTTGTAATTGTAATAATTTATTAGTAGATGAACGTTCCTTAGTGACTTTTCTTTATTTTTCCAAACTTTCAGTTTGATATCTCATCTCATCTGGAATTGGCATGATCCAAAAAAAATGTCGGTAAGGTAGGAATCGGATAAGTGTCACATGCCCTTAAAGATCGTAAATTAAGCCTATCTAGATACATAGCTTCAAAACATTTAATGTATTTCTTGGAAGAGTGATTTCTTGTCTATCTTGTTGTTAAAATACAGATGGTGTGTTTTTCTCAATGTTTTATACCTATGTCGAAAAGAAAAGATCGGTAAAAGTAGAAAAGCAAAAGGAAGCGCAAAGTCGCAAACACATCGTTACGATAGAGAGAATGGAATTTCAATTTACGAGCCTTGGTTGCACTTAACCGACTGGTCATTAAATGAATTGACCGTTAACGAAGCAAGTGCACCTATTCGATTCCAATCTAAGTTTCCTTTCACTAAACACTGGAGAGGACATCCTTTCAAAAACAAAGTCAGAGAGTTGCAGAAACATTGTTGCATATATACCTATTACAGGGATAACAGCGCAAAAAGAGCTAAAAAAAGGGGAAATTGGGTAATTTTTTTCACGAAAAATGGAAAAGTAGGGGAAAGGTTAAACAGTTATTATTTATTTATTTATAAATGGGCGCATCGGCCGGTAGCTCAGCAGTAGCGCTTCTGCTTCATGGCTGGGAGGTTGCGCGATCGACTCTCGCTGCCTGCACTTTTTTTATTTATTTTTTTCATTTCTTATTTATGAAAATGTTTATAAACGTAATGTCCTTCAATATTCTTCAGAAATTCTGCTAATAATAGTTTTGATGTCTTTTTCGCAGAAAAACTTACCCTGGATGTTTATTTCGGTAATATTAAAAGCATAAACTATTTAAAAATCCATATTATCAAGTTTTTAAATATTAGGTATTCTACAAATTTTGGAAACGACTTAAATAATGTGAGAAATTATTAATTCTAGTTAGTAAGATATGTTTGAAAAAAGTCTTACTTTCGTCATTTTATTATTTCATGGATGCCAATATTTTGTAAGCATCTGTAGATCTTAACTTTTTCCATAAATATTTTTTAAATTTTCAATTAAAAATGGTTCATATTTGAAAAATTTAGATGTACGATTGGTAGTTCAGAAATTGTTGAATTAAAAACGTATATTAAAAAAAATTTTAATGTACGAAGTAAAACTAAAAGACTTAACTGTGAATATTTTCAAATTGAATGGATAAAACAATTTTATATAAAACTGTCTTTTAATTTGAAAACTTGAAAATAAAAAAAAAACATTTTTAATTTTACTTTGGCTTCTTCATTCAAGAAAAAGTATGAGAAAATTGTTTGTTTAAATTTTTATTAATCATTGCAATAATTAAATATTATATTGAATGTATATTTGAAGAAAAAATATTTAACGTCTCCTAAAAACTACCTGTGAATTTTCAACTATTAAAAGTGGTGTTTTCGTTTTTTTTTTCAATTTTAAATTCTAGAACTACTGTTTGAAAATTTTGAAAATCCTCTAACAATTTTAATCTTCTTAGAATTTGGAAGTTTAAAAAAATTCAAAATTAAAATCGTGAAATTAAATCGGTTAAAATGATTTTTTTTTTAATTTTGCAGAATATATTATGTTCGTTAATATATTCGTATAATTGGAAATTAATTAAAATTATGATTATAATTTAAAATCATAAAATTTAAATGTATGTAACATGCATTGAAATTATTTTTTTCGAATTTTCATGCATATCACTCCCAAATTTGTTTGAATCCACAAAAAAATATACGTTAAAAAAAATTATATTAAGAGGTTTCGCAAGAAGCCCCATGAAGCTTAACAAATATTTCCCATAAGAAAAAAAGACGTTTCTGTAAATTTTATTCAGAATCGTCTATATTAGGTAAATCGAGTTAAACCTCAATATTTCTCTTCAAAAATAGCCATATAATATGAATCAAAAATTATTTTTTAAATACCACCCCCATGAGTTTGTTTTATAAGGCCACAAAAAAACCCATAAGTGAAAAATTGGGTTTTGCGAATTTTTGGCGCTAATAATTATTTTTTTGCATCTCTTTTTAATACAAATTGTTTCTAATATATAAAATACTACTTTATACTGAAAATTAAATGTTACAATACATTGCTTAAACAATTTATAATTGTTTATAGCAATTTTCTCTTTGAATAAAGTTAGAAAGTTGCGATTTTATCCGAATTTTTCCACTTATTTTCCACTTTTTAATTAGAGCGAGGCAATAATCAATTAAAGGACCCCGCACCAAATGTACAGAAAAAAGCCTTATGATAAAAAATTCTAAAAAAAATTTTTTCTTGTATTTTCGAACCTGCAAACTAAAAATTCGAAAGAAAAATGTCAGAAAGATGGACAGTTTTTAGACAAACACTTGTCCAAAGTTTCGATTTTTACATGTATTTTAATGGAAAAATGCTTATTTTAGCAAAATGTTTTTTTTCCTCAAAAACGCTATGATAGATTTGACTAAAACTTTTATATTTTGACGATCAGGCGTACCGAATCAAAAGATTCGTACCCACGATCTAGAAAGAATAACGATTCTTTGGGTATACAGCATGTTTTTGGGGGTGTTTTTGTACCCTAAACATCCAAGTAACATATATGTAAATCATCATTTCTTAGTAACTAAAATCAATAGAGATTTTTATTCATCCTCTACGGCATGAAACGACTTTTCAATAAGTGGAGTAGGCGTACATAGCAAGAATATGTTTTGACTTAATTTTAGGGGATGTTTTACCATCCCTTAAACAATGAGTCTTAAGTTCCTAACGCATTAATCAATAACGAAAAATAATTTTATTTTTAAATGCATGAAAGCTGATATTTTATGACAGAAAATAGTCGCGTACAACCCTAAAAGCTTCCTAAAGCACTTTCAACCCCTTATCAGATATAAACCCCACCCAAACTACCCCTAAATATTTTTAAAATTCAACAAAACCAACCTAATTCAAAAATCCGCCCAATTTTTGCTGACAATAATTTCAATTGATGCCAAAGGGGCACACATAAAGTCCCAACCCTTCAGCACATGTAGAACTCACCCCAGCCACCCCCGAATATTTTAAAAGTTCAATAAAGTCACCCTAATTCAAAAATACGCCAGGTTTTTCTGATAATGTTTTCAGTTGATGCCAAATGGACAAAAAAGTGTCTCAATCCCTCAGCACATATAGAACTCACCCCAGCAACCCCTAAATATTTTTAAAATTCAATACAATCACCCTAATTTCAAAGTACACCAGGATTTTTCTGAAAATGTTTTCAGTTGATGCCAAATCTAAAATGCCAAAACTAAAATGATCATTTTCCATTAAAACACATGTAAAAATTAGACCTTTGATAAGTGCGTACCTGGAAACTTTCCTTTCTTCTTACTTTTTTGAATTTATTGAATTTTTAAAATATAAAAAAATATTTAGACTTGGATGAGTTCCACATGTACTGAGGTGTTGAGACTTTTTGTGTGAACCGTTCGCATCAATTGAAAAAATTATCATCAAAATCCTGGATTATTTTGGAATTGGGCGGTTTATATTGAATTTTAAAAATATCTAGGGGTGACTGGGGTGAGTTCTATACGTGCTGAGGTTTTGAAACATTTTTTTGCCCATTTAGCATCAACTGAAAACATTTTCAGAAAAATCTTGGTGTACTTTGAAATTAGGGTGATTGTATTGCATTTGAAAAATATTTAGGGGTGACTGGGGTGAGTTCTATACGTGCTGAGGGTTTGAAACTTTTTTTTGCCCATTTGGCATCAACTGAAAACATTTTCAGAAAAGTCTTGGTGTACTTTGAAATTAGGGTGATTGTATTGAATTTTAAAAATATTTAGGGGTTGCTGGGATGAGTTCTATATGTGCTGAAGAATTGAGACACTTTTTTCTCCCTTTGGCATCAACTGAAAACATTATCAGAAAAACCTGGCGTATTTTTGAATTAGGGTGACTTTATTGAACTTTTAAAATATTCGGGGGTGGCTGGGGTGAGTTCTACATGTGCTGAAGGGTTGGGACTTTATGTGTGCCCCTTTGGCATCAATTGAAATTATTATCAGCAAAAATTGGGCGGATTTTTGAATTAGGTTGGTTTTGTTGAATTTTAAAAATATTTAGGGGTAGCTTGGGTGAGTTTTATATCTGATGAGGGTTTGAAAGTGCTTTAAGAAGTTTTTAGGGTTGTACGCGACTATTTTCTGTCATAAAATATCAGGTTTCATGCATTTAAAAATAAAATTATTTTTCGTTATTGATTAATGCGTTAGGAACTTAAGACTCATTGTTTAAGGGATGGTAAAACATCCCCTAAAATTAAGTCAAAACATATTCTTGCTATGTACGCTTACTCCACTTATTGAAAAGTCGTTTCATGCCGTAGAAGATGAATAAAAATCTCTATTTATTTTAGTTACTAAGAAATGATGATTTACATATGTTACTTGGATGTTTAGGGTACAAAAACACCCCCAAAAACATGCTGTATATCCAAAGAATCGTTAATATTTCTAGTTCGTGGGTATGAATCTTTTGATTCGGTACGCCTGATCGTCAAAATATAAAAGTTTTAGTCAAATCTATCATAGCGTTTTTGAGAAAAAAAAAATTTGGCTGAAATAAGCATTTTTCCATTAAAATACATGTAAAAATCGAAACTTTGGACAAGTGTTTGTCTAAAAACTGTCCATCTTTCTGACATTTTTCTTTCGAATTTTTAGTTTGCAGGTTCGAAAATACAAGAAAAAATTTATTTTAGAATTTTTTATCATAAGGCTTTTTTCTGTACATTTGGTGCGGGGTCCTTTCACATGAATAATTGTTTAAACCATTTATTATTATTTATAACAAAATTTTCATACAATAATGCTGGAAAGATTCAGTGTTATCTCAAATTTTTCACTTTTTGTTCACTTTTTAATTAGATTGAGGTAATAATTAATTTAATTTAACAAAAATAATTGTTTAAACAATTTATTATTATTTTTAATAATATTCTCTTTGAATAATGCTAGAAAGTTGCGGTTTTTTCTGATAATTGCAACTTTTTCTCCACTTTTCACTCACAGTCAGGTAACAATTTATTCAATTTAGCAAACATAATTGTTTAAAAAAATTATCATTGTTTATAACTACCTTCTTTTAGATAATTGCTAGAAAGTTGCGGTTTTTTTCTGAAATTTTAAACTTTGCTTTGGCCTTTTAGTTATAAACAAATAATAAATAAACATTAGAGAGAATCATTTTTCAAACAATCACTTTCTTTTTTTTTTATATATTTTTTCTGAAATAAACCAGACATTTGGAATATTCTTTAAATTTTCTCAAATATTTTTCATAGGTTTGGCTAATCGTCCCGAATTTTCGGGACGACTGAAAGCAGCCTTTTAATTAATATTTTTAAAACATTGGCAAAGGAATAAAAATAATTCTCTTTGAAAAAAATACAATACTATTTAGAAAATTATTTTTGTTGATATTCATTTATTCTTTGTTCATAACTAAAAAGTCGAAGCAAAACTGAAGATTTCAGAAAAAACCGCAACTTTCTAACACACTCGAACAGAAGATAGTTATGAACAATAACCAATTGTTGAAGTAATTATTTTTGTTAATATGAATTAATTATTACCTCACGAAGTGAATAGTGGACAAAAAGTTGAATATTTCCGAAAATACCACAACTTTGTAGCCATATTCAAAGAAAATATTATTATTAATAATAATAAATGGTTTAAACAATTATTTCTGTTTAATTGATTATTGCCTCGCTCTAACTAAAAATTTCAAAACATGTTGCAAATTTCGGAAAATACCACGACTTTATAACTCTGCTCTAAGAGAAAATTTTTATAAACTATAAAAAATAATTTAAACAATTTATCTAAACATCTAATTATCAATAGGAAGTAATACTGTATGTATGAAAAACAGTCTGTTTTAGAAAAAACACAAAAAATCCTAATTAGCGCCAAAAACTCGCAAAACTAAATTTTTCACTTATGGGATTTTTTTGGAACCCTATAAAACAGACTTATGGGGGTGATATTTAAAAAGTAATTATCCATTTGTATTCTATGGCTTATTTTGAAGACAAATTTTGAGTATCAACTCGATTCACCTAAAATTAACGATTCTGAATAAAATTTACAAAAAAAATGTTCTTATGGGAAATATGTGTTAAGCTTCATGGGGCTTGCGGCACCTCAAATATAATTTTTTTCAAAAAAAAAAAAAAAATTTGTTTGTGAATTCGAACTTGTGGACGATATGCATGGAAATTCGGAGAAAAAATGTTTAGACCACACTAGCTCTCCCAAATGGTAAAATCCAAGACCATAAATGGTATAATCCATTTTTTTCAGTGTAGATTAAGGATACTATAATTATGATCGTGTGAAGATTATACATGAAAGGGAAAAAGTGAAAGAGAGAAACAATTATATAAAAGAAAAATCAAAAGATAGCAACGATCGTGGCGTAAATAAATGTGGACACGCGATCTTTACTCGCGATGAGTTACGAAAATAATAACTTTTCGTCACGTTAGTGCGTGGTCAAGAAGCGAAATACCGGGATTGCCACATACCCTTTACAATTTTCACTAAGAAATACAGGAAGCAAAACAGTTTTAGTTAAATTTTCAATAGAAATTTTCAATCTCAACGCAAAAACAGCTCAAAACGGGGAAATAGGGTAATTTTTCACGAAAAAGGGGAAAATTAGGGGGAAATAGGGGAAAAGTAGGGGGAAAATAGCGGAAGATTAAACATTTATTTTTTTAAACAATTTTGTTCTGAAAAAAGATCTTCTCCTTTCGCTCCGCTGGGAATCGAACCACAGAACTACTGATTTCCGGTCAGGTGCTTTACCATTAAGCTACTAGAGAGATCGAGAGAAGCAACTTTTTTCAGAAATACACGAATTATTTTGCTAGATGGTACAAATCAAGTTTTTCAAGGAATCTGTATTATCATTAGAGAATAACAGAAAATATTTAACGTCTTTTCAGACTAGATGGAGCTATGAAAGAAAAATTATTTTAAACAATATTTTTCAAAAAAAAAGATCTCCTTTCGCTCCGCTGGGAATCGAACCACAGAACTACTGATTTCCAGTCAGGTGCTTTACCATTAAGCTACTAGAGAGATCGAGAGAATAAACTTTTTTCAGAAATACACGAATTATTTTTCTTGATGGTACAAATCAAAATTTTCAAGGAATCTGTATTATCATTAGAGAATAACAGAAAATATTTAACGTCTTTTCAGACTAGATGGATTTTTTTCAGAAAAATTTGGTTTAAAATCATTTTTCTTTCATAGCTCCATCCTTAATATAAAATCTCTAAACGATATTGTCGTTTTCGATTCTGACGATTTTCGAGAGTAACGCTGGTAACGTTTGCTTGCTCTAGTCTGAAAAGACGTTTAATCTTTTGTTATTCTCTAATGATAATAAAGATTCCTTGAAAATTTTGATTTGTACAATCTAGCAAAATAATTCGTGTATTTCTGAAAAAAGTTTATTCTCTCGATCTCTCTAGTAGCTTAATGGTGAAGCATCTGGCCGGAAATCAGTAGTTTTGCGGTTCGACTCCCAGCTGAGCGAAAGGAGATCTTTTTTTAGAAAAAAATCGTTTAAAATCATTTTTCTTTCATAGCTCCATCTAGTCTGAAAAGACGTTAAATATTTTCTGTTATTCTCTGAAGATTATACAGATTCCTTGAAACATTTATTTTTACACTTCGCATTCACGTCCATGGATTTTTAATTTTTAATATTAAAAACATAAAGTATTTGTAAATTCTTAACAAATTTTTTAATATTCAGAGTTCTAAGATTTTTTTTAACGAAATCTATTTAAATTTAATTTATCCGCTAAAGTTCTCTAGAAATTCGTTAAAATTCCTTGAAATCATAAAAAACCATTAAAATCAGTAGAAATAGTTTGTAATCCCTTGAATATAAATTAAGCTTATTCATTAAAGTTCTAATTCACTAAAGTTCGTGATTTCAAGTCCTTGGATATTTATAACTAACATTAAAAATATAAACTAAAAAAAAATATTTAAATTTTTTGATTATTAAATTTAGAATATTAAAAAATTTTATAAAATGTTTAACTAATTTTACATTTACACATGAATAATTAATAATATAAAGAATAATTAAAGAGTGTTAAAATAAAAAAGAATAAACATCTTAACTGTTTCCATAAATATTGTTAGTCACATATTGTTATATTTTAAATAGCAATATTTTTAAAATCTTCAATTGAAAATTTCTTATATTAATATTATAAAAGATTACCCTGGATTACTTCTATATAAAGAATTATTCTGGATTACCTAAGATTACACTGGATTGCATAGGATTACTCTGAAATATATAAAATTAAGGTGGATTACTCCGCCTGAACTAGACTCAAACGAATTTTCAACAGAAAAGGATTACATTTAAATTTTTTTTGAATTTTCAACGAAATAGGCGAATTTTCAACTAAACTGAAGAATCTTCAACCAAAAACTGAACGACAAATTTGATACTTGATATTTCAACCAAAACTGATTTTAATTTTAAATAAAAAACAGTTAAGTCAACTAAAAAAGATGAATTTTTAACAAAATAGTTGAATCCTCAGCCAAAAAGACGAATTTTCAAAAAAATAGTTGACTTTTCGATCAAAAAGGATAAATTTTAACAAAATTGTTTCTTTAAAAAAAAAAAATAATTTTCAGCGAAGAAGATTACTGTTCAACAAAATAAATGAATTTTCAATCAAATAGTTGAACGAAAAGATGAATTTTCAAACAAGAAGATACATTTTCTACCAAAAAAGACGAATTTTTTACAAAATACACGAATTTTCAAGCTAGAATCTTAATTTTCTACAAAAAAAAATTTAACATAATATAAGAATTTTAAAATGAAAAAGACTGATTTTGAGAAAAAATGAAATAATTGAATTTTCATTTCAAAAAATTAATTTTTAAACAGAACCAGAAAAATGAAGTTTGAATAAAGTAGTTCAACTTCTAACCAAATAGTGGAATTTTCAACTGAAAAAGATCAATTTTCATCAAGTAAAACTGGAAAAGGTTTTTGGAAAGAAACGAATTGAAAAAAAATGAATTTATTGCCAAAATAGTTGAATTTTCAACCTAAAAAGACGAGTTTTCAACAAAACAGTTACATTTTTAGAAAAAAAATGATTTTTTAACAAAAAAGACGAATTTTTTACAAAATACACGAATTTTCCATCTAGAATCTTAATTTTCAAGAAAAAAATTTTTTAAACATAATACATGAATTTTAAACTGAAAAAGACAAATTTTCAACAAAAATGAAATAATTAAATTTTCAGTTCAAAAAATTAATTTTTAACCAGAACCAAAAAAATGAAGTTTGAACACAGTAATTCAACTTTCAACCAAGTAGTTCAACTTTTAACCAGAATTTTCAACTGAAAAAGATCAATTTTCATCAACAAATTTCTCAACAAAACAGTGAAATTTTTTAGAAAAAAATGATTTTTTAACAAAAAAGACGAATTTTTTACAAAATACACGAATTTTCCAGCAAGAATCTTAATTTTCAAAAAAAAATAATTTTTTTAACATAATACATGAATTTTAAACTGAAAAGACAAATTTTCATCAAAAATGAAATAATTAAATTTTCAGTACAAAAAATTAATTTTTAACCAGAACCAAAAAAATGAAGTTTGAACAAAGTTATTCAACTTTCAACCAAGTAGTTCAACTTTTAACCATAATTTTAAATTGAAAAAGATCAATTTTCATCAACAAATTTCTCAACAAAACAGTGAAATTTCTAGAAAAAAATTATTTTTTAACAAAAAAGACGAATTTTTTACAAAATACACAAATTTTCCATCTAGAATCTTAATTTTCAAAAAAAAAAAATTTAACATAATACATGAATTTTAAACTGACAAAGACAAATTTTTATCAAAAATGAAATAATTTCAGTTCGAAAAATTAATTTGTAACCAGAACCAGAAACATGAAGTTTGAACAAAGTTATTCAACTTTCAACCAAGTAGTTCAACTTTTAACCAGAATTTTCAACTGGAAAAGATCAATTTTCATCAATAAATTTCTCAACAAAACAGTGACATTTTTAGAAAAAAATGATTTTTTAACAAAAAAGACGAATTTTTTACAAAAATGAAAAAATTTCAGTTCAAAAAATAATATAACAAAGTTATTCAACTTTCAACCAAGTAGTTCAACTTTTAACAAGGATTTTCAACCGAAAAAGACGAGTTTTCAACAAAAAGTTAATTTTGTAAGAAAAAAATTACTTTTTAAAAATGGTTTAATTTTCAGCTAGTAAAATTAATTTTCAACAAAGAAAACAACCAATTTTCCACAAAATAGATGAAAACTATTTGAATTATCTATGTAAATTACTCCGAAATACGTGGATTACCGTAGATTACAAGTTCATTATTTGGATAAATAATCTAAATTACTTCGAATTAACTGAATTATAAGTGGATTATTTTGGATTATACGTGGATTAATCTCGATTACAAGTGGATTATCCCAGATTAGAACAGAATTACCAGAATTACGCCGAATTATCTGGATTACAAGGAGATTACTCCAGATTACGAGAGTATTACGCCGGAATACAAGTGGATTACTCCAGACTCTAGTGTACTACTTACTACGAATTAATTGAATTACTGCGGATTACAAGTGGATTACTCCAGATTACCAGTGTACTACATACTACGAATTAATTGAATTACTGCGGATTACAAGTGGATTACTCCAGGTTACAAGAGTATTACTCCGAATTAATGGAATTACCTCGGATTACAAGTGGATTACTCCAGGTTACAAGTGCATTACTCCGAATTAATTGAAATACCTCGGATGACAAGTGGATTATTCCAGATTAGAACTGGATTACCTCAATTACTTCGACTTTTCTGGATTGCAAGGGGATTACTCCAGATTAAAAGTGTATTACGCCGGATCACAAGTGGATTTCGCAAAATTACAAGTGGATTATTACGAATAATTGAATTACTTCACATCACAAGTGGATTACGTCGCATCATAAGTGGATTACCTGAATTACTCAAAATCATCTGGATCGCAAGGGAGTTACTCTAAATAACTCCAGATTACAAGTGGATTACGGACGAGTACAAGTGCATTGCACCGTATTTCAAGTGGATTAATACGAATTAATCGATTACTCCAGATTACAAGTGGATTACTACATGTGAGAGCTGGAGTACATAAAATAATCCGAATTATCTTAATTACAAGGGGATTACTCCAGATCACAATTGGATTACCCCAGATCACAAGTGGATTACTCCGAAACACGTGGATTACTACGAATAATTTATTACTTCGGAGTAAAAGTGGATTACACCGCATTATAACTGGATTATCGGAATTACTTCCAATTATGTGGATAACAAAAGGATTACTCCAGATTACTCCAGATTACAAGTGGATTACTCCGAATTTCAAGGGAATTACTTCGATTTACAAGTGGATTACTACGAATTAATTGAATTACTTCGGATTACTAGTAGATTACCTCAGATTAGAGTTGGATTACCTAAATTACTCGGAATTATCTGCATTACAAGGGGATTACTCTAGATTACGCCGAATTATACGTGAATTACTCAGACTGGATTACTCCGTCTTACAAGTGGACTACTTCGGATTAGAACTAAATAACCTGAATGTTGGACAAATACTTTATCTTGAGAACGAGTGAAGATAGGAAGCCGTTTAATGGCTGAAAATGTGCAGTTTATTGATGCGAGTGCAGACCAGTAATTGAATTTATAATAGAATAATTGTTACGCAAGAAATATAATTTTGATTATTTATGTCTTTAATCAGTGTTGTCACGTGGGCGGCACGGCAGGACAAGTGCTAGAAAAAAAGTACCCTTTCGATGACAATAGTAACTTCAGAACCAAACAGACTTCGTTGAATAGATGTGACAACAAATTTACTATTGTCATGGAAGGCAAAGACTGATTGAATATTCAAATATTCAAAATGATATTGTTTGCGTAACAATGATTTTACCATAAATTTAATTATCGCACTGCACTCGCATCACAAAACTGCACATTTGGAGCATTAGGTAAATCCCCGTAAAAAGTAAATTATTGAACATTTCAGAATCTTGAAAAATGAATTGCATTAAAGAATGTTGAAAGAATATCTGTGAATTTTTTCAGATTTTTCTTAACGTCGACCGCTTTCTGGGAACAGGTGAAAGTCGACGCTTGAAAAAGGCTTTCAGATTTTTTTTATTAAACAATTCAGAGATTTTTTTGAGCCAGTTTCAGTCAAAAGAAGTGAGGGGCCTCGACGTTTGGCCCCGACTTTAGTATTGTCGATTCTGAATAAAATTTACAAAAACGTCTTTTTTTCTTATGGGGAATACGTGATAAAATTCATGGGGCTTGCGGGACCTCTAAATATCATTTTTTTTTTTTTTTTTTTTTTTTTTTTATTTTAACAAATTTGGGGGCAATATAAAATTCCCTGCTTTTTTCCAACGTGCTAGTGGCCTTGTTTGGTGAGTGTTTAACAAGGTAGGCATTATAGTTGAGCAAGAGGTAGCTTATTCGTTTAGCGACGCGTTAATGCAGCGTTAATGTTGCACAATTGATTAGTGAGCATATTGTTTGATCATCCCAAGTTACGTACATCTTTTTTACATTTCCATTGCAGTGGATGATGGTTCATTCGCTTTCGTAAACTGCTAACTCAAATTCAAGGACTTTTTTCTTTCACCTCGCGGTTATAAAATTTTAAGTTTAATTAACTACCATGCAGACTTCACAGTCCAAAATCATCTGAAAACTGGGGAAATAGGGTGATTTTTCACGAAAATAGGGGAAAAAATTCTATAAAAAAATTAATGTAGGTACCATTAGTGTTCTACAGAGTTTAAGTTTAATTAGTTTAAGTTTAATTAGGATTTAAAAAATCGTATTTTCTATCTTTATTAATAATAAATTACATTATTTAAATTTCGCGGGAAAATGTGTCGCTTCAAATTGCAAAGGGTGCTAAATTTAAATGACAAAATAAGTCAAAGTAATAGAAAACATATTATTCGCATTAAACAGTGCCTTATTCAGGGTTGCTACAATATCCCAATTTCTAAATTCTTTTAGGTACAAAACCAACTATACAACCATAAAATGCTCCTATTGTAATTTGAACAAAAAAAAATTTCCTAAAAAAAAATTTTCTTTTTCCTTGGACAAAAAATAAAAAAGAGGAAAGGATAGGAATTCTATACATTGAATAAATTTTGTTTCTAAATATATTTAAAACACTTTTTAGTTGTGTTTTCAAATCAAGAAGATCAATTTTCAAATAAAGAAATGAATTTTTAACGTTAACCAAATAGTTAGTTGAATTTTGAACCCAAAAGATTAATTTTCTACCAAAAAAGACTCATTTTCAACAAAGTTGATGAATTTTCATCTAAACAAAAAATTAATTTTCAACCAAGATTAGAATGGTTAAAATGTCAGAAAAATTAATGTTGAACCAAAAAAAATCGAATTTTCAAGAAAATATTTTTTTTTTTCATAACAAAAAAAATGATTTTTTAACAAAATAATTCAATTTTAAACTTTTTTTCAATCCAAAAGATGAATTTCTATCAGCAAAAAAAAAGAATTTTCAATAAAATATTTTTTTTTCAATGAAAGAAATTAATTCTTAACAAAAAATAGAATAGTTAAATTTTCTACTAATAGCAATAGTTAAAGTGAATTTTGAACTAAAATGATGAATCTTCAACTAAAAAAAATTTAATTTTCAACCAAATACATCATTTCAAACTAAAAAGATAAATTTTCTACAAAAATGAAATAGGATTATTTTCAGTCAGTAAAACAAATTTCCAAATAAAAAACAAACGAGTTTTCAACCAAAGAAATTAATTTTTAACTAAAAAGATGAAATTTCAACTAATGAGAGTACTCTTTTACAAAAAAACGGATTTTCAACAAATAGTTAAATTTTGCACCGAAAACAGATAAATTTTCAACTGAAAATAGAATAGTTAAATTTTCAGTAAAAAGAATTAATTTTCAATAAAATTAAAGTGAATTTTCAACGAAATAGTATAATTTTCAACCACGAAGATTAAATTTCTATCAGAAAAGATACATTTTCGACAAAAAATGGAAGTTATATTTCCAGTTTAAAAAATGAATTCTAAATAAGAAAAATCTCATTTTCAACCAAAAAGATCAATTTTCAAATTTTCAATCAATAAGATGATTTTTTAACGAAGTAAATGAATTTTCAACTAAATATTTGAATTTTTAAAGGAATTTCCAACGAAAAGGATTTGAATTTTAAATGAAGAACAGTTAAATTCAAGCAAAAACAAGGAATTTTCAACAAAATACTTGAATTCTTAACCAAAAAAGATTTTCTATCAAAACAGTTGACTTTTTAAGCTAAAAAGTCGAATGTTTCAATAAATCTTAGACTGTGAAACCATAACAGATAAATTTTCCACAAAAAATTTAATTTTTTTACAAGAAAGATTGAATTTGCAACCAAATATTTGAAGTTTAAAGATAATGAAACGAATTTTCAACAAAAATATTTTATTTTTTATCCAAATAGTTCAATTTTAGAAAGGAATTCTGAACTAAAAATATAATAGTAGACTTTTCAACAGTAGAATTTTAATAGTAGAATTTTATATAAAAATAGTCCCTTTTTCAAACCATGAAGACAAATTTTCTAGAAAACAGTTGAATTTCAACCAAAAAATAGTAATTTACTACCAAAAGACAAATTTTCAAAAAAATATATGAATTTTTAACAACAAAAAAAAAAGATTAATTCTGAACCAAAAAAATAATAGTACACTTTTCAAAATAAACAAGAAGACTAAGTACAATAAACACTATTTGCAAAATTTTCAAGCCAAAAAGATGAATTTTTTAAAAGTCAGTTGAATTTTCATCCCGAAGAGTTGAATTTTCCATAAAACAGTTGAGTCTTCAACCAAAAAGATAACTTTTTATCAAAATAGTTGAATTTTCAAAAAAAGAATTAAATCTTCAACACAATAGATGGATTTTTAACCATATAATAGAATTTTAAAGACAAAAAATATGGATTTTCAACAAAATGGTTGAATTTTTCAACCAAAAAGGATGACTTTTTAACAAAAAAAGTTGAATTTTTAACAAAATAATTAAATCTTCAACAAAATAGAATGGATTTTTAACGATAGTTTAATTTTCAGGCAAAAAAAGAGGACCTTTCAATCCAAAAAGACGAATTTTGTATCCGAAATAGTTTTAGAAAAATAATTAAATTTTCAACCAAATAGTAGAATTTTTAACCAAAAGAGATGGAGTTTACATCAAAAATATAATAATAGACTTTTGAACCAAAAATAATGAACTATCACCAAAAAATAATTGGATTTTAATTTAATTATTATTAATTCAATTTTAATTTAATATTATTATTTATTTTCTCAACCAAAGTATATGGGTTAATTGGTTAAAAAACAAAGTATAAATTAAATCCAAATCTGATTTATATTGAATTAAATAATAATAAACAATCCTTAGTTGTCATTTTTATTTCATCCGAAAATCAATCAAAATAAAGATGGTTTTAAACCATTTTTTGTTTAAACATTGGATTACTTATTTGTAGTAAAGCTGGTACAAGAAGAACTTTTTTTATGCATCTCATTAAGTGACTCACTATTGCAAGATAATTTTGCCTTTCTATTTTTATATTATATAAATTTTTTTGCTATTTATTAAATAACTCAATATTGCAAGATAGTTTAGCCTTTCTATTAATTTAAGTCATTACCATCATGCATACCGCAGGTGCAATAAAAATGGTGTTTCCTTTTCAACATATATAATTATACCATATTATAACATATATAAGATCATCCTTGACTTGGATATAATGATTGAGTAACAAATAATTTGATGTTAATTATTATTTTTTAGAGCAATTTTCACAATTCAGAAATAAAAATCAATATTAAAATTTTTTTTTCTTAGACCAGTAGACAAAAAACAATAATTACTCTCAAGTTATTTAATAGATTTATCTGGTCAAAACCATAACATCAACAAAAATTGAGTAACAAAGTTGTGACTTGATATATGTATTAAAAAATTTATAGTTATATGAATAATTTTATTATTTATTTGAATTTATTTTGAATAAAGAGTGTACTTCACATTTTTTTAACCAAGCGACTTGAGATATGTATACGATTGCGCGAGTTTATTATAAATAATTTTTTTCATTCCTTGTAAATATATAAAAACTTATTTTTTTTTGTATTTGATCCTAAAGTCCATGAATTTGAATAATAATCAAAAATATTTTATTTTTATTTTCATATACTTAAAATTCAGTGCATATGTAACATTATTTGTAATGAAAAATGTTTTCCAGGTGATTAGAAATCCTGCAAAAACGGGGGAAATAAGGAGACTTTTCACGAAAATAGGGAAATATATTTTCTAACGTAAAATTATTGTGAATATAATATCAAAATCAATTTCCTAAACAAATTAATAAAATTCCTAACATTTCAAGTAAAAATATTGCATTTTCAACAGAATAAGTGAATATTGAATTATAAAGATGAATTTTCAATCGAATAGTCGTATTTTCAGTTAAAAAGATTAATTTCAAACTAAAAAAAAAACTAATTTTCAACAAAATACTTCCATTTTTAACCAGTTATGAATTTTTCACTGAAATGATGGATCTTCAACAGGAACAGTTACATTTTAAACAAACAAGACGAATTTTCAACTAAAATGGTCAATATTCTAATTTTATTAATTAATTAACCCACAATATTAATTTTCTATAAAAAAGACGAATTTTCAACAAAATACACGAATTTTCAACTGATAACGATAAATTTTCAACCGAGATTTAAATAGTTAAATTTACAGTTAATAAAAATTCAACCAAGGAGATGAATTTTCAACTAAAAAGGTGGAATATTGAACTGGATTAGTTAAATTTTCAGTTAAAATAATTTTCTACCCAAAAAAATATTCAAAGCTCTTGAATTCAACCAAAAAATACAAATTTTCAACAAAATTATTTAATCCTCAAACTACCAGGTGCATTTTTAATTTAAACAATTAATTTTATAAAAAAACATTTGCATTTTCCACCAAATAGTCAAATTTTCTACTGAATTAATCTTTAACTGGAAGAGTTTCATTTTAAAACAAAAAGATGCATTTTTCACTAAAATGATGAATCTTCAAATGTACAATTTTCAACACAAAAAAAAATGTTGCACCAAATAGTTACATTTTCAACCAAATAAATGAATTCTCAACGAAAAATATAATAGTTGATATATGAATCAAAAAGATTTTAATTTTAAATCAAAAAGAGTTGAATTCAGCCAAAAAGGACGAATTTAAAAAAAAAAATCAATCCTCAAACAAAACAACCAAATAGTTTAATTTTCTACCAAATTCATGAGTTTTCAAGCCAAAAAGACAAATTTTCTACAAAAAAGCTGAATTTTTTACCTGGAAATATGAATTTCCAACGAAAAAGTTAACTTACGACCAAATAGTTGAATTTTCTACTAAAATGATGAATCTTCAACGAAAAAAATTAATTTTTTAAAAAGTATTTCAACTGTAAACCAAGTAGTTGATTTTTCAACCAAAGTAAATTAATTTTCAACCAAACAGTTGCATTTTGATCCAAAAAGGATGAAATTTCAAACAGAAAAGATTAATTTAAAATAGCAATTTTCAACCAAAAATAGAATAGTTGCATTTACAGTAAAGAAAATTAATTCTTAACTAAAAAAAAGAAGAATTTTTAGCGTAACATTTAAAATTTAACCCACACAGATGAATTTTCAAAGAAAATTTATGAATCTCGAAAAAAATGAATTTTCATGAAAAGAGTTACAAATTCAACCAAAAAGTTGATTTTTTATCCAAGAAGATTAATTTTCTACAAAAAAAAAAAATTTCAACCAAAAATGAAAAGAATTTTCAACCAAAGAGATAAATCTTCAACAACAAAAATTAACAAAATAGTTCAAATTAAATTTTCAACCAAAACGTAGAATATTTAACTAAACGAAATAAATTTCGAACCAAAAATATAATGGTAGACTTTCAACAAAAAAATATGAACTTTTAACCAGGAATAGTTGGGTTTTCTTATTGTTTCTATTAATTTAGTTCAAATTTAAGAGAAAAAAATCAAGAAAAGGAGGAAGTTTCTTGCAAACAGGGAAAAAATAAGAATTCTTTAAAAAAGGTGAAGAGAGTTTATGAACGGCCCCTAAACTAAAACACTTGTCAACTACCTTAACCAAAAAGAATTAGGTTTATACGAAAAATAATTGGATTTTCTTATTGCGTTAGTTAATTCAGTTCGTATCCAAGCGAAGAAACAAGAAAAAAGGGGAATTTTCTTGAAAACAGGGGAAAAAAGAGGAATTCCTTAAAAAAGGGGAAATAGGGGAAAGAGTGCGAAGCCTGATAATGCCTACTCCAGATTAAAGATGAATCTACAATAGCCTAAAAATTTGATTAACGTGCTATCGTAAATTTATAGATGAAAGTGGCGACAAGGGTCTACGACAGCTGTCGTAGCCCCATGTCGCCAACGGATGAGATGTTGAATCCTTTGTGTTATTAACCTCTG
>CAKNYM010052083.1:183032-219350 GCA_932195095.1 Andricus curvator
CCTCTGGGAATATGATACAGATATATAATTCAGCTCGTATTCAAGCGTAGAAACGAGAAAAGAGGGAAAGTTTCTTGAAAATAGGGGAACAGAGAGGAATTCATTAAAAAAAGGGAAAAAACGGAAATAGGGGAAAGAGTGCGAAGCCTGATAATGCCTACTCAAGATTAAAGGTGAATCTACAATAATCTAAAAATTTAATTCACCTTCTATCGTAAATTTACAGATGAAAGGAAACAAGGGTCTACGACAGCTTCCAGACAGCTTGTCTGGAAGCGAGTCTGGAAGCTGTCGTGGACTCTTCTCGCCACTTTCGTCTATAAATTAACGCTGGCCAGTGGATGAGATGTTAAATCCGTTGTGTTATTAACCTCTGGGAATACGATATAGACGAAAGTGGCGTAAGGGTCTACGACAGCTACCAGACAGCTTGACTGGAAGCTCTCGTAGACCCTTGTCGCCACTTTCATCTATAGCATAACACGAAGGATTGAACACCTAATCCGTTCTTCTATAACTATAGCGTCAATTTGATGAATAACTAATTATTTGATTCAGCTCGCAATTGATTCAGATCGGGAAAGTCGGGCATAAAATTGGAAAAATGTGCACATGAGTCTGTTTACGAACTCTGTGCGTCTAGCGTATAGCTGTTGTAGCGTACGTACTTGACCTAGCGTCTGAATGTGCTACCTTTCACTTGCGCGATTTCGTGCATGAGTATGCATGGACATGTGTATACTTAACATGGTTGCATGCATTATATCTGTATCACACGTACGAGGACATTTCTGTTCCACACGCAATGTCGTTAAGAGGCGGTGGTCAAGTTTATTCATTACATGTTTGTGTTCCTCGAGTACCTCAATGAAAGTGAGGGTCATTCATTTTTCCTTTTCTCTTCACCATTGTCACCATTGTGACAATGGTGACAACTTCCGACATTTCGATGACCCCCCTTAAAATTTTATGTGACACTAAAGCTGACCGCCTCCTATTTTTAAATACGAAATATATGTCAATTTTCATAATCGTCAATGGAACAATAAATAATGACGAGTTAAAACTATTTGATTCACACAGAAAAAAAATTGTCGATGGAAATTTATCAATTTATTTAAATACCACTATCATTTATCAGGGCTCGGAACTGCTCAAGCTTAAAAAAATAGTAAAATAGTAACCATACTTCTATCAAAAAAGAAACCGAAAAGTAACAATAATGTGGCGAAAAACTAACCAAAAAGAAAGTTTTTTTTACCAAAAAGACTTTAAAAAAAATGTTTGAATTTTTCTGACAAAACAAAATTTAATTTAAAAAACAGTAGAATTCATTAAAAAAAGACGATTTTTCAACAAAATAGGTTATTTTTTAACCAAACAGATGAATTTTCAATTAAAATTATTCTTATTATTATCTCATTTCAATGTTCTCAATATTTGTCATCCTAGGTCGAAAAATAACATCTTTTCGACTGCAAATAAAAATTGAACAATTGAGCAAGAATTGATCACGGTCATTAAAATTAAAAGATTCGAACTCTGGAAACTGCAAATTCGAGCAATCAAAATTAAATCTTTAAAAAAAAAAACTTTCAAACGCTTAATAATAATTTACGCGTATAAAATGGAAGCTTTTAACACTTTTCAATTGCAATTTTTTAAATTAAAAGTCGTTAAACTGCAAAATTTTAACTTTTACACATTGTGAAGTTAAAAGATTTGAAAAAAAAAAACAGAAATCCACGCTATCATTTTCAATGCTGTGAATTGAAGAATTAATCAAAAATTTTTGAAAATTATAGCATTTTAAGCAACTCGACTTTTTCCTACAATTTTTTGAAAATCCTGCAAAAGTAAAAAAATTACCTTAGAATCATCCAGATCCTTTTTTGAAAATTGTATTAAATATTCTTTTGAAATTAAATAAAAAAATATACTGTTAGTTTTTCTAGGAATTTTGATAAGAATTTTTTATTCACTTAAAACCTTTCAAAATGCTTAAAATGCTTATAAATTTTGTGTTCGGAATTTTCAAACATCTGCATTCTGTTTTCAATGTTTTTAAATTTTTTCACTTTTTATATTATTTTGGAATCTTTTCAAAACTTCTAAATATATTTTCAACTTACTCTATTATTTTCTAAATTAATAGTTGTTCAATTGTCATTTATTAATAAAAAAAAATATTTCAATCTTTTTTAATTTTGCTCTTAATATTAATTTTGCAAAATAAAAAAATCATTTTATATTGAAACAATATTTGAATAGGATTTGGAATTGAATAAGAGCGTTTAGTTATAAACATATTAATTTGAAATTATTTTAGAATTAAGAATAGATTAGAAAGTTTCAATCGAAATTTTACATTTGTTTATCTACTGAGGCTTTCAAATTGAAAAATTTATATTTTTAACGTTAAAATCTGTGACTTGCTTAATTTTTAATAGATTTAGAATCGTCCTATAAAATCAATAATTGTTCAATTTTCATTAATCGAACTACAGTTCAATGTTTCTTGTAGAAACTTATAAAAATTGACAGTAAAGTACAAGTCGAAACGCTGATCTGGATTCTAAAAATGGATTGTTTGTAAAAATTTGTATTTTGTTTTGTTTAAATACGTGCATTCCTACAATAAACTACCAGTATATACAACACAATTTTTAAGTACAGTTTCCCAATATTTCAACTTTGGTGAAATCTTGTATTTTTTGTAATGATTTCTAGTTTTCTACAATAATTTCACGTAAAATTAAAAGTATTTTTATGACGTCAAACACCCAAATTAAAAAATGTAAAATCATGTAGTTTTCTGTAATACTTTGTAGATTTTTACGACAAAGTAAAACACACATTATCAATAAAAAGTTATACAAATTTTTGAATTGTCGAAAGTTAAACTTTATTGTTAATTTTTTTTTTTTTGCTTTTCTACAAGAAAATAGAAGACAAAATTAGCTATTTGTATTTAACTGTATTTTTTTGTTAAATTTTGTACATTTTTTACAAAAAAGTACATTTTTTCCACCAGGGAATTGCTACCAAAATAGACGAATTTTCAATAAAAAATAAAGTTTTAACAAAAATCGTTCAACTTTTAACCGAATTTCAACCAAAGAAGATAAATCCTCATTGAAAAATATAAAACATAGTTCGATATTTCAACAAAAAAGATTTAAATTTTTAATTAAAAACTAGCAATTTTAGCTAAATTGCAATTTTGTTCAGGATTCATAATAATTCAATTGATAGCCCTTTTTATACATTTTACATACGAACTAATTATCTTTTTATTGTTATTCCCTAATTTTCCCGGCTCTAAAGTGCCAAATTTACTGAAAAAATTGGAATTTTTACATTTTTCACAAGTTTTTAAATAATACGATTAATGAATTAATTCATATCGTTATTTTGGGCAAAAAATGTAACCAAAAGTAACATTTTCATAAAATAAGTAACTTTTTAGTAACCGTGGATCAAAAAAGTAACTAAGTTACTAAAAAGTAATCCGTTCCGAGCTCTGATTTATTGAAAAATGATAGCAAATGTGAATTTTTCAATTATCATTTGTAAAAAAAAATGAAATGTCAAAAAAAAGTCACTCATTTTCATTAGATATGTCATTCTTATCACAGAAAAAACAAAGGGTAAAAAGTGATTCAGGTATAAATACTGCTAGCAGTCCAGTCATCACCAAAATTTTGTTCATTCAACCAAATATTTTCTGGATGCACTGGTATGAAAATACTTGTAATTAAATTTTTTAGACATTCTTTTTCATTTGGGAACATTGATATAATTCAAATATTAACTTAGACGGCAGGTTAACTTGAAAGATTAGGGACAGTTCATAAATTCTCTTCCCCTTTTTTAAAGAATTCTTTTTTTTCCCCTGTTTTTGAAAAACTTCCCCCTTTTCTCGATTTTTTGCTTAAATTTGAGCGTAATTGATCAAACCCAATAAGAAAATCCAACTGTACTTGATTAAAAGTTAAACTTCTTTTCTTGAAAAGTTTACCATTATTTTTTTAGTTCGGAATTTATCTCGTTTGGTGAGAAATTCTACTATTTAGTTGAAAATTTAATTATTTTGTTGAAAATGCAACTATTTTGTTGAATAGTTATATTTTTTGGTTAAAAATTAAACTACTTAGTTGAAATCTGAACTACTTTATTAAAAAATCATTTCTTTTAAGATTCATCTCTTTGATTGAAAACTTAACTATTTTGTTTGTTGAAAATGCAACTATTTTGTTAAAAAGTCATATTTTTTCAGTCGAAAATTAGACTTAGTTTAAATTTAAACTAATTTGTTAAAAATTCATTTTTTGGTTGAAGACTCTTTGGTTTAAATTTAACTATTTTTTCGAAAATTTATTTCATTTTTGGTTGAAAATTAATTTTTTTAACTGAACATTTAACTAATACTTTTTTGGTTGAAAATGTATCTTTTGTAGTTTAAAATTCAACTATTTGGTTGAAAATTCAAGTAATTGGTTGAAAATTAATGTATTTTTATTGATAATTCACATTTTTCGTAGAAAATTAATCTTCTTGGTTAAAAACTCAACTTTTTGGTTGAAAATTCATCTCTTTGGTCGAATCTTAAACTCTTTCCTTAAAATTTTAATTTTTTTTAATATTACGAATATTGAAAAAAATTAATAAAAATTTTAATATTTTGCTGAAAAATATCAACTTTTTTATAGAAAATTAATCTTCTTGGTTAAAAATTCAACTACTTGGTTGAACGTTAGAATTTTTAATATTTTCCTAAAAATTCGTCTTTTTTTGTTGAGGATTGATTTTCCTTATTGTAAATGTAACTATTCTATTTTTTGTTGAAAATTGACATTTTGAATTATTCTTTTCTGGTTGAAAATGCTATTTTTTCGAAAATTCGCCTTTTTTGGTTGAATTCAACTGTTTTTGATTCAAAATTGATATCTTTTTTTATTTAAATATTAACTATTACATGTTTTGTTAAGAATTAATTCTTTTCGTTGAAGAACCAACTACTTGTTTTAGAGTTGAATTACTTTGTAAAAAATTACTTTGTTATTTGTTGAAGATTCACCATTTTAGTAGAAAATTCAACTATTTGGTTGTGAGTTAACTTTTTTGTTAAAAACTTATTATTTTCTGGATAAAAATTCAACTGTTTTACAGAAAATTTGTCTTTTTGGCTTGAAAACTCATCAATTTGGTAGAAAATTAAACCATTTGATTCAAAATTAAATTTTTTCTTGAAAATTCATATTTTTGGCTGAAAAGTAAACTACTTTGATAGAAAATTAAACTAGTTGGTTAACAATTAAACTATTTATTTGAAAATTTACCTATTTTATTGAGCATTCGTCTTTTTTTTGGGTAATAATTAATTTTTTTATCTGAAAATGTACCTATTCCATTTTTGGTTGAAAATTTATTCTTTATAATTTGAAAATTCAATTATTTAGTAGAAAATTCATGAATTTGGTTAAAAATTCATATTTCTTGATTCAAAATTACTTTTCTTGTTGTTGTTGAGGATGCAACTATTTTGTTCAAAATTCGTCTTTTTTCGTTGAATTCAACTAGTTGATAGTTCGTTTTTTATTGAAAATTAGTTTTATCAACTGAAAATTCAACTGTTCCATTTTTGGTTGAAAACTTATTTTTTTTAGTTGAAAATTGAACTATATGGTTAAAAATTTATGATTTTTTTTAAATATTTGTCTTTTGGTCGGAAACTAAACTTTTTGGGTTGAACATTAAACTGTCTTTTAAATCATTGGTCTTTTTGGCTTAAGGTGCTTCAAACGAGTCAGTTTATAGAATAATACAAAATATGGCTACAAGAATGAATTATTTGATGTAATATTTTTACCACATAATCTAAAGGCTTATACATGTGCATGACTAGAGCCCTTTTTTTCGAGAAATGGTCTTGTTTTTTTTTTAACTGAAAATGTGCTTAATTTTTTGCGCCTGGAAACGGCAACGCGCCACTGGGACTGTACCCATGGTGAACCGGAAACAGGCGCTCATCGTTTCCAAGTGCGTTTCAATTAACAAAAAAAAAAGCAACAAGACCATTTTTCGGAAAAAGGGCTCTAGTAATGCACGTCTACAAGCCTTCAGACTTTGTGTTAAAAATTTTACATAAAAAAATTCATCCTTGTAGCCGTATTTTGTATTATTTTAAAATCCGACTCCTTTGAAGCACCTTAAAAATTCAACTCTGTGGTTGAAAATGCAACTATTAAAATATTTGTTTCGATAATATTGGTTTTTAATGTATTGACACGGATTTAAAATGTATTTTTTCATTAAAGAAGTAATTTGTTAATTAATTTGTAATTCATAATATCCTAATATATTACTCAGCTTAGAGCACGTAATTAAACTTGGATAATTAAGATGCAATACAGGTTCTGGTAGATGCAACTTGTAGTACTACAAAATTGCTTACTTTCACAATAGCAGAATATTAATTAATTTATTGGAAGCTATATTAAATGTCTACTTGAGAAGATATTGCAAAAGCAAATTGAAAGTAAATATCGGCAAGGAAATCAATTCTGATTCATGCATTCTCTTAAGTAAACAGTAGCTATGGAAAGCAGACATTATGCGAGATATCCTTTCAAAAGAATGTCACGTGAAAAGTTAAAAAATTTTTTAAAAGAATTTCTCGAATTTTGTACCTCAACTTCAACTTGTCTCATGACTTACGAAAGTTGCAGCAAAAATCTAAAATTTAGAGGAAGCAATCTGTGATACCTTATCTTTAATTTAAGCCAAGTAAACTTAAAAAATCTTTACAGGTTTTTGAGATATGACTAAAAATGTCCAAGCGTCTCTGCAGCCGGGCTGGCCGATAGCGGTGATCACCGACTGAAACTCGACGCAGAGACGCTTGGACATTTTTAGTCATAACTCAAAAACCCGTCAAGCTTTTTGAAGTTTTCTTGGCTTAAATTAAAGACAAGATTTTAAGCTTTGACTGCTATAAATTTTAGATGCCTAGCTTAACTTTCAACCGAGTTATCATCTTTCGAAGTCATCAAAGATTTTTAGTGCAGCTTACTTCTTTGTCATATTAATGGCCTTAAAAATAAAACGTTGAAGGTACGTGTAGTATGTGTGTGTCTGTAGGTGCATGTGTGGGCTTAAAATGCAAAGGAGACGATTCGCGAGTCAAGTGCCTACTATCAAACTACCATTCACTTCCGGATCCACAAAGAAAGTGCGCGCGAGAATTTCATTCTATAGTTCGTCGCGACCGTAATTCACAGAACGTTCGGTTTGATTCGGTTTGGTTCGGTTTGCAATGGTTCGCATGTATGCGAATCGCATTAACCTCCTTCCTTCGTTGCATGCCAGACGGGTGAGAGTTCGCGATTCGCATTTCTTTTTAGTTTAATTAGGCTGAAGTTTTCATACAATCAAGATCGACTTTATGACTTTTTGATTCAATTACATTTATTTTCTTATTAGTTTTTTTCTAATTTAGTAAAAGGTCATTATCAAATCTGCAATATGCTAAAGTAATAAGATGCGCCTTTCAGCCATTCTCGAGAAAAACGGCTTTTAAAAAATCCACGCAGGTTATATGGATCGCGGTGCAAGAGTCTCTCAAGTCCCGGTTAGATCAGGCGGTATCGTGCCGAGTTTGTAAGCGGAAAGTCCGGGCTCGATTCCCGCTGCCGGAATTTTTGCTAATTTTTTTTATTGCAATTGAGTATTGAATTTATTTATATCAAGCTAAAATACTCATTTTGAACAATTTTTCATATGAAAAAAATGACTTTTCTACCTTTACCACTTTTACTACAAGAAAAGTTTTTTTTATAGAAAATTCTCTTTTTTTCATACAATTGAACATTTATATTTTGCGTATTATTGTTTTCGTAAAAGATACAAATAAAATATATAAAAATAGTATAATAAGAATAAAATAAATATCCAAATATGAAGAAATAGTTTTAAAAAAAGATACAAAAATAGAATATAAATAAAGCTTGAAAACCCCAATTTTTTTCATATTAAAAAATGGTTAAAAATGAATATTTGAACTTGATTCAAATAAGTGTAATAGTCCATTGCAATCAAAAAATTTGAAAGATAAATTTTCAATCAATTGAATTCAACTAAAAATGACAAATTTTCAAGAAAAAATGGAATAGCCAAATTTTCAGATAAAAAAATTAATTTGTAACGAAAAAAAACGGAGTTACAACAGAATAGTTAAGTTTTCAGATGAATAGTTGAATTACAAAACAAAAAGTTTAATTTTTTACCAAAGTTGGTTAATTTTTAACCAATAATATGAATTTTTAAGCCAAAAAGACGAATTTTCTACAAAACAGCCGAATTTTCAACAAAAAGGTTCATTTACGACCAAATAGTTGAATTTTTAAGTAAAACGGTGAAACTTGAACAAAAAAAATGCATTTTTTCCAAAGTAGTTCAACTTTAAACCGAGAATTCGATTTTTCAACAAAAAATAAAGAAATTCTCAACGAAACATGTAATAGGTATTATTAAAAAAAATTTAATTTTAAATCAAAAACAGTTAAATTCGACAAAAAAAGGATTTTTCAAGAAAATAGTTGAAGAAAATTAATGTTCAACAAAAAAACTAATTTTCAGCAAAATAATGAAATTTTCAACCGAAGAGATGAATTTTCAACTCAAATGATAAAACTTCAAAAAAAAAATGTTCAAGAAAAGAGTTTAACATTCAACCAATGAATTGAATTTTCTACCAAAATGTTTATTTTTTAACTAAGAAGATTAATTTTCTACAAAAAATATGAGTTATCAACAAAATACATTAATTATCAACAAATTACATGAATTTTCAACCAAGTAGTTAAATAATTTTCAACCAAAGATGGATTTTCAACCAAGAAGATTAATTTTCAACCAAATACATACATTTTTCACCAGAAAAGAACTTTCAATTTAAAATATCAATTTGTAACCAAAAATGGAATAGTTACATTTTCAGTGAAGGAAATTAATTTTCAAACAAACCAAAAATAAATTTGTAACCAAAGAGATGAATTTGCAACTAAATTTACGAATCTTTAAAAAAAATTAATTTTCAAGAAAAGAGTTTAACATTCAGCCAAGGAGTTGACTTTTCAACCACAAAGTTGATTTTTTATCCAAGAATTTTCTCCAAAAAAGGTGAATTATTAACAAAATATCAAGAATACAATAATTAAATTTTCAGTCAAAAAAATTAATTTTCAAGCAAAAATGAAACGATTTTCCAACAAAATAGTTAAATTCTCAACCAAACAGATGAACCTTCAACGAAAAAAAGAGAATTTTTGACGTAGCAGTTCAAATTTCAACTAAGTAGTAGAATTTTCGACTAAAAACGATGAATTTTCAACCAAGAAGATTAATTTTCTACCAAAAAGGCAAATTTTCAATAAAATGCATGAACCTAAAATGGAATAGTTATATTTTCAGTAAAGAAAATTAATTTTCAACAAAAAAAAAACGAATTTGATTTTTCATCCGAAAATTTTCTCCAAAAAAGGTGAATTATTAACAAAATACCAAGAATGTAATAGTTAAATATTCAGCAGTTGAAAAAATTAATTTTCAACAAAAAATGATACAATTTTTCAACAAAATAGTTACATTATCAACCAAAGAGATGAATCTTCAAAAAAAATGAATTTTCAACTAAAATGATGAATATTTAACTGGAATACTTAAATTTTAAACCAAAAGCATACATTTTCAAAGAAAAAGATTAATTTTCTACTAAAAAAAAACACAATTTTTCAACAAAATACATTAATTTTTAACGAAATAGTTGAATTTTTAATTAAAGAAGATAAATTTTCAAACAAATAGTTGCATTTTTAACTAAAAAAAGGAAATTTTCAACAGAAAATGGAATAGTTACATTTTTAGTTGAAAAAATTTATCTTCAACCTAACTGATGAATTTTCAATTAAAATGATGAATCTTTAACAGGAATAGTTGAATTTTAAACCAAAAAGATGAGTTTTAAATTAAAACAATGAATCTTCAACTGAAATAGTTGAATTTTCAAGAAAAAGAAAATTGATTTGTACGAAGAAAGATAAATCATCAACCAAAACTTAAATAATTAAGTTCTAAGTTAACAAAATCAAGGTTCAACAAAAAAAAAACGAATTTTCAATTACAAACAATCATTTTTCAATCAATAATTAAATACTTAAATTTTTAGTCACAAAATGAATGTTCAACCAAAGAGATAAATGTTTAACTAAAATTATGGAATATTCAACTGGAATAATAGTTACATTTTCAGTTAGAAAAAAAATCAATCAAAAAAAAAACAAGTTTTCAAACAAATAGCTCATTTTTCAACCAAAGAAATGAATTTTTAATTAAAATGATGAATCTACAACCAAGAAAATTAATTTTTAACAGAATAACTTTCAACCAAGTAATTTTATTTTACTTGAATTTATAACCGAAAAGAATAATTTTTAAATAAGGAGATTAACTGTCGTAGAAAAAGATCATTTTCTACTTTGAAAAATCGATTTTTTTTTAAAATACGTGAATTTTCAATGAAATAGTGACTTTTCAATGTCAAAAGTCAAATTTTCATCCAAATTGTTGAATTTTGAACTAGAAAAGATCAATTTTCAACAAAGAATGGAACAGTTAAATTTTTAGTTACTTTGTAACAACAAAGTAGTTACATTTTCAAAAGGAGATGAATTTTCAATTAAAATGATGAATCTTCAAACAAAAAAATTAATTCTTAACACAAGAGTTTAACTTTCAACCGAATATCATCAATTCGATTATCAAACTTACGTAAGCGAAAAAAATCTCACAGAGCAAAAAATTGCGAAAGGTTTTTTTTTTTTAATGGAAAAAAATAAAAATACTTTCTCTCATAAAGTATAAATAAAAATGTACAAAATCAGACTCAAGGAACGTGTTACATTCTTTAAATCATATGATAAGCTCTATTTTTAATTAATAAAAAGCAAGCTGTCATTTCTAGTATTTTATCTAGTATTCTAAGTATCTTAAAGTATATTCTTAATTTCTTATTGCAATAAAAACTCTTTGTCCACAAAAATAAGTACTCTTGAATATTAATAAATTATAGTTCAATTAGAATAAACTTAGGTAAATTTTGCAAGGAATCTGTATTATCATTAGAGAATAACAGAAAATATTTAACGTCTTTTCAGACTAGATGGAGCTATGAAAGTAAAATTGTTTTAAATAATTTTTTTCTTAAAAAAGATCTTCTCCTTTCGCTCCGCTGGGAAACGAACTACAGAACTACAGATTTCCGGTCAGGTGCTTTCCCATAAAGCTACTAGAGAGATCGAGAGAAGTAACTTTTTTCAGAAATACACGCATTATTTTGCTAGATGGTACAAATCAAATTTTTCAAGGAATATGTATTATCATTAGAGATTAGAGAATAACAGAAAATATTTAACGTCTTTTGAGACTAGATGGAGCTACGAAAGAAAAATGATTTTAAATAATATTTTCTCTGGAAAAAAGATCTTTTTCCGCTCCGCTGGGAGAAAGGAGAAGATCTTTTTTCAGAAAAAAATTATTTAAAATAATTTTTCTTTCATAGCTCCTTATAATCTGAAAAGACGTTGAATATTTTCTGTTATTCTCTAATGATAAAACAGATTCCTTGAAAAATTTGATTTGTACCATGTAGCAAAATCATGTTTGTATTTCTGAAAAAAGTTTCTTCTTTCGATCTCTCTAGTAGCTTAATGGGAAAGCACCTGACCGGAAATCAGTAGTTCTGTGGTTCGTTTCCCAGCGGAGCGAAAGGAGAAGATCTTTTTTCAGAAAAAAATTATTTAAAATAAACTTAGATGTATGTGTATGTATACCATTAAGCCATTTCCCTTTCAGGGTAGGCGTAACACTACCCGATTCGGGTAGTGTTTCTAGGTGGATAGTTTTCTTGTAGTTATAAATAACTGCAAATGTGGGCTGACCACACCCATGATGTGCCAACAGCACTCAGTATTCTCGAATGGTCACCCATCCAAGTACTAACCGCGCCCAACGCTGCTTAACTTCAGTGATCTGACGAGAACTTGTTTTTTCAGCGTGGTATGGCCGTTGGCCATATAATAAAAGATATTATATATATATATATATATATATATATATATATAATAAAAGATAATCTGAAAAATCTAAGATCCATAAACCGTAAATAAGTAAATGAATCAGTAAGCTAATAAAATTATTAAAATAATGAAAATTTGAATTTTACTGCGATCAGAAGTAAATTCCCGGTAGTTTAAAATAAATTCCCGGTTTTTTAATGAAATTCCCGGTCATTTCCCGGTTTTTTCCCGGTCTAAAATTCCGAAGGGTGTAGGTTCCCTTTATTAGTTAATTTATCGGATTTAGCAGATTTAGCAAAACCGGAAGAAAACTCACCTTCTTTTGACTCCAGAGGGCGTTGACGGAAGGCTTTCCGCGGCGAAAGTCCGATTGATCGATCACGTCGTCATGAATGAGGGATGCGCTGTGGATCATCTCAGCGATCATTGCCACCTGTCGCTGCGATGCCAAGAGATCACTACAAGGAAAAAAAAATTATTGCAACATAGAATCAGCAAAAATGTAGTCGAATTATATAATTCGAGTCGGGTTTCTCCAGAAAATAAAATTTTAAATAGAGAAAAAAAACATTTATGGCTTTTAATTCTCGGATTGACAATAACTTTACTTTCTCCTAATCTTTATTCCCAGCTGGACCTGACAGTCGCAAAAATATATCGAGATTCATTCAATTCTTTGACTTATGTCCATCCTCATCAATGAAAATGAGTCGAAGGATAGTTATAAAAAACTTTCACTTTTCTCAAAGAGAACCGCGGAATCAACAACCATACATCTCACAAATAATATCAAAACATAAAGGAATATTAACAAAAAAATAACATTTTTCCAGATGTAAATTTTTTAAAGATTCAAATTTAAAAATAGTACTGTATGTAAATTGAAGAACTGTTTTTTCATTGATGGTACACGTTTCTAGGGATTTAATTGATATGTTAATTTAAAACGCTTTGACCAATTATATTTATTAGGATCGAATAATTAAATAAATAAATAATACTAAAAACATAATTGATTATTAATTGAATTTATTCCAAACGTCCATGCATTTGAATAATAATTCAAACAATTTTTATTTTCGATTAAAGATATTTTCCAGGTGAGTAGACACCCTGTAAAAACAGAAGAAATAAGGAGATCATGCTATTTTTTACGAAAATAGGAAAATATATTTTGTTTAAAGTAAAATTAATGTGTGAAATATATATTTAATTTAATTTAAAACGCTTCAAATACCAAACTTTGTACATAAAAATATTGCATTTTCTACAAGATAGATGTATTTTTAATCAAATAGTTGAATTTTTAATCAAAAAGATGAACTTTCGACAAAAAACATGAACTTTCAATCAAATAGCTGAACTTTCAACTAAAAAAAGATAAATTTTGAACCATATAGTTGAATTTTTAAATTAAAAAATAATCATTCAATCAAAAATGAAATACTTAAATTTTAAGTTAAAAAAATTTAAGACAAAAAAATTAATTTTTAACAAAAAAGTTCAATTTTTGACGAATAAAATGATTTTTTTTTAAATTAATTCTCAACCAGCTGATGAATTTACAACTTGAATTATAAATCTTCTACTGGAATAGTTAAATGTTGAACCAAAAAGATGAATTTTTAACTAGGATAGTTGAATTTTCTACCCAAATAGACGAATTTTCAACTGGACAAAAAAAGTTTTCAACCATATCGTTGAATTTTTAAGTAAGAGAGATTATTTTTCAACCAAAAATGGAACAGTTAAACTTTCAATTTAAAAAAATAATAAATAAAAAAAAATAACAGAAGAGTTCAATTTTTGATGAATAAAATGATTTTTTAACAAAGTAGTTCAACTTTAAAGCAAGTAATTCAATTTAAAAAAAAAAAAAAGATAAATTCTCAACGAAAAATATAATAGTTAAATTTTCAGTTAAAAAAATTAATTTTCAACCAGCTCATAAATTTACAACTTAAATTATGAATCTTCTGATGGAATAGTTAAATGTTGAACCAAAAAGATGAATTTTTAACTAGGATAGTTGAATTTTCTACCCGAATAGACAAATTTTTAACCAAATAGTTAAATTTTCAATTGAAAAAAAAAGTTTTCAACCATATCGTTGAATTTTTAAGTAAAAAAGATCATTTTTCAACCCAAAATGGAACAGTTAAATTTTTAGGTAACAAAAATTAATTTTCAACAAAATACATAAATTTTCAACCACAGCGATGAATTTTTAACTAGAATAGTCGAATTCTAAACTGAAAAGATGAATTTTTAACATACAAAAAAACATTTTCTACCAAAAAAGACGAATTTTCAATACAAAACATGAATTTTTAACCAAATAGTTGAATTTTCAACTAAAAACGATAAGTTTTCAACCATATCATTTAATTATTAAGTAAAAACGGTAATTTTACAACAAAAAACGAAGCTGTTAAATTTGCAGTTGAAAAAATTTATTTTTAACCAAGAAAATTAATTTTCCACTAAAGAAGATGAATTTTCAACAAAAACATAAATTTTTAACCAAATAGTTGAACTTTCAACTAAAAATGATAAGTTTTCAACCATATCGTTGAATTTTTAAGTAAAAAAGAAAAGTTTTCAACCGAAAATGGAACAGTTAAATGTTCAGTTAAAAAAAATTCCACCAAATTCAAATTCAACCAAAAAAAAAAGAATTAACAAAAAATTCTTAAATTTTCAACCACAGTCATGAATTTTCAACTAAAAAGATGAATGTTAAACACAGAAGATTAATTTTCTACCAAAAAAGACAAATTTTCAACAAAAATATGAATTTTCAATTGAAATTGCAACTAAAAAATATATGTTTTCAGCCCTATGCTTGAATGTTTGAGTAAGAAAGATAATTTTTTAACTAAAAATGGTTTAATTAAATTTTCATTTAGAAAAAAAATTATTTTCAACAAAAAAACTATGTTTCAACAAAAACAAAAAAAACGAATTTTCAACAGAAGACTTAAATTTTCAAACACAGTAATGAATTTTCAACTAAAATGATGAATCTTCTATTGGAATAGTTGAATCTTGAACCAAAAAGATGAAATTTGAACTAAAATAATGAATGTTTAACTGGAATAATTGAATTTTCAACTAAAAAGAGGAATTTTCAACCCAGAAGATTAATTTTCTATCAAAAAAGATCAATTTTCAACAAAAATATGAATTTTCATTGGAATTTGAAACTGAAAAATATAAGTTTTCAACCCTACACTTGACTGTTTAAGTAAAAGAGATCATTTTTCAACTGAAAATGGTTTAGTTAAATTTTCAGTTAAAAAAATTAATTTTCTATAAAAAAAACGATGTTTCATGAAAAAAAAAATAACGATTTTCCAACAAAATATTTAAATTTTCAACCAAAGAGATGAATCTTCAACGAAAAAATTTTTAACTAGAATAGTCGAATTCTAAACTAAAAAGATGAATTTTTATTAAAAAAAAATCAATTTTCCACCAAAGAGGCGAATTTTCAACACAAAACATGAATTTTCAACCAAATAATTGAATTTTCAACCAAAAATGGAAGAGTTAAATTTTCAGTTAAAAATAATTCATTTTCAACGAAAAAAGAAGAATTTAAAAAAAATTCTTAAATTTTTAACCACAGCCATGAATTTTCAACTAAAAAGATGAATTTTAAACCAAGAAGATTAATTTTCTACCAAAAAATACAAATTTTCAACAAAAAGTATAATTTTTCATTTGAATTTGCAACTAAAAAATATAAGTTTTCAACCCTATACTTGAATGTTTAAGTAAAAAAGATCATATACAATATTAATTTTCAACAAAAGAAAAACGAAATTTCAACAGAACACTTAAATTTTCAAACACAGTAATGAATTTTTAACTAAAATTATGAATGTTCTATTGGAATAGTTGAATATTAAACCAAAAAGATGAAATTTGAACTAAAATAATGAATCTTTAACTGGAATAATTGAATTTTCAACTAAAAATATGAATTTTCAACCAAGAAGATTAATTTTCTATAAAAAAGACAAATTTTCAACAAAAAATATGAATTTTTATTGGAATTTGAAACTAAAAAATATAAATTTTCAAACCTACACTTGAATGTTTAAGTAAAAAAGATAATTTTTCAACTAAAAACGGTTTAGTTAAATTTTAAGTTAGAAAAAATTAATTTTCAATAAAAACAAACGATGTTTTAACCAACAAAAAAACAACGCATTTTCAACAAAACACTTACATTTTCAACCACAGTGATGAATTTTCAAATAAAATTATAAATCTTCTACTGGAATAGTTGAATGTTAAAATAAAAGATGAATTTTCAACTAAAATGATGAATTTTCAACCGAAAAGATTAAATTTCTACAAAAAAAAATGAATTTTCAACAAAAAACGTGGATTTTCAACCAAATATAGAGATGAATTTTCAACGAAGATGATGAATCTTTCACTGGAATAATTGAATTTTCATCCAAAAAGATAAATTTTCAACCAAAAATATGAACATTCTACCAAAGAAGACGAATTTTCAACCAAAAATTGATTGTTCCAACGTGCTTAAACTTTTCTAAATTGTAGTATAAAATTATATAAAAATGTTTCTTCATTTTTAAAAATAGCTTTATATTAACAGATTACCCTACTTTGTTCAAAATGCAATTCTTGTTGAAAATTCGTTTTTTTTGTTGAATTCATCTACTTGGTTGAAGCTTAAACTCTTTTGTTAAAAATTAATTTTTTTGTTTTTTAAAAATTCATCACTTGAATTTAAAATTCATCTCCTTGGTTGAAAATTTAACTATTTTGTTGAAAGTTGTATTAAAACGTCTAGAAATGATCTAATATTACAAAATTACAGTATCTATTTAAAAAACTCTAAATGTTCGAAAAAGAAAACAAAACATTTACTTTAAATGTAAACCTAATTTTAAATTAAAAATTGTTATAATTTTTAAAAAAATACCATTTTTTGGTTTTATTTTGGTCTCAAAGAAAAGCTTAGGTAGGATTATCGGTACAATGATTAGTCACTTCAGGAATTTTTTCAATTTAACAATTTGTAAAAACACTATAAACGTCGAACAAAATTCTAAAATATGCAAATGGATAATCAATTTTATAGAGATTTAAATTATTATGGTAATTTGAGCGTTAAAAATAGTAGATAATTTATATTTAAAGAAATTACCAATAATATCAAAAAACATAATGATTGGCCATGACGACATAGTGATTAGCATAGGCCAATGATTGTATGATTGGCCACTGAAATGTGGTGAAATACAGTCATTGGCCACCTCGTTAACCACATCAGGTTATAGATTACTGATTTTGAAAGCACAGTGATTAATCTCTAAATCGTATAATGATTGGCTGGGGCCAAAAACTGGTTTTGACACGATTTCCACTCATTATTCATTAGACAAAGTGACAAACAATTATATAAATAGTTTATAAAAAGTTTAAACAATTTTGAGTTAATTTTTGCAAAGATATTAGTCATTTTCTTTTCAGATATTGTGGCTAATCATTATGTTTCCACTTTATTCACGATGACAATGATTGGCCACCTTTTTAACGATATACAGGCATAATTTTATGATTAGAATACCACTCTTTGGATTTCAATTCACTGAATTCAATTAAAATCTTAAAGTTTTCAGTTGAATTTATTGTAACTATTAAGAAAAAATAAGTTTCAACAATCGGACCTAGTACTCTTTTATATAAACATATTTAAAAGGGGTGGCCAATCATCGTACCGATTACCCTATCTGGATTTAAGAAAAAGTAAGAGGTTTGTTTAAATTTTGATAAATTTTTACATTAATTAAATATTATATGGAATGTTAATTTTACAAAAATATTTAACATCTGCTGTGAAAACTATGTTTAAATTTGCCAAACTGTTAAAAGCTCGTTTTTGGTACTTTTTGACAATTATTTGAATTCTAAAACTTATTAAGGTTGTGTTCAATCGAAAAATGTCATTAAGATATCGTGAATTTTATAATTCTTGTTCAAATTTTGGTATAATCGAATAATAATTGCTATAATATGTCTAACATAATAACAATCGTTATTAAAATTTAAACTAGAGAATCAGCAATAAAACAGACAGAACATCGTACCTATAGTTAATTTCAAAAATATTTAATCTGTATAAATTCAGCAAAAAAAAATGTATCTTCAAAGCTTTATTTAAATCCTAAACAGTTTAGTTTAAAATTAGTACAATTTAACAAAGTTAATTAATTATAATAGATAATTCTGTAAGTTAAAAAAAGCTTTCACTACTTGCGGTAGCATAGGAGCAACGTCCTTACAGTGGATAATGCAACCTACAGTGGATAATCATCAATTGAAAATAATAATATATGTGAAAATAATTAATTTAATTTAATTAAGAGTTGACAATATACGTGTTCATAAATTAAAATTAAAATTAATTATTTTTCTTTATTTGTGTTCTTAATTAATGATTATCCACTGAAGGTTGCATTATCTACTGTAGGAAGGTTTCCCCTATTCTAGCTCAAAATAGAATAATTATGCAGATATAAACCGAACAATATTTTTAAATACCGTACATTGAAAGAGAAAAGGGGAAAGTTTTTCGAGAATAGGGCAAAAAAGGGAATTTGAAAAAAGGGAAAACGCAGGGGAATAGAGGAAGGACTGTGTACTAGGGTGGTCCAAAAACTTTTTTTTCGAATTTTTATGAATAACGCCCGGAAATTTGTTCGAAACCACATAAAAATAAATCCATTTTTTTAATGATATTTAGAGGTGGCGCAGGCCCCATGAAGTATTTCCCATAAGAAAAAAAAAGTGTTTGTAAATTTTATTCAGAATCCTCAATATTAGATAAATCGAGTTGAAACTCAACATTTCTCTGAATACGAACAAAATATTACTTTTCAAATATCAACCCCATAAGTCTGTTTTATTAGGACCCAAAGAAACCCCATGAGTGAAAAAATGGGTTTTGCAAGTTTTTAGCGCAAATTATGATTTTTTTTAGCGTTTTTTAAAATGCAAATTGTTTATAATACATAAATTACTACTTTACACTGATAATTTAAATAAATTTTTTAAACAATTTATGATCATTGTTAATAATATTCTCTTAGAATAATGCTAGACAATTGCAGTTTTTTCTCAAGTTTTCAACTCTTTGTTCATTTTTCACTTGGAGTGAGCTAAATAATTAATTAAAGTTACCAAATTATTTGTTTAAACAATTTATTATCATTAATAATATTCAATTTGAATAATGCTAGACAGTTGCGGTTGTTTCTGAAATTTACAACTATTTGTCTACTTTTCAGATAGGGTGAGTTGATAATTAATTCAATTTAGCAAAAATAATTATTTAAAAGAATTATTATTGTTTATAACTATGTTCTTCTTTATTAATGCAATATAGGTGCGGTTTCTCCTGAAATGTTTAATTTTTAACCTACTTTTTATTTAGTGAAGTAATAATTAATGCAAGTTAACATAGTTGTTTGAACAATTTATAATTGTTTATAACTATATTAACAAGCAAAGCGTAAAAGAAAAATTTGGAATTGAACATATTCTGATATCAGCCCCCCTCCAGCAAAATATATTCAAGAAAAAGAGATTGTTTAAAATATGTTTCTCTCTATTGTTTATTTATCATTTGCTCATAACTAAGAACGCAAAGCAAAGTTAAACATTTTAGAAGAAACCGCAACTTTCTAGCACCTATCTAAGAGAAGATAGTTATAAACAATTACAAATTGTTTAAACAACTATTTTCATTAACTTGCATTAATTATTACCTCACTAAGTGAAAAGTGGGCAAAAAGTTAAAAATTCAGAAAAAAACGCAACTATCTGGCATTAATATAGATGAAGATAGTTATTAACTATGATAATTTGTTTAAACAATTATTTTTGAACAACCTAAATAATTATTAAGTCATTCCAAGTGAAAAATAGAGAAAAAGTTAAAAATTTGAAAAAACGCAAGTTTCTACCATTAAGCAAAGAGAATATTAAAAATGATAATAAATTGTTTAAACAATTATGTTTGTTAACATTAATTAACTATTACTTCATTCTAATTAAAAATTGGGAAAAAAGTGGAAAATTTGTGAAAAAACCGCGACTTTCGATTTCCATTCTAAGAGAAAATTGCTAAAAACAATAATAAATTGTTTAAACAATTTATGTAAACATCTAAGTGTCAGTATAAAATAGTGTTTTATGTATCAGAAACAATTCGCATTTAAAAACCGAAAAAAAATCATAATTTGCGCCAAAAATTCGCAAAACCCATTTTTTCACTTATGGGGTTTTTCGGTACGCTATAAATTAAGACTTATGGGGGTGAAGTTGAAAAAGTAATTTTTGATTCGTATTCTATGGCTAATTGTGAAGAGAAATGTTGAGTTTTAACTCAATTCAGCTAATATTGAGAATTCTGAATAAAATTTACAAAAACGTCTTTTTTTCTTATGGGAAATACGTGTTAAACTTCATGGGCCTTGCGCCACCTCTAAATATCATTTTTTTTAACAAAAAAATGGATTTTTTTTTGTGTAGATTCGAACAAATTTCCGGCCGTTATTCATAAAAATTCGAGAAAAAAAATTGCCAATACCTTCTTGGACAACCCTACTATTTGAGCAAAATCGGTTAATATTTAGGGTTGGCGCAAAGACCATGAAGTTTCCCATTGATTTAACATGGGAAAAAGTCAGCTTTTTGTAAATCTAATATTTAAACGCGATAATATGTTACAAATAATTCCATGTTTCAATATATTGTTCAGAATTCGTCAGAGAATATGAATCAATCATAAATTTTGAGGTTGAATAATTTCAAGCCACTCTTATGGGTCCCCAAATAAAACCCCATAAGTGACAAATTTGATTTTTACGTAATATTGCGGTTTATTGACGCTTTTTAAAAGTTTTTTTAGAATAAATGATCATTAATCGGTAATTTAAGAATACCCAGTTATTTGTTAACTAATATTCAATTGTTTAAACAATTTTAATTTGTTTAAATATTTGTTTTTTTCAGTTAACTCGAGAATTGAACGTATTTTCTAGACTTTATGAGTTATTTAATCTAAAATAACAACAAAATAAATTATTTAAATAATTTTACAATTATTTAAATAATACGTATTTGTTCAAGCATATATTTCACCTAAAAAAAAGCAGGTGAAACATTTTATCTCACTTAATTTTCGACAAATTTTAATATTTGTAAGTACTAATTTGTTTATTATGAATACTCGTAGAGTATTTATTTATTTAATTTATGTGATTTTTTTCGAAACCAACAAGCAAATTAACTAAAGTTTTCTCTAATAAAAACCTTTGATTTTGCGTGCAAAAAAAATTCTCACGTGATTAATGTTGATTGACCTTACCCTCCCTTTCAGATTTTAAAAAATGTGTGAAAGACATGAGTTTTTGTTGAATTCTACGTTTTTGATTAATTTTACGTAAAACTTGTGCTGAGCAAAAAAAAGGTTCACTTCCGAACAATTTAAAAAAAAAGAATGTTCTAGCATAAATAGTTCTAAAGTTATGACGTTTTGAAGAGATTTTTCAGTAAAAAAAATGTTAAATTTTTTCTTTTCGAACAATATCTTATCCCCTATACATCCTATACATTAAAGTTGTTTTAAAATAAATTAAAGCAGATTAAATTATCTTTAAAACTAAAAAAAAAATGATTCTAGCTCTCACAAAACATCAGTTATAGTCTCTTATAGTAGGCTGCTGTTTGTGGGATTCTTTTTACAAATTGAATAGTAAAATTATTGTAACTGTTTTGTTTCAGTGCAACAATCCAATAAATTCCCCATTCACTAATGTCATGCAAAAACTCATTTATTGTATAAACACATCAAAAATAGATAAAGTAATAATAAAGGATTTATACATTTTCTCTAAATGGCATACAAAAATAATAATAATAAAAACATACAAAATAAGTTTTAAATAAAAGATGCAATCTATAATAAAGTTCAATAAAAGGCAGCCTGCTAGCTCTTACAACATCATGATGTTGTAAGAGCTAGAATCAATTTTTTTTTAGTTTCAGAGAAAATTTAATCTGCTTTAATTTATTTCCAAACAACTTTAATGTAGGATGTATAGGGGACAAGATATTGTTCGAAAAGAAAAAGATTTAACGTTTTTTTTACTGAAAAATCTCTTTAAAACGTCATAACTTCAAAACTATTTATGCTAGAACATTCTTTTTTTAAAGTTGCTCGGAAATTTGTGAACTTTTTTTTTTTGTTCATCAGAAGTTTTACGCAAAATTCACCAAAAACGTAGAATCATGTCTTTTACACATTTTTCAAAATCTAAAAGAGAGGGTAAGGTCAATCAACATTAATCACGTGGGAAATTTTTTTTACCCGCAAAATTAAAAGTTTTTATTAGATACAAATTTACTTGTTGGTTTCAAAAAAAATCACATAAATTGATCAAAAAAAAACAAATATCGAGTTACACTGTTAGAAAAATCTGTACTAGATTTAGTATACATGGAAGCAAGAATGCACAACATGAAATTAAATTTAGTATA
This sequence comes from Andricus curvator, assembly GCA_932195095.1. NCBI lineage: Eukaryota > Metazoa > Arthropoda > Insecta > Hymenoptera > Cynipidae > Andricus > Andricus curvator. Next base: position 205,757 of record CAKNYM010052083.1, read on the forward strand.
CCAGCGTACAGTAAATTTAGTATATTCATACTGAATTTAGTATATTCATCCTGAATTTAGTATACGCATATATGAAATTTAGTATACGCGTGTACTAAATTCAGATATACTAAATTTACTGTACGCCGGTATACTAAATTTAATTTCATGTTGTGAATTCTTGCTTCCATTACATGTATACTAAATTTAGTACAGATTTTTCTAACAGTGTATTTTAAAAGGGGACCTAACGATTTTTTTTTCATTTTCGGTAAAAATACTGAAGAGGCATCCTCAGAACATAATTTCTAGGATACAAACTTTAGCCTGCTCTTTTAAGTGAAACTTGGTTCTGAGGAGGCGTGTGCTATCAATTACAGTGGGCTTACGTAATTTAAAGTATGTAAATGTCCATTCACTAAGAACACATCATCCATTATGAGCTGTATAGATATTCGGTAACATCTTCATACCAATCGTAAATTATGAATGCCTATGCCCTATCATAAAATTTCTATGTAATCCCATTCTTCAACTAGTCCTACATATAGACTCAACTTGACACTTGAACATCTGTTAATATTGTGACAAGAGATTCTGGTCTCCCTTTCACTTCAACCGGTTTTTCTAATATTCTAAAGAGTCATAAACACGCTCCTTCGTTTTACTACAATAACAACAACAACAAAAACAACAACAGAGGTCCAGAGGTCGCACTTTTTAGCCGATTTTAAGTTTTTTTTTAAACTCAACGTTAAATTCCTGACAAACGTAAAGAAAGCGATTTTTTATTATTTGTTCAAACAAATTGCTGTGTTAATAAATATAGCGGCAAAAATAGGAAATTTCAAAATATTATTTTTTATTGAAGTGCAAACAACAAAACTATACTCTAGATCGTCGTACATGCATGCATGAATATTTACCGAATGTAAATAATTTGCTTCAGAAACAAAACATTTGTTGTAAACAAATTTTATAAATAAATATGTGGTTTTTCTTTTCTTATCAGCCCAACATTTTTTTATTATTAAAAATAAAAGAAATTAACACTGAGCACTTTATAATAAAACTAGCTGTGAATTCGATCTCGAGTGTTTTAAACATTTCACGAGCACTTTGCTTTCCATTAGCAAATGTATTTGCTTCAATACAAAAATTTTTTAAATACAAAGGCAAATCAGACAAATCAAATTTTGTATTCGAAATGATAATTTTTCGAGCTGGAAAAGGGAAGGGAAAAGTTCTGTCGCACCATATCCCTTTCCCAGCTTTATGATTTCTTTACAAAAATTGTGAGAATTATTCTATTTGAAAATTTATGATCATAAGTCTTTCTATTCATGCGTCAACATTGAATTATGTAGATGAAAAAAGTTTTTCTGTTTGAAACAGATGATTCAAATATTAAGGTAGATGTCCAAGTAATCGTGGCGGTCCCAGTAATCGTCAGTTTTGAGGTGTAAACGCCAGAAGTAAGTATTTTCCGCATGAAAATACATTCCATAAATATTTTTATAAGTAAGTTTGAACAGTGCTTGTTGTGGAAACCAAATTAGTTTTTTTGTACAAATAGTACACATGGGTAAAAAAATTGATTTTTATTCACGAAACGTGGAAAATAGCTTAACAATTAGGTTAGGAAACACGTTTCTATACTTAAGCTTTTAATATGTCAAGAAATTACTTGATCGGGACGAAAGTGATTTTTTTGTAATAAAAGATCATTTTTGTTTCATAAAATTAAGTAAAATCTTCATTTAGTACCTTCTCGTTCGAGAAATATCGGTCACGTTTATAGGAACTTTTTAAAAGCATAGTTGCTCGAGTAATTGTGACCGGTCGCGAAGACTAGGACGAATCTGTCAAAATTTTATTTCCAGATTGCCTTACAAATAATGATTGAATTAATTTCAAAAAGGCGTGAAATGAAATCGGAGAACTGACTTGTTACTGTGAGTAGTAATCGTAATATAAATTATTGCTTGAAACTGAAAAAAGGTGATGTAAAATATTGGCATGACTTCAGTAATTTCATTATCAATTTTTAAATTTATTATCATTTTTCAGTAAAGTTAATATTTATTGAGTAGTTTTTCATTAGCTAACATTAATCTATACTGCATAATATAAAGAAAAATGTGTAACAGATATATGATTATTGATAGTTTTACTGTTTTGACAACGTAAACAGAATATAACCTCCAAATACACATGATGATTTTTTTAGACACTGCAATTTATCAAATTTCGTCATTGTGTTTATAATTTATGTTGCAAAAAAGTTAATTATACAAATTACCAGTGTGTAAATTTTTGTATCCCGTGTAATTATGTTGCGCTTAGCCATTTTATAGAACAAAGTTAGGTTATATGACTTTATACAACTCAATATTATTTTTCAAACTTTATTTTAAAAACAAAGTCAATATTTGTAATCATTTATGTGTTAACAAATTACGTGTTCATTCATCAGAAGATTCGATTTTGAGGTTATTTTTCGACGGATTTCATCTCGGAGGTCTCAATCTCTCAATCAATATAAAACTAACAATACATCTTTCATTTCATTAAAGTATACTTAAAATACAAAAATACACTTGAATTACACCTCCAAATCGCTAAAAACTGATTTCAAGAAAACTGAACCTTTTTCACGAAGACTGGGAAAACGACTCACGATTACTACTACATGGCAGATTTGGAAATAACGATAACTGGGACATCGGTGCTTTTTGACTTTTAATTGTTTGTAAATAAGGAGTAATATTAAATATAATGTAAAAACAATTTTTATAATATTCTAGGATGTTTAATGCTTCAATCAGTACCAATCATTTTTTAACTAATCCTTCCAAAACAACTTTCTAAATATTTGAAATCAATGAAATCTCTTATGGTGACGATTACTGGGACGTTTACCTTATACATGAGAATAACTTCCTTAATCTTCAATAAAGTGTATTAATATTATGAAAATACCATAACTTCTCTACTATTTAATGAAATGTAATGATATTATAGGTCAATCGATTCGTCTCGAACCAAGGAATCTTTTATATTCTTGCATCAACTTTGAATTATGCTAATGAAAAAAGTTTTACTATAAAAAACCGTATTTTCAAATATTATGCATTACCATCGCTTCCTTACTCTTCAATAAAATGTATCAATGTTATAGGTCAATCGATTCTTCTTGAATCAACACAACTTTTCTATTCTCGCATCAAGTTTAAATTATGGGAATGAGAATATTTTTACTATAAAAATCGATTTTAAAAATATATAAAATACCATAACTTCCCTACTCTTTAATAAAATGTATTAACATTATAAGTCAATCGATTTGGCTCGAACCAAGGAATGTTTTATATTCTTGCATCAACTTTGAATTATGCTAATGAAAAAAGCTTTACAATAAAAAACAAATTTTTAAAATATTATTGAGTGCTAAAAAAAATGCAATAAATATTTTTAGAAATCCGGACAATTGCTTAGAACATTGTATTACACATTTTTAAATTGAGGAAGGTTTAATCAAATGAATTAAAAAATTTTTAAAAATGTTACCATTACAAAGCTTCCTCTATGAGGAAGCAAAAATTATTTGAATGTTTGCATTCTTTCAGAATCTAATTTCAGCAAGAATTTAAGTGGTCAAAAACATTTAACAAATAAATAGTTATGCGAAAATTGGGTAAATAATGAAAATTAATAGAAAAGTTGGTAGCCTAGTGGTGAATAAATGTATAAATTTCCAGTTGATATTTGCCCAAGGTTTATGTGGTTCAAGTTTAAAAGCAGGGATTCGTGGAGTATGAATTGAAGGCAACGCCCGTACGACTCACTTTCTTTCCTTATGGTAATTGATGGCCCGTGCCATGAGGATCGCTACCATCGGCCGCAAAGCTTTTCCCTGACCGCCAAAGTAGTACGACGCTATGGTCCTCAGCTCTTCCAACGTCGTGTTCTCTTTAAGTTCCTGAAACACACAATCATCGCGACCTTCATTCAAATTATTCAAATATAATTATTCATTAAAATTAAAGTAGAGTTGAGGGGCTGATAGCAAAAGCGGAGTAGAAAATTCGTCGGAGCAAAAACGAGTTAAGAACAATGCGGGCAAAAACGACTTAAAAAGAAACAAGAATAACGAGGATTGTATCGCATATTATAACATAAAAGTTAAATACAATGATAGATTATAATACAATCTACCGTACTATTATATCGTTATATTATAATATACGATACAATCTTCGTTATTGTTGTTTCTTTTTAACTCGTTTTTGCCCGCATCGTTCTTAACTCATTTTTGCTCACATGATTTTTTATAGAATTTATAGAAAATTTAAGAGAATTTAGAGCATTTATTATTTAAACAAATATATATCATATTTAATACATTATTACATATATTTTTACAAAAAGATTCTAGAGTGAAATAAACATATAGCACTTTTTTTAAATTACATTACTATCGTTAAAAATCGCAACTAGTTGGTTGAAAATTAATCTCTTTTGGTTGAGGATTTAAACTATTTTGTTGAAAATTCATTTTTTTTACTTGAATTCAACTATTAGTGGTATAAAATTGAAATACTTTTTGTATTAAATATCACGTTTTACGTTGAGAATTCATCTTTTTGGGTAGAAAATTCAATGACTTAGCTGGAAGTGGCACTACTTTGTTAAAAATTCATTAATTTGGTTGATGATTCATCATTTAATTGAAAAGCCTTTTTCTGTTCCAAATTCAATGATTTTGTTAAAAATTATGTTTTCTAGTTGAAAATTAATTTTTTTAACTGACAATTTAACGCGTACACGTTTGGTTCAAAATTTATCTTCTTATAAGTTGAAAATTTAAATATTTGGCTAAAAATTCCTGTATTTTATTGAAAATTCGAACTTTGTGGGAGAATATTTAATCTTCTTTTTGACTAATTCATCTTCTTGGTTGAAAATTCCTTTAAAAATTAAAATATTTGGTTGAAAATTCATGTTCTTTGTTAAAAATTCATCTATTTTCATAGAAAATTCATCTTATTGGTCGACAATTGATCTTCTTGGTTGAAAATTAGTTTTTTCTTATTTGGAATTACTTTTTTTAACTGAAAATGTAACTGCTCCATTTGTTGTAAAAAAAAAACTTTTTTTATAGAAATTTCATATTTGCGGTTAAAAATTATACTATTTCATTGAAAATTTACTTTAATTTTATTAAAAATTAAGTTTTTGACTGAAAATTTAAATATTCTATTTTAGTTGAAAATTGATCTTTTTTAGTTGAAAATTGAACTATTTGTTGAAGATCCGTCTTTTTTTGGTAGAAGAGTTTAAAGTTTCATCTTTTTGGTTAAAAATTAATTTCTTTGGTTTAAAATTGAACTATTTTGTTAAGAATTCGGTTCTTTTTTTCGTTAAAAATTTATTTTATCAACTGAAAATTAAAAAATTTTATTTTTGATAGAAAATTTATCGTTTTAGTTGAAAATTCATGTATTTGGTTAAAAATCCATTTTTTTAGTTGAAAATTCATCATTTTAGTTAAAAATTCACTTTAACTGTTCCATTTTTGTGAAAAATTTACCTATTTTGATAGGTACGTAATCTTTTTCGTTACAAAATTATCGTTTCGTAGAAAATTTAACTATTCTATTTTTTGTTAAGAATTTATTTCTCTGGTTGGAAAAAAACAAACTATTTAATTAAAAATTTTTTTGTTGGTAGAAAATTCATCATTGTGATTAAAAGTTTTTTTTTTTGCTGAAAATACGTTTCTTTCTAGTTGAAAATTAATTTTTTTACCTGAAGATGTAACTACTCCATTTTTGCTTGAAAATTTATATTTTTAGTTGAAAATTAATTAATTTGTCTGAAAACTCGTTTTTATTGCTTAGAATTTACTTTTCTAACTGCAAATTGAACTATTCTATTTTTTGTTTGTACATTTATCTTTTTTCAGTTAAAAATGTATATATTTTATAGAAACTGTATCTTTTTTCGTGGAAAATTCTTCCTTGGGTTTAAAATTGAATTATTTTGTTGAGAATAATTTTTTGTGTATGAAAAAGAAACTATTTTCTTGAAAATTCGTTTTTTTTTTGGGTTAAATATTTATTTTTCTAACATTTCAACTGTTATAATTTTGTTTAAAAATTCATCTTTTTTAGATAAAGATTAATGTACTTTATTGATTTTCAACTAAAAAGTGAATTTTCTACCAAAAAAATACATTTTCAACAAAATACATGAAATTTCAATTAAAACAGTAAATTTTCTATCAAAAACAGAATTGCTAATTAAAAAAAAAAGAATTTCCACCAAAAAAGATTGAATTTGACAAAAAATATGAATTTTCAACAAAAAAAGTTGAATTCTCAACCAAAAAGATTAATTTTCAGCCAAACAGTTACATTTTTAACAAAAATATAACATTTCTATACAGTAAGAGAAGAATTTTTGAACTAAAAAGACAAAATAAAACAAAAGAATTAAATTTTCAACCAAAAAAGATAAATTACTTCCCAAAAAGATTTATACTCTACCACAAAATACATTCATTTTTAACCAAATAGTTAAATTTTAAGTAAAAACATTAATTTTAAACAAAAAAAAAGGATTTTTCAACAATTTAGTAAATTTTTCAAGCAAAAAAAAAAGATTATTCAACTAAAATGATGAATAAATCATTATAACAAAAATTAATATTTAACAAAGTAGTTCCACTTTCAACAAAGTAGTTAAATTTTTAACGAAAACAGCTTCATTTTCAAACAAACAGCTGCCTTTAAAAAAAAATGAATCTTCTATGGTAAGATGTGAATTTTTAAACTGATCCGCCTTCCATACCATATAAAATTCTAAGTGTCAATCAACAAGCTTTTCTCAGTGCATGTCAGAAAAATTTACAGGATATTTAAAACAATAAAAAAATTTATATCCTCCAAACAATTATTTTTTCACCCATATCAAGGTCTTGGAACTTTTGTAATAATAATTTGGAAATTTGTTATTTGCAATACAAAAATTACGAAAATAATATTCCTATATATATTTAAATAAATGTTATTAAAATATGAGATACACTGTTTTGAAAGAATTTTATAAGTAATTATAGGATTTCTAGTAAATGAGTGATCCTCTTTTTTAACAGGAAATGAATTTTAACATTCGGTAATCTAGTTGTAGCGCGTGGTTTATAAACTTAGCCGGTTAGGGTTCGATTCTCGGTGCTTGCCAATTTTCTGCGGATGCGCTGTTCTGGCATTATATTTCATTTATTTATTATTTACTGTTTACATACACTATTTGTTTATTATATACTATGTACTATTTATTTATTGTTTATTTATCTCTGACTGGAGTGTCTAAATAGCACCTGACCAGTCGCTTACTAGCACCTGGCTAGAACGTCTAGCCCTAGACTTTACAAAAGTGTTAGAGTGCTGAACAGGCCTAGACTAGACCATCTGGTCTGCGCCAGATTCGAGTTTAGGCAATTCCTTAAGGTGCTTCAAACGAGTGGGTTTTTAGAGTAATACAAAATACGGCTACAAGGATGACTTGTTTGATGTAATATTTTTACCACATAATCTGAAGGCTCATACATGCGCATGAATAGAGCTCCTTTTTCGAAAAATGGTCTTGTTGTTTTTTTTTTGTTAATTTAAACGCACTTTGAATCGTTGAGCCCCTGTTATCGGTTCACCACGGGTACACTCCCAGTGGCGCGTTGTCCGTTTCCAGGCGCAGAAAATCCAGCATATTTTCAATTAACAAAAAAAAAGAACAAGACCATTTGTCGAAAAAGGGCTCTAGTCATGCAAATGTATAAGCCTTTTGATTATGTGGTAAAAATATTATATCAAACAATTCATCCTTGTAGCTGTATTTTGTATTTCTCTTAAAACCGACTCGTTTGAAACACCTTAAGAGCATGTGACACTTATCCGATTCCTACTTTACCGACATTCTTTTTGGATCATACCAATTTCACAAGAAATGAGATATTGAGCTGAAATTTTGAGAAAGTAAAGAAAAGGGACTAAGGAACGTTTACGTACTAATGAATTTTCATAGTTACAACCAAAAATTTCCAAAAATTATTTTTTTGTTGTAGTTGTAAAAATCTATTAGTAGATTAAAGTTCTTTAGTCCCTTTTCTTTATTTCCCAAACTTTCAGCTCGATATCTCAGTTCGAGTGTAATTGACCCGCCGGATGCAATAACCAGCCCGACGCTCGAAAACGCGTAAAAGTATGGTCCGATCATCTCAAAGAAAGAAAATTTTCAAAATCGAAAAATCGATTTTTTGAAAACGTAGAATTCTATAGAATAAGGAAATTAAACTCTTTACTCTGAGAATTTTTTTGCCAATAGTTTATTTTTAATAATAAAAACGAAATACTGAAAAAAAGTTTCTCCCTGATTTAATTAAGTTTTAAAACTTAAATCGTTCTAACTCGGTCAAATATTATTGAAATGAGTTCATATTTGTAGGGCATATTCAAAATACTCTAGCGATGCCTAGGAAATCATGAAAAGGTTAACAATCGCTCATTGCGTAATAATATTTAATTGTAAAATGGGGTCAATCGATAATTGTATTTTCTTGGTTTCGCCGGTAAAAAGTATCTAGGTAACTTCGATTTCCAAACAACTTCCAGTGAGTGATTTGTTCAGCAATGTTGAATGAAGTTTTTTGGAAAATCTCATATTGAATCGTTGGAAATTTACTGAGATATCCAGATCTAGAAAAAGTACTCGACGTCTGCCCGCGCTGTTAGCTAATGCGTCGCGAGGACTGCTCTGTCAGGCAGCGTTCTCGAAGTTCAGTCTGCGCGGGCAGACGTCGAGTACTTTTTCCAAAGCTGAATATCTCAGTAAATTTTCAATATTTCGTTTTTATTATGAAAAATAAACGTTTGGCAAAAAAAATTCTAAGGGGAAAAAGTTTCACTTCCTTATTATCTACAATTCTACGTTTTCAAAAAAATGATTTTTCGATTTTGAAAATGTTCTTTCTTTGAGACGATCAGACAATACATTCACGCGTTTTCGAGCGGCTGGTTATTGCATCCGGCGGGTCAATTGGTATGTTGAAAAAAATGTCGGTAAAGTAGGAATCGGATAATTGTCACATGCCCTTAAGTACACATTTTTTGTGTGTATAAAGACTGACGTATAGCATACAATTTGTGCATTATAAGAAAATAAAGAAACGAGTGCAAATCAAAGCAAAGCAAAGTAAAGTAGGTATACTACTATGTGCATATGATAAATAAGTTTCTAATCGAATAATATAGATAGGTAGGTACGTATCGAGTTTCTTTTCGATAACGAACGACGATTTGAATGATCGTACGGCCCTGGTACGTGACACGCAACGTTTTACTTATTGCAACAGTTAAAGAAGAAACGCTGGAGAATCAGCGTAGTTGGAATTCCAGTCGCAGCGCGGGCTGAAAGTCCGCGCTGGAATTCGGCCAAAGTCGAAAGGAACGCCTGCTTTTATAGCTGGACTAATTACAGGTGTCTGTCTGTCTATTCATTCACCGATTCACGTCGTAATCTTTTCTCACATTTGTTTCCCTTTCCGCACTAATAGCGTCCGCACTCATCTTCCTTTCCATATTCAATTACCTCATCGTTTTTTTTCTTCTTTTTTTTCATTTCGTCCTTCAAGCGGCTCTTAAAGAGAAATTCTCCTTCCAAACAAGTATTCCCAATTAAGTTTCACCAAAATATACTGTTGCTTAAGTGCCTTAATTTTTTTAATACTAGCATCATCAAGCATGCAGTTTTTCGATTTGAGGGGGAAAATAATTTGTAACACAACTTAATCATTTCTAATAACTATTTGTATTTGAAGATCATATAAATATAATTTTCCTAAAATTCTGAAGAAAATACAAAATCTTTTTGAAAATTTCAGGTATGGGGAAAAGCGTTAGGCAGGGGGGAGGGGGGGGGGGCAAAAATAGCAGGAAAAAGCATTATGTATTTTTTTGACGGCCCCTCTGTCAAATCAAAGCTTCAACAAAAAAGTTCATCTTTAAACCAATAGTTTAATTTACAAGCAAAAAAGATGAAGATATTGATTTTAAATCGAAAATAATGATAATAATCCAAAAAAGACATCCGGAAAAGCTTAATTTTCAACCAGTTCTATTTTTAACCAAAAAAGATTAAATATTTTCCAAAAGAGATGAATTTTCTACAAAACAGTTTTTGCTACCAAGATGATTAATTCTCTACCAAAAAAGATGAATTTTCAAACCAAAAAGACGAATTTTCGACAAAATTGTTGAATTTTCAACCAAAAAAGATTTTTCAGTCAAGAAAGTAAAATTTTTTTCGGAAAATTATAATTCGAAGGGATAAATAATTTTTTACAAAATAAAAATATTGAATAACTATTTTTTCAGTTTCTTTGTAATTTCCCGAGCTTTCTCGAAAAAAATTCAAAAAGATTGTTGAAGATTTCAGATATGATGAAGAAGAATCTAGAAAATTTCTAAGAAATTTTTTTTACATGATTTTACAATATTTTAGGAAATTTTTTTGTCAATTTAAAAGATATTTACGATTTTTTTTCGAAAAAATCTAAATTTTGTTTAAAAATTCTTGAAATCTTTACAAATTTTCAAATTATTACTGCAATAATACAAAAAAATGGTCTGAAAATCGTTAGGATTCTTTTTCGACATATATTTTGAAATCTTTAAAGCACTTCTACTGATAAGTTTGAATTAGAAAAAATGAAAAAAGATCAAAAATTGGAAAATATATAAACAAGAAAATTCAAAAATGCTTTGAAATCTTTGTGATATCTTTTGAATTTTTGTGAAATCCTTGAAATACTTCTGAAATCTTTGTAATCTTTGCGAAATCTCTGAAAAATCTTCTGAAATATTTTTAAATTTTTTAATATTTTTAAATCTTTTAAATCTTCTGAAATCTATAATAATCAACTTTTAAATCTTTTCGAAATCTTTAAAATCTTTGTGAAATCTGTGAAATTATTGAAATCGTTGTGAAAACTTTTAAAATTCTTGATATATTCCTGAAATCCCTGAAATCTTTGTGATCTTTGTGAAATCATTGAAATCTTTGTAAAATCACTGAACTTTTTCTGAAATCCTTGAAATCTCCTGAAAATCTTCGTGAAATCCTTTAAATCTTTTATATCTTTGCGAAATCTTTGAACTATTTGAATAATCTTTCAAATCCTTCTGAAATGAGTATCAGTTTATGCTGCTTATTTTTTTAAAAAATAATAAGAATAAGAAATTTTTGAATCTTTTCGAAATCTTTAAAATCTTTGTGAAATCTGTGACGTCTTTTAAAAATCTTGAAATATTCCTGAAATCTCTGACATCTTTTTAAATCTTAGTAATCTTTGTCAAATCATTGAAATCTTTGTAAAATCACTGAACTTTTTCTGAAATCCTTGAAATCTTCCTGAAATCTCCTGAAAATCTTCGTGAAATCCTTTAAATCTTTCTGAAATCTTTTATATCTTTGCGAAATCTTTGAAATATTTGAGAAATCTTTCAAATCCTTCTGAAATCAGTATCAGTTTATGCTGCTTATTTTTTTAATAAATAATAATAGTGAACTTTTGAATCTTTTCGAAATCTTTGAAATCTTTGTGAAATCTTGTAAAAATCTTGAAATATTCCCGAAATCTCTGAAATCTTTTTAAATCTTAGTAATCTTTGTGAAATCATTGAAATCTTTGTAAAATCACTGAACTTTTTATGAAGTCTTTCGAAATCTTTAAAGTCTTTCTGAAACCCTTGCAAAATTTTTGATATTTTTTAATTCTTTGTGAAATCATTTCAATATTTGTAAAATCATTGAACTTTTTCTGAAATCTTTAAAATCTTTCTGAAATCTTTTGCGATCCTTAAAATCTTTCTGGAGTCATTGAAATCTTTCTGAAATCCTTTAAATATTTCTGGAATATTTGAAACCTTTATGAAATCTTTGTGAATTCATTGAAACCTTTGAAATCTTTCTGAAATCAGTATCAGCTTATGCCACCTATTCCTTTAATAAATAATAATAATAATAAAAAAATGTTAAACTTTGAATTCTTTGTTAAATCTTTATAAAATCTTTGCGAAATCTTTGTAAACTTTTGATTTCTCGCGTCCTTCCCGCGGCTTTGAAAGAGAAATTCTACTTCCATACAAGTATTCACAATTAAGTTTCACCAAAATACGCATACATATATATTTTATATGCATATGTAGGTACTCAAATTACACGATATTTTAAAGTGAAAAAAGAATAAGTGTAATATTTTTAATATCAAGAGATTGATCAATGGTATTATTTAGGGATCACAGCGTTTCAGTATTTCAATTTTAATTTTAAAAAAATTAATTAATTACTATATTTCCCAATATAGTAATTTTTAATTTATTTAACCAATTTTTTTCATCTAGCTTTGAAAATTTCGTGAAACACGTCAGCACTTTCTACTGATAAAAATACATACGAAAAAAATGAAAGAAAAGCAAGGATTGAAAAATAGATAAACAAGATAATTTAAAAATGCTTTGAAATCTTTGAGAAATAATTGAAATCTTTGTGAAATCCTTGCCAAATCATTGAAATCTTTCTGAAATGTTCTGAAATCTTTGTAATCTTTCAGCAATTTCTCAAGTCTTCTGGAATCTTTTGAAATCTTTGTAATTTTTGCGAAATGTTTGTAATCTTCTGAAATCCTTAGAAATTTTTGAAATATTTTGGAATCTTTAAAATCTTTGAAATATTTCTGAAATCAGTATCAGTTTATGCTGCCTAGTCCTTTAATGTTTAATAAATAATAATAAAAATAGTAATAAAAATCTTTGAAATATTTTGAAATCTTTAAAATCACTCAAATCTTTCTGAAATCTTTGAAATCTTCTGGCAACTGTTGAAATCTTTGAAACCTTATGAAATTTTTGTGAAATCTTAAAAATCTTTGTGAAATTTTTAGAATCATTCTGAAATCACTGAAATCTTTGTGAAATATTCTAAATCTTGAAAATCCTAGAAATCTTTCTGTAATTTGTGGAATCTTTTGAAATATTATTTGAATCTTTAAGATCTTTTAAATATTTCTGAAATGAGTATCAGCTTTTTCTACATGTTGCCTATTCCTTCAATAAATACTAATACTAATAAAAACCTTTGAAATAATTGCAATCTTTCGGAAATCTTTAAAATCTTCTGATATGTTTTGAAATGTTTAGAGTTTTTCTGAAAACATTCAATTCTTTCTGAAATCATCGAAATCTTTGTCAAATCTTTTAAATCTTTCAAATCTTTCTTAAATATTTGAAATCATCTGAAATCTTTGGGAAATTGTTTTAATTCTTTATGAATGTTTAAAACATTTAAAATGTTTGTGAAATCTTTGAAATTCTTGTCAAATGATGAACATCTTTGTGAAAACTTTGTGAAATCATTGAAATGTTTGAATTCTTTGAAATCTTTGTGAAATCATTGAAATCTTTGAGATCCGTAAAATCTGTGAAATTTGACTTTTTTTTTTTTCTTTGAAATCTTTGAAATCTTTTTGAAATCTCTGAAATGTTTCTGGAATGAGTAT
>CAKNYM010052083.1:226125-237181 GCA_932195095.1 Andricus curvator
TACGAAATTCATAAACAAGTGACAAGGTGATTGATCGTCTTATGTTTCACAACTGTAGAAAATTCAGAAACGGGTGAAATGTGAATGATCGTCTTATGTTCCACAAATGAACATCTGATACCAAGAACAGTATTCCGTACAAGTTTTCGGAAATTGAAAAGAAGGATGCACATTTTTCAAAATATCTCAAAAAGGGATAATCCGAATTAAAAAATTTTTTCAGATAATTATTCTTCATGAAAAAACAAATAAATCGACTTGTAGCTTATGTCCAAAAAGTAAACATATCCTGAATAATTAAGGACTCAGTTCCAGTTGAAGGACAGTGACAAAGAATATCACATTTGTGTGCAGAATAAAACTGAGAAAAATTTAAGATTTATTAATGTGAAATTTCATTATTTAATCAAAGCTAGGCGTATTCAGCAGAATTAAAATTTGTATTTGATATGAACAAAAATAGCTTTATCGTCAGATATCAATCAAAAGTTGTATTTTTACAACATATATGAATTTTCAACCAAATATTTGAATTTTTAAAGGAATTTTCAATCTAATAGTTAAATTTTTAACCAAAGAACTTAAAAGACAAAGTTTCAACAAAATACAAAAATTTTCAAGCAAATGTTTAAATTTTTAACTGAAGAAGATAAATGTTCAACCAAACATGGAATAATTAAACTTACTATTACAAAAATTAATTTACGAAGAAAAACTAATTTTTAAACCAAATAAATGAATTTTTAACCAAAAGAATTAATTTTTAACCAAAAAAGATTAATTTTTAACCAAATACATGAACTTTCAACCAAAAAGGTGAATTAGTCACAAAGAAGATTAATTTTCTACCACAAAAGACCAAGTTTCAACAAAATACAGAAACTTTCAAGCAAATACTCATTGAATTAAAAAATTTTCAAAATTATATAATTTTAAGCAATTTTAAGCTAGAAACATTAAAAATTGAACAGTTACATTTTTTGTATAAGCTGAACAATTCCTAAATTAAAAGTTAAATCCTTAAAATGCTTCAAAATTTCATTTCAAAATCTTGAAAAACCTACATGTTGTTTTACATTTTTTCACATTTTAAATTATTTTTGAAATTTTTCAGAACTTCTAAACATCTTTTAAAATGATTCGAATTTTTCCTACAATTTTTTTAAATCCTGCCTAATTGAAAAAATTTCCTTAAAATTGTCCACATTTATTTTTTACAATTTTGTAAATCTTTCTAAATCTTTTTAAATATTCCCTTGAAATTAATTTTTCAAAATGAAAAATCATTTTAAATTTTCCTAGGAATCTTAAGGAAATGTGCTTTATTCTTTTAAAGTTTTTCACAATTCTTAAAAAACTTCTACATGTTTTTGTTTAGGAATATTGAACAATTTTGAATTTTTTCAAAACTTCTAAAAATCTCTTCAACTTATTCGATTTTTTTCTAAAAATAATAGGTGCTCAATTGTTATTTATACATCAAAATTTAACAATGTGACTTACAAATTAAGAATTTTTAAATAGAACAATTGAAAATGTAACGTTCAAAATTTAATTTTTTTGTTTTTAGTTTTGAACATTTGACTTATAATTACTGATTTTAAATTAACAGTCAGATGTTTCTAAATATTAAGAAATTGTTCTTTTTCTTAATTCAAAAATTTCAAATTGAATGGTTTAAAAATGGAACATTTTATAATGTTTTAATCGGGCGTTTATATTTGTTTAACTAATAAGACTTTCCACTTGAAACAGTTTAATTTTTAACGTTAAAATCTGGGAATTCTAAAAGTGTGAACTGATTCCGAATCGTCTTGTAAAATCAATTATTATTCACTTTTTAATCCTGAAAGTACAGTTCAATTTTAAAAATCGTGAATTAATTTATATTCACGGTTGATCAACTAAAAATATTTGTTCTTCTAATTTTCAATTGTTTGTACGCTTAAAAATTAAAATCTAAAATGGAAAATTTTTAAAGTGAAAGTTTTTCGAATTACGCATTATAAACTAAATGATATCATTGAAAAAGATAAAAATTTAACTAATTATTTTAAAAAACGGTTGAAATCAAAATTGGACAGGTTTTTTTCACATTTTAAATTGATCTGGAATCTTTTCAAAACTTCTAAATATATTTTAACCTTACTCCATTATTTTCCAAATTAATAATTATTCAATTGTTATTTATTAACCGAAAAAAATTTTTTCAATCTTTTTTAATTTTGCTCTTAATGTTAATTTTTCAAAATAAAAAATCATTTGAAATCTTCTCAGCAAACTTAAGAATTATTTTCTTTTCTTAAAACCTTTAAAGAACCTAAAAAAGCTTCAAAATTTTATTTCGAATTCTTCAACAATCTAAATTTATTTTTTTATTTCTCGAAATCTTTTCCAGTTTTAAATTAAGTTTGGATCTTTTCAAAACTTATAAATATCTCTTAAACTAACTCAAATTTTTTCTAAATTGTTAATTGTTCAATTTTAATTTATGCATCAAAATTCAATAATTTCACTTACATATTAAAAACTTGTTAAATAGGACAATTAAAATTGTAACTTACAAAGCTTAAATTTAACACTCTGAAATACTAATGATTCAAGGCTTTCTATTTCAAATATTTCAGTTTAAAATTCTTTAGTTTTTAATATTTGATTTATAATTGCTCATTTTAAATGGAAAGTAAAATATTGCTAAATACCCCAAAAAAGTCTTCATTAATTAAAAAAATTCAAATTACTTTGGTGAAATCTTGTATTCTTTTGTAAAGATTTGTAATTTTCTACAATAATTTTACGTAAAATTAAAAGTATTTTTATGACTTTATTGTTAATTTTTTTTTTGCTTTTCTACAAGAAAATACCAGAAAAAATTAGCTATTTGTATTTAACTGTATTGTTTTGTTAAATTTTGTACATTTTTTACAAAAAGCACATGTTTTAACAAAAAATTACAGTTGTAGAAATTTTGTACTTTCTTCTAAAAATTTTTTCCACCAGGGAATTTCTACCAAAAGATACGAATTTTCAACTAAAATAAGGAATTTTCAACAAAAAAATTAAGTTTTAACAAAAATTGTTCAACTTTTAACTGAATTTCACCCAAAGCAGATAAAGCCTTACTGAAAAATATAATACATAGTTCGATATTTCAACAAAAAAGATTTAAATTTTTAATTAAAAACTAGCAATTTTAGGATTCATAATAATTCAATTGATAGCCCTTTTTATACATTTTACATACAAACTAATTATTATTTTATTGTTATTCCCTAATTTTCCCGGCTCTAAAGTGCCAAATTTACTGAAAAAATTTTAATTTTTACATTTTTCGCAAGTTTTTAAATAATACGATTAATGAGTTAATTCATTTCGTGATTTCGGGCAAAAAATGTAACCAAAAGTATCCTTTTCATAAAGTAAGTAACCTTTTCATAAAATAAGTAACTTTTTAGTAACCGTGGATCAAAAAAGTAACTAAGTTACTAAACAGTAATCCGTTCCGAGCCCTGTGCGCGCTTAATGATGCTAGTGAACTTAAAAAATATATGTTAAACAATTTATCTCCTAAACTCTTAAAATAACTAATAGCAATATTGATGGTGGGAAATGTCTATGAAAGGTCAGAAGAAAATAATTAGATAATACCTCTCGTATGTCGTTGTACAAGTACTTGAGGTCATCATCAAGAAGCCGGTAAGGATCGACTTGATAATCGGGCAAAGATCCCGGTTGTTGCGTTTGTATAGAACTCATCGCTCTTGCCACTCCCATTCTGCGATTGCGTAAACATGTTTCCTTCTGCAACAAAAATAAATTTATTTATTAGCCAAGATTCATTAGGAATTACACACTAAACATCCAAAGATCTCACATTTGGATCAAAAAGTGACACCTTGGTATTTAGGGCAAAAAATTCATTTTTCCATGGGCTCATTTTGAAGGTAGGTCTCTACAGTACTATGAAAAATTATTAAGATATTTCTAGTGCCAAACTTGGGTCAAAAAAGACTTTTCTTTTATTTCTCATTTTTCATTACTCTTCACTAGCAAGCACTGTACATAAAAAAATTTGTTATAATTGTTAAACATGCAGGAAATTCGTTTTTTTTCTTCAAATTTCTTGTTCAAATCCAAATAAAAGTGAATGCCTACTGAATTAAATTTAGAGATAGATGTGTTGTTTTTAATTAGGATAGCTTTATGCTGTCAGTTTTAATGTAAATCGAATGGTTGCGCGGAATCTACCAATCTTCTCCAGGTTCTCCTTTCAGGACTTAATTAGGTTGAATTAATTTATTACTATCTGAGATTGTTTTTTCGCGTCTCATTTTAATACCGAAATCAGGTCCTGAAAAGGATTCTTTTTTTACGGCGTTGTATGCAAATTCTAGTATAGACTCAGTTCCTGTTTTACAGGAAATTGTGCACCGTGTTTTAAAACGACATTCAAAAACTAATAATTAAAATGTTGTTTTTTTCTAATGAGATATATAAACAAAATTTATTTTTCATCATCATTTCCTTTGTGTTTATCTGCTATGAAAACTTAATTAGATTGTTTTATGAGTTTTTACTGTATTTACAGAAAGTTTTACCTTAATTAGCGCTATATTCAGACTTCCAACATTTCGATTTCAGTTTCATAATATCTTTGTTTTAACAATTTAAAAAAATGTCATTCATTAATAATAATAGTCAAGAGAAAGTATGCTGTATATCCCTTTTTCGAAGATTTTGACAATATAATTGGTTCGTTGCCAACAACATTTGTAGACAGATCAAGGATAAATATCGTTGGTTAGGCTATAAATTTTTTTTGTACACCTGATACATGGCCTTAAGATCCAAAAAAAATATATATAATATGAATTGCATAACAGGAACTAAACCGACAAAAATACCTTGACATTTACTATATACAAGGAATCTTAAAAGTAAATGTATATCGAATACTAAATAGATTCGTCCTCATAAACTTATTTCCGTACAGAATGACTAAGCCAGATCGACTTTCTCATCATGAAATCTTTTCGAATCTTTTAAAATACCCTAAAAGCTTTCAAATCCGTTAAAATCCTTTAAGATCCCTTAAAATTGGTTGAGATCTTCTAAAAATGCGTAGAAAAGTCTTCAATCTTTTTAAATGCTCAGAAATCTTTAAAATCCCTTGACATCCATAGATCTCCCTTGAAATCTGATCATTATTTTTTTAAATTCTATCCATTAGAATATCATAAAATAATTAAATATCATTGATATCCTGGATAACTTTTTTAAATCCTTTGAAATTTTCAGACATCCTACGAAATCCTTTACAAATTCTTAAACATTTTGAAATCTCATTAAATTCCTTGGAATGTTTTAAAATACCCTAAACTCTTTAAAATCCTTAGAAATTCCTTGAAATTGATAAACTCCCTTATCCTAGTAATTCCACAAAACTCATGTAAAATCCTGTAAAGACCCATAAAATCTGATAAAGCCCCTTGACATTCCTTGAAATTTTTTAAAAATATACTGAAAGTTTTTATGTTTTTAAATCCCTTGAAATCTACAGAAATTCCTTATAATCTTATGAAATCTTTTGATTTCTTTTGAAATCCTATGAATCCTCAAATATTGTAAAATTCCTTGAAATTTTCAGAATCTTCTGAAACCATTTGAAATTCCTTAGAAATGTTTTAATCTCTTGAAATTTTCTATAATCCTAAGAATATCTTTGAAATCTCTATAATTGCTCTAAATCTCTGATACTGTTATCAAATCTGTTGAAATTTTAGAAATCTCTTGAAGTTTCTTGGAATCTTGTAAAATAACCCTAAAATTATTCAAATCCATTGAAATTCATTGAAATATTTAAATCTTGAAAGTCCTATAAAAAATTTCTTCAGTAATTTAAGAACCTCTGAAATTAGATGAACCGTCAGGAAGTTTCTTTAAATTTCTTGAAATCCCTGGAAATCTTTGAAGTTCACTGAAGTCCCTTAAAATCTAAAAATACTCTAAAAGCTTTGAAACCCTATAAAATCCTTTTAAATATCTTAAATCATCTAAAATACTTTTAAAAATCCCTTGGAATCTCTTGAAATCTTCAGAAATCCCTTGAGAATTTTTGAAATTTTTTAAATCCCTTGAAATATATTGAAATCCCGTAAATTATCTTAAAATTTGTAATACCTCTTAAAATTTCTTCAAAAATTTTGGAAACTTTAAAATCCTCTAAAATCAGATGAAACTTCCTGCAATCTCATAATAATCTCCTGAAATCTTTGAAATTCTATAAAATTCCTTGCAATATTTTAGCATACTCTTTCAAATTCCAAAAATCTTCTAAAATCCTTTAAAACCCCTTGAAATGTGTTTAAATCTCGTGAAATTTGTAGAAATCCCTTGAAATGTTTCGAAATTTTTTGAAATACTTAAAATTCTCTGAAATCCTTTGAAATATTTTAAAGTTTCTTTAAAACCTCGTGAAATTTTTAAAAATCCCTTGAAATGTTTTCAAAATTTTTGATATCTTTGAAATCCTGTAAAATATCTTGAAATTATTTAATTATTGATATCTCTTAAAATTTTTTCAAAAATGTTGAAGACTTTAAAATCCTCTAAAACCAGACGAAACTTCTTGAAATCTTGGAAATTCTATAAAATCCCTTGAAATCTTTTAGCATACTCTTTCAAATTCTAAAAATTAAAATTCTTTAAAAGACCTTGAAATTCTGTTGAAATCTCGTGAAAGTCGTAGAAATCCCTTGAAACGTTTTGAAAGTTTTTGAAATCTTTAAAATTCTCTGAAATCCTTTGGAATTTTTAAAAATACTTTTAAACATTTGAAACCTTATAAAATCCTTTCAAATTCCTGAAATGAATTAGAATCCCTTGGAATCTGTTGAAATCTTCGAAATCTCGTGAAATTATTACAAATCCCTTGAAATGTTTTGAAAATTTTGGACATCTCTGAAATCCCGTAAATTATATTTAAATTTGTAATATCTCTTAAATTTTTTTTTAATCCTCTAAAATCAGATGAAACTTCTTAAAATATATGAAATCCTAAAAAATCACTCAGAATCTTTTAGCATACTCTTTCAAATCCCTTGACATTTTTTGAAATCTTTGAAATTCTCTGAAATCTTTTAAAATACCTTTAAGGATTTTAAACTTTATAAAATCCTTATAAATCCCAGAAATAAATTGAAATTTACAAAACTTTAAAACCCCTTAAAATCTGTTGAAATCTCGTGAAATTTGTAGAAATTCCTTGAAATGTTTCGAAAATAGGACAATATCAAATGGAAATTAGTTCATTTAAAATTCAGAGGAGTTGAAATTGTATTATTGATAATTAAAAGCGTTTAAAATTAAATAATTTAAAATTGAATAACTTTTGAATTTGAATAATTTTCAATTCAAAGCGATTAAAATTTGACAATTTAATATTGAAAACTGAATTTAATCTTTCAAAGT
Source organism: Andricus curvator (assembly GCA_932195095.1). NCBI lineage: Eukaryota > Metazoa > Arthropoda > Insecta > Hymenoptera > Cynipidae > Andricus > Andricus curvator. The sequence goes on from CAKNYM010052083.1 coordinate 233,596, forward strand.
CAAAGCTTCTGAAATTCTAGAATTTTAAATTGTCATTACATACAAAAATTATAATTTAACATTGAAGCTGACTAGACAAATTTTTCTAAAATCAAAAAATGAATTGAATTTTTCTAAAAAATCTTTCAAGATAAATAGTAATTTTAAAGGGAAAATATGAAAATTCAGAACTATAAAATTGTAATCATTTAAAATTACCGAAATTATTCATTTACTGATGTATAAATTTCATATAGTTTAATTTTTATCTTTTTGATTTTAAACTCAATTAAAAATTTTTTAATTTCAAATCTTCTTTTAGAATTAGCATTCTACATTGAAATTTTCCAATCAAATATTTTTCAATTTGAGATAATTTATTTGTTTAAATAATAGATTTAATGCTTTCACGATGATTCATTATAATAAATTTTTATTATCAATTCTTCGGTTATAAAGCGAATAAAGTCGGATGCAAGTTTTACTACTGACGAATCATGTCTGACGAAGCGTGACTTGTACTACTTAAACTTACACTCGCACCGATATGATTGCAACTTTTAATTTATTTTCCTCTTGCTTATTTATTCAAGTGCTTATTATTTCGAAAAATCTTATAATTACAAATAATAGAAATAAAAAATGTCGTAAATTTTTTTAAACATTAAACTTATATTTAGTTCGAATTTAAAAGTGCATAGTCCGAAATCAAAACGTGTGAAATGGAAAATTAACTTTATTTTTTAAGCAAAATTTCCACTTTTCTAACTTATATTTTAAAAGTATTAAAAATGAACTTTAATGTTTATTTCAAATGTTTTTTTAGTCTATAAATTATCAAAATTCCTGGTAATTTATCGCAGTATTTTCCCTATTCTCCTCTTTTTCTCGTTTTCCAGTTTTGTTAAAAAGTCATACTTCTTGGTGAAAAATTCAACTATTTTGTTGAAAATTCGTCTTTTTGGTTTGAGAATTTTCACCTTTTTTTGTTAAAAATGAAATTGTCTGGTTAAAAATTAATCTATTTCGGTTTAAAATTAACTTGTTTGTTGAAAGTTCAACTGTTTTGTAGAAAATTTGCATTTTCGGATCGAAAATTGGGCAATTTGATAGGAAATTTAATTATTTGGTTGAAAATGTAAGCACTTTGTTAAAAATTCGTCTCTTTTTGTAGAAATTAAAACCAACTGTTTTTTGTTTTAATTTATAATATATTTTTTTTAAATATCAACTATTATATTTTTCGTTGAAAGTTCATCTTTTTAGGTTTGATATTCATCATTTTAGTTAAAAAATCGTTTTTTTCTCAGTTAAAAATTAATCTTTTTAACTCAAAATTTCAACTATGTTATTGAAAATTCAATTTATTGGTTAAAAATTAACTTTTGTGTTGAAAATTCATATATTCGGATTGAAAATTCGACTTTTTTGTAGAAAATTCGTCTTTTTAGCTTAAAAATTCCACAATTAAGCACAAAATCAAACTGTGTTGTAAAAAACTCTTTTTTTTTATTGAAAATTAATTGTCTGTTATAAAAATTTAACTACTTCATTTTTGGTTGAAAATTCATCTTTTTTAGTTTACAAATTCAACAGTTCATTTAAAAACTGTTATAAACGAAAAAAATATAAACTAAAACTTAATAAAATAACATTTTGACTAGAATTACATCTATTGTTCAAACTATTTAGTTGAAAATTTATTTAATTTGTTGAAAATTCTTCTTTTTGGTGAAAAATTAATCTTCTTGGTTGAAAATTCAACTATTCGGTTAAAAATTTATGTATTTTGTTGAAAATTCGTATTTTCTGGTAGAAAACTAATTTTCTTGGTTGAAAATTCAACTACTTGGTTAAAAATGTATGTATTTTGTTTAGAATTCCTCTGTTTTGGTAGAAAATAATTTTTTTGTTAAAAATGAAATTCTTTGGTTGAAAATTAATATGTTTTAGTTGAGGATTCAAGTAATTGGATGAAAATTCGTTTTTACTGGTTGAACTCGTTAAATCCAACTGTTTTTTTATTTTAAATTATCATATTTTGTGTTGAAATATCAACTATTACATTTTTTGTTGAAAATTCATCTTTGTAAGTTCAAAATTCAACTAACTGGTGAAAAGTTGAACTAATTTCTTGAAAGTTAATTTTTTAGTTGAAGATTCATAAATTTAGTTGGAAATTCATTTTTTTCTTAGAAATTTTTTTTTTCAACTGAAAATTTAACTATTTCGTTAAAAATGCAACTGATTGGTCAGAAATTAACTTTGTTGATGAAAATTCATACTCTCGGGTTAAAAAATTAAACTGTTTATTGTAGAAAATTCGTCTTTTGAGCTTGAAAATTCAACAAGTCGGTAAAAAATTAAACTGTTCGAATTTCAGAAAAAAAACTTTACTTTACTTTACATTACTTTACTTGCCATTGAGGCAATTTTTTGGTATGCTGTGATTCGTTGGGATGACCGACGTATTATCCAATTAGCAAAGAAGTTAAAAAATATATTTTTCAAGAAAAAATGAAGAAATAGTGGCATTAGGGGGCAATTTTGAGAAAATAGTGTCTTTAGTGTCATTTTTTTCGAAATAGTAGCAAAATAGTGTCATCGCTAAAAAAAAGTGTCAAATAGTGTAAATAGTGTGGTATGTCCAAGGCCTGAGAAGAGGATGACGAAAAAAATCAAATCCGACCAAGTGATCGGCATATTTTACCGAAACGTGTTTTTGAAACTTTCCTTTTGAGTCTAGCTCACTATATGAGTACAAAATATATATTCGATTATTTCTCGATAAACAAGGAAAGTGATTCCACAAGATATGTCGCAATTATCAGACGATTTTTTTATTTTTTTTTTATCTACAATGATCGAGGTCACAGTGCTAATGGTCGCATTATGGAAAAACGTGGGATATGAAGAAAAACAGCGTAATTGTAGATTATATGTGATTACATACTGTCAATCGGAAAAGGGAATAAGAATATTTCTTGTTGTTATGGTGCAAGAGCAAAATTAATACTCTTTCCAACTTGTTTACAATTATTCTTATTATATCATCATTCTATTTATATGTGCTACTTCTTAAAATAGCCATCACACTTAATTATTCAATTTAATTGATTATTTATTATTTATTATATTGGCGACCAGTATTATTGGTCCAATAGGGAAGTAGGGTGATTTTTCACGAAACGTTTTGTTTTCGACCAAAAGAGTTAAATTTAAAAAAAGAGTCGAGTTTCTAATTTAAAAAGTAGAATTTTATACAAACCCGTTGACTCTGGAACCGGAAAAGATTAAGTTTCAACCAACAGGTCGAATTTTCAAACAAAAAAGATTTAACTTCAACCAAAAACCAAACAGTTTAATTTTAAAGAAAAAAAGACCCAGTTGAATTTTCGACCAACAAAATGAATTTTCAACGAAAAATATAATAGTTGATACTTCAACCAAAAATATTATTTTATATAAAAGTCAGTTAAATTCAACCAAACAAGACGAATTTTCAACAATTCAAATAGTTGAATTTTCAGTTTAAAAATGTAATTTTTAATAAAAAAATTAAAAAATTTCAACAAAGTAGTTCAATTTTCTACCAAAAAAGACAAAT
>CAKNYM010052083.1:256451-281264 GCA_932195095.1 Andricus curvator
ATTCAAATAAAGTTTGTTTGAATTAAACAATGGTGTGTTCGAATCAAATAAGTTTTGTTTGACCCCATATCAAGAAAAGAATTCGTTTGATTTAAATAAAAAATTTTCGGAGGATTTATACAGGAATACCTATAGGTATTCCTATATAAATCCTGCAAAAATTGAAAAACTGTTTTAAAATCTTCCAGATTCTTTTTCTACATATTTTTAAATCTTTAAAGCTTAAAATTAATTTTTTCAAATAAAACCGAGAATAAAATATAAATCATTTTTAAATTTCCCAGAAATTGATGGTGCAGAAAATTCTTAATCATTATTAAGGGATCGTTCATACAAAACGTTAACAATTTTTAACAAAATGGGAGAATAATAAGGGAATAAAATCCTTTAAAAAAACTTAATGTGAATACCGTATTGCATTCAAAATGAAAACCTTTAAATTCATAAGATTTCAAGATATACTACAAAAGAGATGAATTTTCAACCCAAAAAGTTTAGTTTTACCAAACAGAAGAATTTTTTCCAAGGCAGTTAAATTAAAAAAAAAATATTTTCAAACAAGAAAGATAACTTTTCTATCATGAAAGATGAATTTTCCATTCAAAAGGATGAATTTTTAACAAAACAGTTGAATTTTCGAACAAAAAAGTCGATTTTATCAATAAAGTTGAATTTTTAAGCCACAAAGACGAATTTTTTAGAAGATAGTTGAAAGGTGACTTTTCTACCATAAAAAGTGAATTTTCTACTAAAAGACGAATTTTCAACCAGTTGAGGTAAACAAAAAAAAATTATTTTTAACAAAATAATTCAATTTTCGGCAAAAAAAACGACTTCATCAAAGTAGTTGAACTTTCAATTTCAAAAGATGCAATTTCAACCAAATTATCAAATCTTTCCACAAAAAATATTTAAATTCAACCAAAAACAATTTAATTTTCAAGCCAAATAAATTTTCAACTAAGAAAGATGAGTTTTTTACCAAAAGAGGAATTTTCAACAAGTTGTAATAAACAAAAATGAATTTTTAACAAAATAGTTGAATTTTCAACAAAAAAAGATGAATTTTCCACAAGCAAGATTAATTTTCTAACCCAAAAGACGAATTTTCATAAAAATACATTTATTTTGTACCAAATATTTGAATTTTCAAATTATAAAGTATAAATTTCCAACCAAAAATGGAATACTTGAATGGTCAGATCAAAAAATTAATTTTTAACAACAACAAAAAAAACAAATTTTCAACAAAAAAGTTAAATTTTCAAGCAAAGAGGTAAATCTTTAAAAAAAAATTAACAAAGTAGTTCAACCAAATAGTTGAATTTTCGATCAAAAAATATTAATTTCTATAAGTTAAATTTTCAAACAAGAAAGATAAGTTTTCTACTAAAAGACAAATTTTCAACCAGTTGAATTAAACGAAAACAAAACCGAATTTTTAACAAAATGGTTGAATTTTCAATGAAAAAGAAGAATTTTTAACAAACAACATTAATTTTCTAACTCAAAAGACGAATTCTTATCAAAATCAATAAATTTTCAAATTATAAAGTATAAATTTCCAACCAAAAATGGAATACTTAAATGTTCAGACAAAAAAAATTAATTTTTAACAAACAAAAAAAAAATTCAAACTTGCCAATTTAATTAGTAGAGAAAAAAGTACTTTTTGACATATCTACTTAAATTTTTTTTTAATCTTTTCGGCCTCTGAAAATTATTATCAAAATTTGTTAAGCTGAAACTTTCTAGTTTTAAAAAATCTACAAAAACTGAAAAGACTTAATCGCTAATATTCTCAAATATTTAATTTTAAAGATTTAAACCATTTAAATAAATAAAATATATATGTACATTGTATCAACGTTACATCGGTTAATTTAAATATTGAAAATCTAGTATTAAATTTTAATCAAGTTTATGACAAAAATATTTTTCATAAAAAAACGAATGTCACAAACTTATCAGCATTTTCAAAAATTTGACAATTTTTTCGAAATTTACAAAAATTTACATTTTGTTCTGAATTTTTGAAAATATTTTCAAATTTTGAATTATTTTTTAATAATTTCCAAAAGATTTAAACCTTCTCAAAATCTTTTAAAATTATTCGAATTTTTCTAAAAATTGTCTTAAAATTTCGAAAAGTAAAAAAAATTGCCTTCAAATCTTCCAGATTCTGTTTTGACAATTTTAGAATTCTTTTTAAATCTTTGTAAATTTTCTTTTAAAATTCATTTTTCAAAAGAAAAAATTAATATACATTTTCCAGAAATTTTAAGCCATTTTTTATTGTGAAATCTTTCAAGATGCTTAAGAAGCTTCAAAATTTTGATTTACAAATATTCAAAAATGTACATTTTTTTACTTTTAAAAAATCTTTTCAAGTTTTTAATTAATTTTGAATCTTTTTAAAACTTCTAAATGCCGATTGATCTTGAGAGAAGTTTTTTATAAAACCTTGTAATCTTGCTAGCTGGACATTTTTGCTTCAAAATCGTCCATATTCTTTTTAGAAATCTTAGGAAATAATTTAAAATGTTTTGAAATCTTTGTCAATTCTGTCTTAGAATATATTTTTTTTAATTAAACAATCACTTTAAATTTTCCCAGGAATTTTAAGAAATATTTTCATATTCTTGAAACATTTTGAAATTCTCAAAAACCTTATTTTTTTATAAATCTTTAAAAATCTACACATTACATTTTTTATATCAGAGTGCTGGGCAGCTTTGTTCCATTAATTATTATTGTTATTGAATATATTTTTTTTAATGGCAAAAAAAATTAAAGCTTCATCCAATCATGAACGCGAGTTTCCCGACAACAATAGTTTCAAATTGTTTCGAGTAATTTCGAGATGGTTCGAGAAATAATCGAAAATGGCACGATGCGCTTTTTAATAATTGGATAAATTATTAGGACTATTAATTAAATTATTAATAATATGATAAATATAAAAATAATTTTTTATAATTATAGGACTAAATTTATTCATTTCTGTTAATCTGAATTCTAAGGGATGATCCGAGGGGATGTCTAAAAATAAAATTGCATGAATAACTCAAATAACTCTTCTTCTAGACGCCAAAGGAATTTCTAGAGACACAAATGCGTGGGCAGACGGTAAAGTCAATAGAGCCATGTACCGGGAATATATAATAAAGTTAAGTAATAAATATTCATTTCTGCATCGGCATAATCAGTAAGAATCGCTAACATTTTTTAAAGAGAAAACACGCACCTCATAATACAAAACTCAACCATGTGTCTAAAAATAAAATAAATAAAATATATGTAGATATTATACGGAGAATTTAAAGATGAAAAAAATATGCATACGAATTTGAGAGCAGAGTATCGATGCAAACCTAAAACTGTATATTCGATTCCTGGCAATTTTTTTATCATCCCGGTACAAAAAATTTGTCTAGACTTAAAATCTGGCCACTCAGAGCGTTTAACCTTTGGAGTGGATGCACACCTGGAGATTTGCATTTTTATCTCGATTTTTATTTAGAGATTCGCTTTGGAATTCGATGGTCCTAAATATACAAATAACTGAATATTTAGAAATGACTCTTCTTCACATTTTTATATAACTATTGCCAAATTAAAAAGTTTTTGTTTACCATTTCGTAATAAGTGTGTTTGTGCAAAAGAGAGTGGGTTGTGATATTTTCTTGAATTCACATACAAATATTGTTCAATTTGGAACTTTTTTGAAATTGTTAATTTTTGAAGGTTTAATCTGAAAATATTTATTTTTAATGTTTGAATTTAATAATTATTCAAGTTTGAACGCTTCCAATTTGATATTTTTTACTCTTGAATTTTATTGAATCAAATTGCTTATTTTAAGATCGAAAATTAGGAGTTTAATTTTTAAATTAGGCAAATTTGTTACTAAATATATTTAAATGTTACATCTAAAGTTATTCAATATTTTGAATAACGATTTTCTGCCCTAAAGTTCCGAAAAAGTTCGAAATATGTCTGGTTTAACTAAGGCTTTTTTATGACAAAAGTACCGAAAAAGTCCTACTTAATTTATTTTTTTTTTTATTTTTACAAGTCCTGAATAATTTTTGGGAGAAAAGTACCCAAAAAATTCACAATACGTCCATTTTAAAAAGGACTTTTTTTAGAAACAAGTACTGTAAAAGTGCCACTTAATTTTCTCCAAATATGTGCAAGTCCAAAATAATTTTTGGGACAAAGGTACTAGTAAAAGAAAAGTTTTGAAAATGCATCTTTTTGGTTAAAAATTGAACTATTTGGGAGAAAAAATTTGTGTTCTTTGTTAAAAATTAATTTTTTTAACTGAAAATTTAACTATTTGGTTGAAAAGTCAACTGTGTGGTTGAAATTTTAACCTTTTTGTAGAAGATTTGTCTTTTTGTTTTGAAAATTCGATAATTTGGTAGAAAATTCAATTTTTTTTTCGAAATTTTTTTTTTGTAGGAAAATAATCTCCTTGGTTAAAATTTCAACTAATTTGGTTAAAAATGTATGTGTTTTGTTGAGAATTTGTCTTTTTTAGTAGAAAATTAATCTTTTTGAAAGACAATTTTTCAATAAAATATATAAATTTTCAACTAAAATGACGAAATAATCAATTGGAAAAGTTGATTTTTAAAGAAAAAAGATGAATTTTCAACTAGAATAATGAATATTTAAATGGAATACTTGTATGTTCAACCAAAAAGATGAATTTTGGAACAAGATGATCAATTTCTACCAAAAAAGACGAATTTTTAATAAAATACATGAATTTTCAACTAAGATGATGTAATATTCAATTGGAATAGTTAGTTACATTTTCAGATAAAAAAATAAGAAATTTCAACAACAACAAAATCTAATTTAAAAAAAAAGAGTTAAAGTTTCAACCAAAGTGATGAATTTTCAACTAAAATTATGAATATTTAACTGGAATAAGTGAATTTTCAACAAAAAGATAAATCTTGAAATATGAACAATTATTTTATAACAAGAATTAAAATTTTGTAAGAAAATAAATGTGTTCTCAACGAAATAGTTGAATTTTGAACTAAAAAAGACCAATTTTCAACCAAATAGTTAAAATTTGAACTAAAAAGATCACCTTTCATCTTAAAACGGAATAGTTAAATTTTCAGTTAAAAAATATATAATTTTCAACCAAACTGATGAATTTTCAACTAAAATGATGAATCTTTAACTGGAATAGTTGAATTTTCAACCAAAGAGATAAATTTTTAACCAAGAGGATTAATTTCTACCAAAAAAGACGACTTTTCCACTAAAAAAGATTATTTTTTAACCACAAATTTAATATTTCTTTTTTTCTGTTTTGGTTCAACTGAATGTTTTTTTTATTAAAAATGAAAATCTTTTCTTGGTTGAAATATCAACATTTACATTTTTTATTGAAAATTCATCATTTTAGGTTATAAATTCAAATCTTTGGTTGAAAGTGATACTGCTTTCTTAAATTTTTTTTTTTTTTTTGAAGATTCATAATTTTAATGAAAAATTCATCTCTTTGGTTGAAAATTGGAAAAGTTTGATAAAAATTATTTTTTTAACTGAAAGTTAACCTATTTGGTTGAAAGTTCAACTGCTTGGTTCAAAATTTAACTTTTTTATAGAATATTTGCCTTTTCGTCTTGAAAATTGGACAATTTGGTAGAAAATTCAACTATTTGGGAGATATAAATTAGTGTTTTTTGTTTAAAATTAATTTTTTAACTGAAAATTTAACTGATTGGTTGAAAATTTAACTTTTTTTAGAAGATTCGTCTTTTTGTCTTGAAAATTCGACAATTTGGTAGAAAATTCATTTATTTGGCAGAAAAATCAACTTTATCGTAAAAAATTCAACTGTTTTATCGAAAAAAAAATTTGTATCAAAAATATTTTTGTTATGCAAATATAAATATTATATTTTTGGTTAATAGTTGATCTTTTTAGATTCAAAATTCAACTATTTACATGAAAATTGATGAAATTTTTGAAAAATTAGTCTTTTTGTAGAAAATTAATCTTCTTGGTTGAAAATTCAACTAATTAGTTGAAAATGTATGTGTTTTGATGAAAATTCGTATTTTTTAATAGAAAATTAATCTTCTTGGTTGAAAATGCATCTGTTTGGTTGAAAATGCAAATATTTGGTTCAAAGTTGAACTGCTTTCTTAAAAATAATTTTTTTTTTAAGATTCATCCCTTTGGTTAAAAATTGGACCAGTTTGATAAAAATTAGTGTTTTTTTGTTAAAAGTTAATTTGTTTAAATGCAAATTTAACTGTTTGGTTGAAAATTTGTTGTTTTTTTGTATTAAAAATTATTTTCTTTAAATGAAAATGTATCTACTCTATTTTTGGCTAATAATTGATCTTTTTATATTCAAAATTCAACCATTTACTTGAAAATTGATGTAATTTTTGGAAAATTCATCTTTTTTGTAGAAAATTAATCTTCTAGGTTGAAAATTTAACTGATTGTTTAAAAATGTATGTATTTTGTCTAAAATTCGTATTTTTTAATACAAAATTAATCTTTTTGGTTGAAAATGTATCTGTTTGATTGAAAATTCAACTATTTGGTTCAAAGTTGAACTGCTTTCTTAAAAATTCTTTTTTTTTGGAGATTCATCCCTTTGGTTAAAAATTGAACCAGTTTGATAAAAATTAGTGTTTTTTGTTAAAAATTAATTTTTTAAACACAAATTTAACTGTTTGGTTGAAAGTTTGTTGTTTTTTTTATTAAAAATTATTCTCTGTAAATTGAAATGTATCTATTCTATTTTTGGCTAATAATTGATCTTTTTAAATTCAAAATTCAACCATTTGCTTGAAAATTGATGTAATTTTTGGAAAATTCATCTTTTTTGTAGAAAATCAATCTTCTTGGTTGAAAATTCAACTAATTAGTTGAAAATGTATGTGTTTTGTTGAAAATTCGTATTTTTTAATAGAAAATTAATCTTCTTGGTTGAAAATGCATCTGTTTGGTTGAAGATTCAACTATTTGGTTCCAAGTTGAACTGCTTTCTTAAAAATGCATTTTTTTTAAGATTCATCCCTTTTTTTAAAAATTGAACCAGTTTGATAAAAATGAGTGTTTTTTGTTAAAAATTCATTATTTTAAATGCAAATTTAACTGTTTGGTTGAAAATTTGTTTTTTTTTTATTAAAAATTATTTTCTGTAAATGGAAATATATCTATTCTATTTTTGGCTGATAATTGATCTTTTTAGATTCAAAATTCAACTATTTGCTTGAAAATTGATGTAATTTTTGGAAAATTTGTCCTTTTTGTAGAAAATTAATCTTCTTGGTTGAAAATGCATTATTTTGGTTCTAAATTCCACTCTTTGGTTGGAAGTTGAACTGCTTTCTTAAAAATTCCTTTTTTTTGGTTCAAAATTCTTAATTTTATAGAAAAATTCATCTCTTTGTTTAAAAATTGAACTAGTTTGATAAAAAGTAGTGTCTTTTTAATGAAAATTAATTTTTTAACTTTTTTGTAGAATATTCGTCTTTTTGTTTTAAAAATTTGGTAGAAAATTCAACTGGTTTGTCGAAAATTTATTTTTTACTGAATTATTGTTTAATGTAACGAAATTTAATTTAATGTAATTGTAATTTGGTTAAAATTTGATCCTTTTTGGATTTAAAATTTTGTGATTTGTGAACAACAGTTTGGAAACACTCAATTCGAGCAAGTTTCATTTATAGAATTAACTAAACGACCTTGCAACGATATTTCAGAATGTGGACTGTACAGCAAGTAACAATCAAAGCAAGCAAGTATTTATCCGCAGATTATCTTTGCAAATTGTGGTCTGTTGAAATGGGCCTTTAACCTATATGACTACCCATGTCTTGTGGATACTAAAAAAAAATAAATAAAAAAATAATGTGCAGCGGAAAGTCGTCCTTCGAGAAGTACGAGGGGGTCCATTACGACGTAGACGATCCAAAGAAGTACGATAGATTTCGCAATGCACTTGCATGCCTAGTGGAAGTGCTCTGTCGCAACAATTCGAGTCACACATGCCTGAGCTAATGAAATCGACACAGAGAACTATGTAACTATGCTCATTACTTCCAGGGCAAAGGTTTTCCTCGGAAGCAAAAGAAAAATTTTGATCTTTTCATTATTCCAAATTTCCAAATTTCAAAATTTGCACACGGACACAAAATTAGCATTGTCAGGCTTCGGACTCACTTCAGAGAACAAAAATAGTGTCAATAGTGAAATTAAAATTTGAAAAAATGGTATCAACAGCCCTGGTGGAAAAACTTTTCACAAGAAAGTACATTTCTACAACTGTAATTTTTTGTTAAAACGTGTACAAAAAAAATACAGTTAAATACAAATAGCTAATTTTTTCTTTTATTTTCTTGTAAAAAAGTAAAAAAAAATAACAATTTTTAATTTTACGTAAATTATTGTAGAAAATTACAAATTTTTACAACAAAAAATACAAGATTTCACAAAAATTGAAATATTGGGAAACTGTACTTGAAATTATGTTTTATGTACTGGTAGTTTATTGTAGAAATGTACAAATTTAAACAAAGAAATATAAATTTTCACAAACAATACTTTTGGGATCAAATATTGTTTCAGTCTAAAATATTCCATTTTTAACCATTTAAATTGAAATTTTGTAATTAATGCATACATTTTTTTGGTTATTTTGCAATACTTTACTTTTTATTTAAAATTAGCAATTAAACATGAAACATTATAAACTAAACAATTTTAAACTGAATTATTTAAAATAGAAAACCTTGAATCGTTAATATTCAGAGCGTTAAATTAAAACTTTGAACGTTACAACTTTAATTGTTCTATTTGAAAAATTTGTATATGTAAGTGAAATTACTGAATTTTGATGCATAAATAACAATTGAACAATTATCAACTTGTAAAAAATTTGAATTAGTTTAAGAGATATTTACAATTTTTGGGAAGATCCCAACTCACTTTAAAACTGGGAAATCTTTCGGAAAATAAAAAAAAAATTATTTTGAAAAATTAATTTTAAGAGAATATTTAAAAAGATTACAAAAATTTTTTTAATAATAAATGACAATTTAACAATTACTAATTTGGAAAATAATCGAGGAAAATTAAAAATATATTTAGAAGTTTTGAAAAGATTCCAAATTAATTTAAAACATGAAAAGATTTCAAAACATTCAAATCAAAATGTAGATTTCTGAAAGAGTCAAAACACAATTTATAAGCTTTTTAAGCATTTGGAAAGGTTTTAAATGAATATAAAATTTGTATCAAAATTACTGTAAGAAATGAAAGAATAATTTTCTGTTTGAAACATTTATTTTAAAAGAATATTTAATAAGATTTCCAAAATTTTCAAAAAAGAATCTGGATGATTTTATGGTAATTTTTTTACTTCTGCAAGATTTTCAAAAAAATGTAAGAAAAATTAGACTTCCAAGATAATAACATTATTATTAGATTCCTGGAAAATTTTTAAATGATTTTTTTTAAACAACTTTTTAAGAGAATATTTACAAAGATTTCGAAACAAATTGCAATGTATAAATTAATGTTTCTAACTTGAAATTGCTTGAAATTGGAAAATAAATGAAATTTGAAACAAAAATTCAAATTTTGCACTAAAAAATATTAATTTTTAACAAAAAATGGAATAGTTAAATTTTTAGTTGAAAAAATTAATTTTCAACAAAAAAAAACGGATTTTCAAGAAAATAGTTCAATTTTCAACCTAAGAGATGAATTTGCAACTAAAATGATGATTATTTAACTGTAATACTTGCATTTTTAACCGAAAAGAAAAATTATTTAAAAAGAAGATTAACTTGCAAAGAAAAAAATAATTTTCTACCAAAAAAATTGACTTTTTCACAAAATACGTGGATTTTCAACGAAATAGTTGAATTTTCAATTGAAAAAGACAAATTTTCATCCAAAATGTTGAATTTTGAACTAGAAAAAATCAATTTTCAGTTAAAGAAATTGATTTTCAACCATAAAGATTAATTTTCTACAAAAAAGGTAAATTTTTCACAAATTAAATAAATTTTCAACAACAAAAAAAGGGATTTCCAGCAAAATTGTTAAATTTTCTACTGGCATAGTTAAATTTTTAGTTGAAAAAATTTATTTTCAACAAAGTAGTTAGATATATTTTCAACCAGAGATGAATTTTCAATTCAAATTATGAATCTTCAACCAAAAAATTAATTTTTAACAAAATACATGAATTTTCAACGAAATAGTTGAATTTTAAGCTAAACAAGACGAATTTTCAACCAAATAGTTAAATTTTGAACTAAAAGGATCAATTTTCATCCGAAAATGGAATAGTGAAATTTTCAGTTACAAAAAAAAAAATTTCAACCAAACTGATGAATTTTCAACTAAAATTATGAATCTTCAACTGGAATAGATGAACTTTTAACAAAAATAATGAATATTTAACTGGAATAATTAAACTTTCAACGAAAAAATGAATTTTCAACCAAAAAGATCAATTTTCAAACAAGATTAATTTTCTACCAAAAAAAGACGATTTTGTAACAAAGTACATGAATTTTTAACTAAAATAATGAATACTGAACTGGAATACTTGATTTTTTAACCGAAAAGATCAATTTTCAAACAAGATTAATTTTATACCAAAAAGCGACGATTTAAAAAAAAAAATACATGAATTTTTAACGAAATAGTTGATTTTTAACTCAAAAAGACAAATTTGCAACCAAATAGTTGAATTTCTAAATAAAAAAGATCAATTTTTAACCAAAAATGGAATTGTTTTTTCAGTTACAAAAAAAATTAACTTTTAACCAAACCGATGAATTTTCAACTGAAATGATGAATTTTCAACTGGTATAGATGAATTTTTAACAAAAATAATGAATATTTAACTGGAATAGTTACATTTTCGGTTGAAAAAAGTTCATGTATAACAAAAAAAAAATCAACAAAATAGTTCAATTTTAAACCAAAGAAATTAATCATTAACTTAAAAATAATGAATTTTCAACAAAGTAGTTCAACTTTCAACCAATTAGAGGAATTTCTAACCAAAAAATATAACTTTTTAACAAAATAGTTGCATTTTCGACCAAAAAGATGAATTTTCAATTAAAATGATGAATCTTCAAGTCCAAAAAATTAATTTTTAACAAAAGAGTTTAACTTTCAACCAAGTAATTAAATTTTCATTCCAAAAAAGATGAGTTGTGAACGCAAAATGTATTAGTTGATATTTCAACCCAAACAAAAAAATTAATTTTTTGATCAAAAACGGTTAAATTCAACCAAAAAAAAAAAGAATTTTCAACATGAGTTGAATTGCCAACAAAGAAAGATTTTTAAGTCGAGTGAGAAAAAAATGGCAAACCAATTGTTGGATTTTACAGCAAAAAGATCAATTTTCAACCAAAAATAGAATAGTTAAATTTTCAATTGAAAAAAATTAATTTTAAACCAAAAAGAAAGTGACACTTTATAAAAACAGTGGCATTGCTCATAAAGAGTATCAAATAATGTCAAGAGTGTCGTGATTTCGAGGCCTGAAAATCTATTTAAAAAAACATTGAAAAAATATTCAAAACATATCATACTTATAACGACTACCACATATTTAAATTAAAATATTATATTTAATAGTTTTCTGAATGCATTTGTCAACTGTCTGCCGCTGTTATCCCACTTGTTTATGCATTTGCTCTAGTTGCAAAAACTACATAAATATCTCAAAACAATAATCTATTAAATTTGCACAATTGAGGCACACGTGGAAAATTCAGAGTTTGCTTTCACCTTCGTGAAGAAAGTATTATTCCTTGGCACGTGGAGCATTTAGACCAAATTAAATTCTTATGAGAAGATTGAAAAATAAAGGTGAGTGGATCAAACAAGAAGTCAAGTTGAAACGTTGAGTTAAAGTCCAGTAAAGTTGTGTTTAAAAGGAGAAAGTGAGGTTACATGGTTGCTCTGTCTGCTCAGTCTGTCGCCGCGAGCAGGTGGATTGTACTAATTACCGGATTCTACTGTACAATATTACACTCTATACAGTAGGGTGGTCCACAAAATTGATTTTTTTCACAAGTGGCACCTCTTCAAATTATTTCTTTTGTTGTCAAATCGACCCCTGAAGGCAGAATTTAAAAAAATATTTAGTGGTCCTTCAAGCCGGCTTTTCTAAACAAAATACTAAATTTTTTTCAAATCCTGCCAAAAATGTCGTTTTGACACCAAATGAAACCATTTTTAGGGGTGCCATTTGAGAAGAAAAAATACTTTTTTTCGACCACCCTATTGTATAGACTACTGATGTGAATTTACAGTAGTATAAACTTGGCTGTGAGCGGACACATAAGGAATGAGAATCAAATCCAGCAAAACAGTGGGTCATCTTTGATATTCAGAAGACACCTTGACATAGCCATAAAAAAGAAATCATCCACGAAAAGTGTTCTGTATATCATTCATTTTTTTTAAAGTAAAATAATTTTCCATGATTTTCTGTGATGACAATTTGCTGACACTTAATTTTAAATTATCTGCAATAAGAGTCAGACGACTCCAGATCAAAAGTTCATCAGATTTTCGAGAAAAAAAAGTGGACTTGTAAACTGTGTCGTTCGAAAGTTCAATCAAATAGAACAATTTCTGACATTGTAGTCTTTAATCAAAGTGGACGAGTCATAAATCTAATTCAGCTATGATTAGATTTTTCAAATCGAAATTCTTGACCTTTGGCTTTGATCAATGTGCAAAACGAGTCAACGACAGTTGCACTTTTCAGTGACAAAAGATTGCGATTTTTTGTATATTAACTTTTTTTTAACTCTATATAAACTTTTTGGAACTAATCTTGAATTCTTTGGAATTTATTGTACATTTTTGGGAAATTTTTAGAATTCAAAAGCCGGAAATGAATTTTTCAAAATTGTTGGAATTAACCTTGAATTCTTTGGAATTAATTAGAATTTAATTACATTGATGATAAAATATGCCGGAATAGAAAACTAAAATCCGGTAAAATATGCCAGAAGAGAAAATTAAAATCCGGAATATTTTGCCGGAAGGCAATACTTGACCTATATTATAAATATAGGCTTAAGGCATCAACGATATAACGAGGCTGCTAATTAAATATTTATAAAAATGAGCATGCAAACTATAGAAACAGCGTGATACAGAAAAGTTGCCTTTGGGGAAGCCAAATCGAGACCAAAAAAATATTTTGAAATCGGTTAATATTTTACCCTCACGCATTGGCATCAAAGTTTCAATTTTGAACATATTGTTTTACAATTTTTTTATCTGGGCCTAAAAATTATGGCCCATAAATTAAAACCATAAAATTTTTGAAAATGCGCAAACAGAACTATTTTTTGGATTTGTTTAATTGTACATTTCTTTGGAAAAAATTTATAATGCCAGGCTTAAAATTTATTCAAGTTAAACCAAAGAAACATTCAATTTTTAAGGTATCTCGAAAAAAATTTTGACATTTTTTCGTCATCATATAAAAAATCAAGATGTTTGCCTTTTTAAGCGATTCTCACACCTTGCAAATCATGAAGCAAATGTTTTTTATTTAAAAAAATTCTAACTTCAAAATAATTTTTTTTTTATTTCAAATTTTACAATATTTAAAAAAAAACTCTAATTACAAAAAATTCATCATATTTTTATGACCCATGGAAAATTGGTCCGAAATTTAAATATTGACCCCGATGCGCGAGGATTAACCGATTTGAAAATTTGTTTAATTATGACGAATTTTATAAACATATCATTTTTTCTAGTGAACAATAATAAAAAATAAACAAATGTTGCCTAATTTAGAATTTTTTGAAAATGTGCAAAAAAAAATATTTCAGGTTCGATATATTCAACTTTTTTTAAACTTTGTGTATATGACTTAATCCAAAAAACATGTTTTTTCATATTTTCAAAACATTCTAAATTAAGCAAAATTTTGTTTGTTGAATTTATAAAAATTCACCATAATTTTTGAACCAATAGGAACATTTTTTAAATTTTTTAATCAAAAAAGAGAACAGAAAATATTAATCGATTTAAATGAAAATTCATTTTCTTCGGATGCCAACCCAACAATTTTTTTCCCTCAGATTTAAGATTTTTCAATCAATCATATAATTATCTTGCAAAGGCATGCATAATGCATATTAACGGATTTCCTAACGCGCGCGCATTCATTTAGTTGTCAACACAGGTCATTTTGAAAAAAAAGAGTGGTAGATGCTTTCACTTTTTCTTTTCAGCCTATTCTTATTCCTCAAGTCTATTTGTTTACACGTCAGGTCGACATTTTATATTTTATTTCTGTGTCGATATATGCAAAGAAAGCCTCCATGAGACCACACAGTATAGAAAACTTTCTTTTTCTTCAGACAGAAAATTGGCTGAAAAAAAATGTTTTAAAAGTACCAAGGAAATATAATTAAAAACTGTCTAATGTTATGGAATTTTCCGTACGACTAACTCCCAGGGTGTGCAGCGATTCTTATGAACAAAATTCAAGGTCTTTTCCAGGATTTCCAGGTCTCCTTTTTTCACATCAAATAATGAAATAACTGTTTGTTATGCATGTAAAAAATGAGCTATTTCATTTTTTATTGTCGAACAATTTCTAAAGAAAGCAGAAACATAAATAAAGGAATTCTTAATTTTTTGCGAACATAAGTCATCTTTGTGAAACCTTTGGTTTGAAATCCTTGAAATCTTTGAAATCATTGTGAAATCTTGAAATTTCTGTTAAATCTTTTTAAATCTTTTACAATTTTTTTAGAATCTTTCTTTAACCTTTGTTTGTGAAATCTTTTGTGTTCGTTTGAAATTATTGAAATCTTTTAAAATCTTTTCAAATTTGTTGAAACCTTTCGACATCGTTTAAAATCTTTGAACACCTTAAAATCTTTGAACTCCTTTAAATCTTTTGAAAGTTTTAAAATCTTAGTGAAAATGTTGTGAAATCTTTGAAATCTGGTGTGCACGCCTTTTTTAAATCTTAGAAATCCGTGAAATCTTTGTGAAATGTTCAAAATCCTTTTAAACGCATTATGATTCTGTTTAGCGTTGAACCCATTTAGCAAAACACTAAAGAGCATGTCTCATGGGTTCAAAATACATGACAATGAGGGTGGTCATCAACTGACCTATCCACAGAAAAAACAGAAGTGAATTTTTGTTGCGGGTAATTTTCAAGTAGATAAAGTTGAATTTTTTCTTATCGAAACAAAACAAGGTTTAATAGAGTTGACATGGTAACCATTTCCCATGTGGTGGGTAAATCTTAACACGTGAAGTTAATTTTTGTTGCAGATGAAGTTAATTTTTGTTTCAGGTAAAGATTACTCTGAAATCGCTGTAAAGATTACATTTCGTTTTTTCTGTGTCTTCTGTACATGGATGACCTGAACCTCTACGCTAGTTTAGACCACAAACTGCAGCAAGTGATCAATGTCACAAAACAGTTTTCCAATGATATCCACATGGAGTTCGGACTAGATAAATGCAGAACAATGCAAACAATATAAAAAACAATATAACTAGAGAACAATTAGGGTCCTCAGAGCTAGAGAAGGAACACGAGAATGACATAGAGTCAATGGCTAAGGGTATTCAGCATACGATAGTTAAGAAAAGCCTAACGAAAGCCTTCACTACAAGAGCCAGATTGGTTCTGAAGAGTTCTCTCAGCTCAGCAGACAAAATCACGGCAATCAACGACAATGCCATCCCTGCACTGAAAAAAAATAGTTCGTTGAAACAACTATTTAGTTTGTGAGAGATGGTACTGCAATTGCATTACTTGTGACAACCATTTTATTAGTTGCTGATACTAATTAAATAGTCACTGCAACTAATGAAATTGTGCTAACTAATAAACTAGCAGTGTACCATACCTTACAAACTGAATTGTTGGCCCAACTAACCATTTTCTTCAGTGTCCTCATGAATTCCTTTGGGCTCATCAAATGGTCGAACACTGACCTTGAAAGGTTAAACGAGCCTTCCGCGTAGAAATAGACAGTCATTCGGCGATTGAAACGGTAGTTCACGGCATAGTAAGGGCGTTGTAGATGTCAAGGAACTGTGCAAGTTACAAATTATACAGTTGCGAGACTATTTTAACAGCAATGGAGATGTTGCGCTTTAAAATACCATCTGGAGAGCGGATCTCGATTACACGCTCTTGAATTTGTCCTCAGGCCTTGAATATCATAGCACAGACCATAGAGAAATTAGAAACGATATGGAGAAAAGAAGCCATTACGGCGAGCACCCCAAATCGTTAGATCAACATGAAGTGGATAGTGAGCCATCCAATAGTTGGCTGAGAAAGGGCGTCCTGTTTCCAGAAAGGGAAGGATTCGTCATTGCGATTCAAAACATGGTTGTTGTTATTGATGGTTGTCGCGTAATTTATCAGATAGAATATACGCACAAACAGAATAATGTGGCGGGAATTATACATCAGCAACTTGTCCTAAACCTAGGACTCTTAACAGAATGGATTTCTATAGATACATTCCAGTGCCCGTTTTAGAAAACGAAGATTACATCTCATTGGGATGTTACTATCCAGACGGATCATAGTATTCGATTCAATCGACCCGACATTGTAATGCATGAAAAAAAAAGATGGAGGAGCCTACATCATCAACATTGTTTATCCACTTAACCGGAATTTGCAGGCAACCTAGACAACCAAGATCCATGAGTATAGCGAGCTAAGGTATGAAGTTAAGACAATATGGATGAATGTGAAAAATGCATCTATTCATCCTATTGTGATTTCGGTTACAGGAAATGTGCAAGAAAGATGCACTGAACATCTTGAACATTTGGAAGTCATGGGGGTACTGATAACAGCTCAGAAGGCGGTTTCATTAACAACCTGTTGCATTATATGAAACTTCCTAGAGTCTAGACCATCAGGAACACTGTAAAAGCTAGAGATCTCTTTTTTTACGGTATCATTTTTTTTGTGTCCTGTTTTTGAACAGGATAACTTCATGCTGTTATTTTCAATGTAAAACAAACGATTCTAGGATCCCACCAGTGGTCTCATTTTAGTACCACTGGAGACTGTTTTTTCTGAGTCATATTGTAAAACGTAAAACTAGCCCTGAAATAATACTTTGTTTTTACAGTGAAGCAAACGACTAAAAACCTTTGGAGTGGTAGATGGTAGCTCTAAGAAAACATCCAGAGGCGACTATTGTCACCTTAATCGAAAAAGATTTCAAACATCGTATTAAATTTTTTTATAACATCCTCATCTCATCAGGCACTTTACTTAGTCTGTGGATGTTGGTGAAAAACCGGATTTGCCCGAGAACAAGTTAAAAAAAATTAATCAAATAAACTTTGGACTAACATCACATCCACTGTCCAAACTATTTAGTTGAAAATTTATGAAATTTGTTGAAAATTCATCTTTTTTGGTAGAAAATGAATCTTCTTGGTAGGAAATGCAACTATTTGGTTAAAAATTAATATTCTTTGATTGAAAATTAAACTACTTGGTTGAACGACTTTGTTAAATTTTATTAAAAGATTTACCTCTTTGCTTGAAAGTTTGCCTTTCTTGTTGTAATTTTTTTTTTGTTAAAAATTATTTTTGTTTTGTCTGAACATTTAAGTATTCCATTTTTGGGTTGGAAATTTATACTTTATAATTTGAAAATTTATTGATTTTGATGGGAATTCGTCTTTTGGGTTTGAAATTTAATATGTAATTTTTCTTAAGAATTAATATTTTTGGTAAATAATTAATCTTCTGTCTTGACAATTCATTTTTTTGTTTGTTTTTTAAGTATTTGGTTGAAAATTCCACTCTTTTGTAGCTCATCTTTTTGGTTAAAAATGCAAATTTTTGGTTGACAAATAATCTGTTTTGGTTGAGGATTCAACTATTTTGTTGCAAAATCACCTTTTTTGATTGAAAATACGAGTAATTCTTCTTGGTTGAAAATTCGTCTTTTTGGTTTCAAAATTGATTTCTTTTGGTAGAAATTTCATCGTCTATGGTTGAAATATCAACTATTAGATTTTTTGTTGAGAATTCGTCAGTGTGGGATGAAAATTCAACTGTTTGGTTAAAAATTCAAATATTTTGTTGAAAAATCGTCCTTTTTTGTAGAAAAAAAAACTTCTTGGTTGAAAATTAAACTATTTGGGAAAAAATTTGCGTATTCTGTTGAGAATTCACCTTTTTTGGTACATATATAATTAATCTTCTGTGTTGAAAATTCATCTTTTTGTTTGAAAATTCAACTATTTGGTTGAAAATTCCACTGTTTTGTAGGAAACTCATCTTTTTGGTTGAAAATGCAACTACTTGGTTAAAAATGTGTGTATGTTGTTGAAAATTCAACTATTTGGTTAAAAATTGGTGTATATTGTTGAAATTTGATATTTTCTGGTCGAAAATTAATCTTCTTGTTTTAAAATTCAACTTTTTTATCAAAAAATTGCGTACTTTGTTGAGAATTCATCTTTTTTGTTGGAAATTCACCTTTTTTGCTTGAAAATAAATTTTCTTGATTTAAAATGTGTCGTTTTGGTTGAAGATTAACCTTTTTGTGGAGAAATAACATTTTCGGACTGAAAATCCGTTCTTGTTGAGGATTAAACAATTTTGGTGAAAATTCATATTTTGGTTGAATTCAAATGTTTTTTATTTAAAATAAAAATATTTTTGATCGAAATAACTACTATCATATTATTCATTAAAAAATTAATTTTTTTTTAGTTGACAAAATTGTTGTTCAAAATTCGTTCTGTGTTGGTTGAAAATTAATTTTTGAAACTGAAAATTTAACTATTCCAGTTCAGTATTCATAATTTTAGTTGAAAATTCATTCCTTTGGTTGACAGTTTAAATATTTTGTTGAAAATTGATTTTTTTACATTAAAAATTCAACTGCTATTGATCTTCGATTAGGTTTTAAGTGATTGATATTTTTTAACTGAAAATTTATATTTTTTTGGTAGAAAGTTCATCTTCTTGGTTCGACCTTTTTTTTCCTTGACTGAAAAATTTTTATTTGTTAAAAATTCGTCTTTTTGGTTGAAAAATTCATCTCATTAGTTGAAAATTAGACTTTTTTGTTCAAAATTCGATTTTTTTTGTTGAAAATGAATTTTTCTTACGGAAAATGTAACCCTTCCATTTTTGGTTGAATTTTTTTTCAGTTGAAAATCAAACTATTTGTTAGAAAATGTGTGTATTTTGTTAAAAAATCATCTTTTTTAGTAGTAAATTAATCTTCTTGGCTGAAAATTCGTCTTTTTGGTTTTAAAATTCATTTCTTTTGGTAGGAACTTCATCTTTCCTGGTTGAAATATCAAATTTTACATTTTTTGTTGAGAACTCGTCTTTGTAGGTAAATGTTTGGTTAAAAATTCAAATATTTTGTTGAAAATCGTCTTTTTTGGTAGAAAATGAAACTTCTTGGTTAAAAATTGAACTATCTGGCTGAAAATTCCACTGTTTTGTAGGAAGCTCATCTGTTTGGTTAAAAATGCAACTTTTTGGTTGAAAATTAATCTGTTTTGGTTGAGGATTCAACAATTTTGTTGGGAATTCACCTATTTTTATGGAAAATGAATCATCTTGATTGAAAATTTGTCTTTTTGGTTTTAAAATTTATTTTTTTTTGTAGAAATTTCATCCTTTTTATTTGAAATATCAACTATTACAGTTTTAGTTGAGAACTCATGTTGTAAGTTGAAAATTCAAATATTTGTTGAAAAATCGTCTCTTTTAGTTGAAAATTAGTCTTCTTGGCTAGAAATTCAACACTGGGGTCAAAAATTTATGTATTTTGTTAAAAATTCATCTTTTTGGGAGGAAATTCAACTACTTTGTTGAAAATTAGATTTTTTTTGTTAAAAATTAATTTTTCAACTGAAAATTTATTTATTTGGTTGAAAATTCAAATGTTTAGTTGAAAAGTATTTTTTGTTGGTTTAACATTCATATTTTCAGGGTAAAAATTTAACGGTTTTGTAGATACCTTGTCCTTTTGTCTTAAATTTTTTTTTTAATTTCAAATAGTTTGTTGAAAATTCGTCTTGTTTGGTTAAGAATTCATCTTTCTTGATTGAAAGTTAACTTTTTTGTAGAAAATTAATCTTTTCGGATTCAAAAGTCAACTGTTTTCTAGCTTGTCAATAGTGTGGTGAGTCCGCGACCTGGAATGTGGAAATTCCAAGTCTGCTGAATTGATAAGTAAAATATTATTTATTTACAAGTTTCTTATTACAATTTATTGTCCATTTAATACTCACACAGGGATCGGAACTGCTCAAGCTTAAAAAATAGTAAAATAGTAAACATACTTCTCTCAAAAAAGTAAGCGAAAAATAACAATAATGTGGCGAAAAAGTAACCAAAAAGAAAGATTTTTTACCAAAAAAAGACGAAGTTTCCCCCAAAATTGTGAATCTTCAACAAAAAAATGTATGTTTAAGAAAGTAGTTCAACTTTTAACAAAATGTTTGAATTTTTTTGACTAAAAAAGATGAATTGTTAACGAAAAATGTAATAGTTGATATAATAACCAAAATAGATTTTAATTTATTATAAATTAAGTAGAATTCATTAAGAAATACGATTTTTCAAAAAATAGGTTATTTTTCAACCAAATTGTTGAGTTTTTAAGCCAAAAAGACCAATTTGTACAAAACAGTTAAATTTTCAACCAGCAAATATGGATTTTTGACAAAAAAGTTATCATCAAAAAGGATGAATTTCGAATAAAATTATGTATTTTTAAACAAAAGGGTGATTTTCAATCACGAATAATAAGTTTCTACCAAAAAAGACGAAATTTCAACTAAAATGATGAATTTTCAACAACAAACAAATAAATTAAAAAAAAATCATTCAACTTTTAACTGAATTTCAACCAAAGAAGATAAATTCTAATCGAAAAATATAATACATAGTTCGATATTTCAACAAAAAAGATTTAGGTTTAAAATTAAAAACTAACAATTTTAGCTAAATTTCAATTTTTATCAGGATTCATAATAATTCAATTGATAGCCCTTTTTATACACTTTACATTCGAACTAATTATTATTTTATTGTTATACCCTCATTTTCCCGGCTCTAAAGTACCAAATTTACTAAAAAAAATTTGAATTTTTACATTTTCACAAGTTTTTAAGTAATACGATTAATGAAAATAAATATAAATCAATAAAATGATAATAATAATATAAATTAAAAATAATATAAAATAATAATAATAATATAAACAGGGTGGCGATTCGGCGGACGATTTCAAATTCCCGGTCATTTCCCGGTTTTCCCCGGTCAAGTTTTTCAATTTTCCCGGTCAACTGAAAGTAACATATTCATATTTGCCGCAAAACGCAAACATTTATTTTAATTCATGTCGCTCGTTCTAAACATCTTTTAACACAACAGAGCAAAACGTTGCAAAATAAATGAATTTTGAAAAAAATACTTAAATTTTCCACTAAAAAATATCAATTTTTCACAAAAAATGGAATAGTTAAACTTTCAGTTGAAAAAATTAATTTTCAACAAAAAAACGGATTTTCAACAAAATAGTTCCATTTTCAACCAAAGTGATGAATTTTCAAATAAAATTATGAATCTTTATCTGGAATAGTTTAATTTTAAACCAAAAAGATAAATTTTCAACTAAAATGATGAATATTTAACTGGAACACTTGAATTTTCAACCAAAGAGACGAATTTTTAAAGAAGATTACATTTTAAACAAAAATATTAATTTTCTACCCAAAAATACAATTTTTCAACCAAATACATTAATTTGTAAAGAAAGGTTTGAAGTTTTAATAAAAGAAGACAAATTTTCAACCAAATAGTTAACTTTTGAACTGAAAAAATAATAATTTTCAATCAGAAATGGAATAGTAACATTTTTAGTTTAAAAAATTATTTTTAAACCAAACATAAGAGTTTTCAACCAGAACAATGAATCTTTAACTGAAATAGTTGAATTTTCAAACCAACAAATTAATTAATTACCAAAACTTCAATAATTAAATTTCAAGTTAAAAAAATTAATGTTTAACCAAACAGATGAATTTTCAACAACGACTATGGAATTTTCGATTGGAATAAGTTACATTTTCAGTTAATAAAATTACTTTCAACAAAAAAAAACTAACTTTCAAAATAATAGTTACATTTTCAAACAAAGTGATGAATTTTCAAATAAAATTGTAAATATTTAACTGCAATAGTTGAATTTCAAACCAGAAAGATGAATTTTTAACTGAAATGATGAATTTTTAACTATATAATTGAATTTGTGACCAAAAAGATTAATTTTCAACCAAGAAGATTAATTTCTACCAAAAAAGACGAATTTTCAACTAACAAAGATAATTTTTCAACCAAAAATTGAATAATTAAATTTTTAGTCAAAACTGAATGTTCAACCAAAGACATGAATTTTGAACTAAACTTATTATTTATTCAACTGGAATAATAGTTTCATTTTCAGTTTAATAAAAATAATAATTTTCAATCAAAAAACATCCAAAGAAAAAACAAATTTTCAATCAAACAGCTCATTTTTCAACCACAGAAATGAATTTTTAATTCAAACGATGGATCTTCAACTAAAAAAAAATTAATTTTTAACAAAAGAGTTTAAGTTTCAACCAAATAATTTTATTTCCAGCCTAAAAGATGAATTTTCAACTAAAATGATAAATATTTGACTGGAATACTTGAATTTTTAACTGAACAGAAGAATTTTTAAACAAGAAGATTAACTTTAAAAGAAAACTAAGATAATTTTCTACCAAAAATTTTTCAATTAAAAAATACAAATTTTTATCCAAATTGTGGAATTCCGAACTTGAAAATAATAATTTTCAACTCACAATGGAATAGTTAAATTTTCATTTAAAGAAACTAATTTTCAACCAAACTGATGAATTGTCAACTAAAATGATGAATCTTCAACTAAAATGATAAATCTTCAACTGGAATAGTTGAATTTTATGCCGAATAGATGAATTGTCAACCATAAAGACTAATTGTCTACAAAAAAAGATGAATTTTCCACAAACTACATACATTTTCAAACAAATAGTTTAATTTTTAAATGCAAAATATCAATTTTCAACCAAATAGTTGAATTTTCATTTAAAAAAAATAAATTGATTTTCGAGAAAGTAGTTACATTTTCAACCAGAGATGAATTTTAAATTAAAATGATGAATCTTCAACCAAACAAATTAATTTTTAACAAAAGTTTAACTTTTAACCCAGTAGTTGAATTTTTAACTAAAAAACGATGAATTCGCAACGAACAATGTAAAAAAAATTTCTATTATAATTGAGAAATATTTCTTCTTTGAAATACTACTTCTATTCTGAAAACTGCTTGAAGTACTTTTATTACCTAAAATTTAGAAGAGGGAACTTTCAAATTGTGACGAATTCTGACTTGGAAGAGGGATTTTTGAAAATTCCTTTCTTCTAAATCCAAATGAATAAATTCCTTTAAAAAATTCCCATTCCATGTAAAAAATTCCCTGTTCCAAGTGAAATTATATTTCTTGAATTTTTCTATAATCAGAAGTAAATTCCCGGGTTTTAAATTAAATTCCCGGTCATTTCCCGGTTTTTTTCCGGTCAATAAAATTGCAGGTCATTTCCCGGTCAAGTCGCCACCCTGATAAATTAAAAAAATTAATAAAATAAGAAACTTTTTAGTAACCGCGGATCAAAAAAGTAACTAAGTTACTAAAAAGTAACCCGTTCCGAGCCCTGCTCACATGGAACAGATAAAGAGGCTTGAGATGCACCTATGTGCGTATCAGAATGTGAAAATGAAAACGGGTTGGATCTGGAATGTGAGATTCTTTTGACGTAAGGATTCGTCTGACGCGGCGGTAGTTTAATGAAAAGAAAAGCATCGACCTTTGAAGAATTCTGGAATAATATCAGAAGCAGAACGTCTGCAAGCAAGTAAGCAAGACGGAGAGAGAGAGAGAGAGAGAGAAAATACACTTTCTCCGTGAGGTCCGGGCGACCCACATTCAGAATTGACCAACGGCATTCGCTGGCTCGAGGATGCTGTTTGTCCACGATACGGTGAATGTTCCGTGCTCTTCGCCACCGAATCAAGGTCGCTCTCACGATCTCACTCTCCCTCTCTCAATTTTATTCTCAATTCCTTCCTCTTTCTTCAAATCATCTGATGCGACGCGACGCGTCGCCCGATGGCTGATTGTCAATCGGCAAATCCGCGCATTTCAAAAAGCTCAAATCTATCACATCTAAAAAAAAAATAGGTCGAACGAAATTATCGAAAATCTTGCACTCATTCAAGTTGTCTAAGAAATTTTGCCCACGAAATTCCCGGACGATAAAAATAATTTTCCACTAAACTGATGAATTTTCAACTAAAACTATGAATCTTCAACTGGAATAGCTGAATTTTAAACAAAAAAGATGAATTTTAAACTAAAAGTTCAATTTTCTACAAAAACACGATTTTTTAATCAAATACATACATTTTGAACCAAATAATTAAATTTTCAACTAAAAATATAAATCCTGAACTGGAATCGACGAATTTTGTAACCAAAAAGATGAATTTTCAAACAAGATTAATTTTCTACAAAAAAAGAAGATGTTTCTATAAAAATAAAATAAATGAATTTTCAACTAAAAAAGATAAATTTTGAACAAGTGTTTAAGTTTCAACCAAGTAGTTTAATTTTTAACAAAAAAGATAAATTTTCAAT
>CAKNYM010052083.1:281274-314246 GCA_932195095.1 Andricus curvator
AAAAGATCAATTTTCAATGAAAATGATGAATCTCAAACTGGAATAGTTGAGTTTTCAACCAAAAATATTAATTTTCAAACAAAAAGTTCAATTTTCTACAAAAAAGACGATTTTTTAATTAAATACATAAATTTTTAACCAAATAATTGAATTTTCAACTGAAAATATAAATTTTCAATGAAAATGATGAATCCTGAACTGGAATAGTGCAATTTTTAACCAAAAATATAAATTTTCAAACAAGATTAATTTTCTACAAAAAAAAGACGATGTTTCTATAATAATAAAATAAATGAATTTTCAACAAAATAGTTAAATTTTTAACTCAAAAAGACATAATTTCAACCAAACAGTTGAATTTTTAATTGAAACAGATCATTTTTCAACAAAATAAATGAATTTTCAACGAAATATTTAGTTGAATTTTCAACTGGAAAAGACTAATTTTCAACCAAATAGTTGAATTTTTAACTAAAAAAGATAATTTTTCAACCAAAAATGGAATAGTTAAATTTTCAGTTGAAAAAATTAATTTTCCAACAAACTGATGAATTTTCAAACAAAAAGAAATTTTAATTTTTTACCAAAAAAAATACGATTTTCAAAATAAATGATTTTTCAACGAAATAGTTGAATTTTCAAATAAAAAGACAAATTTTTAACCAAATAGTTGAATTTTGCAGTTAAAAAGATCAATTTACAACTACAAATGGAATATTTAAGTTTTCGGTGAAAAAAAATTATTTTTCCACTAAGCCGATGAATTTTCAACTGGAATAATTGAATTTTAAACTAAAATAATGAATCTTTAACTGGAGTAGTTGAATTTTCAACAAAAACAAATTAATTTTTCCCCCCAAAAGGACGATTTTCAACAACAAAAATTAATTTTCAACGACATAGTTGAATTTTTAACTAAAAAAGATAATTTTTCAACCAAAAATGGAATAGTTAAATTTTCAGTTGAAAAAATTAATTTTCCAACAAACTGATGAATTTTCAAACAAAAAGAAATTTTAATTTTTTACCAAAAAAAATACGATTTTCAAAATAAATGATTTTTCAACGAAATAGTTGAATTTTCAAATAAAAAGACAAATTTTTAACCAAATAGTTGAATTTTGCAGTTAAAAAGATCAATTTACAACTACAAATGGAATATTTAAGTTTTCGGTGAAAAAAAATTATTTTTCCACTAAGCCGATGAATTTTCAACTGGAATAATTGAATTTTAAACTAAAATAATGAATCTTTAACTGGAGTAGTTGAATTTTCAACAAAAACAAATTAATTTTTCCCCCCAAAAGGACGATTTTCAACAACAAAAATTAATTTTCAACGACATAGTTGAATTTTTAACTAAAAAAGATAATTTTTCAACCAAAAATGGAATAGTTAAATTTTCAGTTGAAAAAATTAAGTTTCCAACAAACTGATGAATTTTCAACTAAAACTATGAATCTTCAACCGGAATAGCTGAATTTTAAACAACAAAGATTAATTTTAAACTAAAAGTTCAATTTTCTACAAAAACACGATTTTTTAATCAAATACATAAATTTTCAACCAAATAGGTGAATTTTCAACTAAAATGATGAATTTTCAATGAAAATGATGAATCCTGAACTGGAATAGTTGATTTTTTTACCAAAAATATGAATTTTCAAACCAGATTAATTTTCTACAAAAAAAGACGATGTTTCTATACAAATGAAATAAATGAATTTTCAACAAAATAGTTGAATTTTTAACTCAAAAAGACATAATTTGAACCAAACAGTTGAATTTTTAATTGAAACAGATCATTTTTCAACAAAATAAATTAATTTTCAACGAAATATTTAGTTGAATTTTCAACTGGAAAAGACAAATTTTCAACCAAAAATGGAATAATTAAATTTTCAATTGAAAAAATTAATTTTCCAACAAACTGATGAATTTTCAACTAAAATGATCAATCTTTAACTGGAGTAGTTGAATTTTGAACCAAAACTATGAATCTTCAACTGGAATAGCTGAATTTTAAACAAAAAAGATAAATTTGCAACTAAAATGATGAATCTTTAACTGGAAAAGTTGAATTTTCAACAACAAAAAATTAATTTTTTCTTGAAAATTGAAACAGATCATTTTTTAACAAAATAAATGAATTTTTAACGAAATAGTTGAATTTTCAACTGCAAAAGACAAATTTTCAACCAAATAGTAGAATTTTTACCTAAAAAAGATCATTTTTCAACCAAAAATGGAATAATTAAATTTTCAATTGAAAAAATTAATTTTCCAACAAACTGAAGAATTTTCAACTGGAATAATTGAATTTTGACAAAAAAGATAAATTTTCAACTAGAATGATCAATCTTTAACTGGAATAGTTGAATTTTCAACCAAAAAGATAAATTTTTTTAACAGAAAATTATCTATTATCTATATAATATCTATTATAAGGAAATGCACTTTCCGCATCAAAAATAAAATCAAGGACAATTCCCGGATTTTTTCGGATTTTTTTACATTCCCGGACAATTCCCGGATTTCCTTAAATTCCCGCACAGTAGACACCCTGGCATTGTTTTTGACTACCTAATTGCTTGCATACTGCGTGAAATTGCTTCAAGTTACTGTTTTCAGTTTGTTCCATTGAATTTTCTGGAATTTTGTTAATCACATTTTCCAAATGAGAGATTTTAATTCTAAAAATTTATTTCCAAAAGAGATAATCTAAATTGTAAATTATTCTTTAATAATAAAGGCAATAATATTCTGTTAACATTTTGACTTAATGTTTTAAAAATGACAAAAGGATTCTATTCTTAACACCTTGACAATTCTAAATCAGGCTATATGTATTTATCTATTAATAGTTATTAGGAATTTTCTACACCATCAATTTAATAAATTAAAATTTTCAAGCAATTTTATTTAATGATATAATTTATTTCTGAATGCTTCTAAATATTATTGATGAAAGAGAACATTTTAATTGTAAATTTTTTTCAATATTGAGAAATAAATCTGTTCGCAACCAATTTTTTTAATTTTTGCAGGATTTTAGAAAATATTAGAAAAACTTTGAATTATTTCAAAAGATATTTCATAGTTTTAGAAGTTTTGAAAAGATTCAAAAATAATTTTAAATTTGAAAAGATTTCAAGCCATTTTTAACAAAACGTTTATTTTTCAAGATTTTGAAAAAAATTGAATTATTTCTTAAGATTATAGGGCAAATTTAAATTGATTTTTTTTATAAATTAATTTCAAGAAAATATTTTAAAATATTTTAAAACACTTCAAATGATTTCCTAAAATTTCGAAAAAGTATGTCGAAGATTTTAAAGGAAACTTTTTCAATTTTGCAAGATTATAAAATTTTAGACAAAATTCAAATCGTTTTAAAAGATTTGTAAAAGTTTTTAACAAATGTCGAAAATAATTTGAATATATATATATATTAAAAGTGATTATTTATCTTTAAAAATTAATTTAAAGAGCAAATTTACCAAAACTGTGAAACATTGCAAAAGTTTATCGAAGTTTTAAAATGATAGAAAAATAATTTTTAACTTAAAATTATTTCAACAAATTTGAAAGAAATGTAGATTTTTGAAGATTTGGAACAAAAAACTTACAAGCTTTTTTGAATTTTAAAAAGTTGCAAGAGAATACAAATTTTTTAAAAAGGTTTCTGGGAAACTTTTAAAAATACCAAAAAATTTCCAAAATTGTCAAAAAAGTATATGAAAGATTTTCCAAAATTTTTTTTACTTTTGCACAATTTTGCAAAATTTTAGGAAAAATTATAATCATTTTAAAGTATATTTAGAAGTTTAAAAAAAATTTAATTTTGAAAGAATTTCAAAAAACTTAAAATAAAATGTAGATTTTCGAAGATTTCAAAATAGAATTTTGAAGTTTTGAAGAAATTTTTAAAAGTGTGAATAATTCGAGTCATTTTAAGAGATATTGAAGAATTTTAGAAGTTTTGAAGAGATTAAAAACATTTTTAAACTTTAAAAAATTTATAAAGACTTGTCCTAAATATCTTTCAAACTCAAATTTTCCCTAAAATTTCGTAAAATCCTGTAAAATAAAAAAAGTCTTAGAAACCTAGGAAAATTATGTTTATATAACTTTAAAGCAAATAAACAAAGAAACTTAAAAAATGGACAGTTATTAGAAATTTTTATTTTGTATCAAAAAATATTTTTTACTTCAAATGTAATTTGCCTAAAAATTTTTTTCTTGACCGAAAAATCTCTTTTGGTAGAAATTTCATCTTTTTTTATTGAAATTGCAAATGATTGGTTTAAAATGAAATTTTTTTTTGCTAATATTCAACTATTTTGTTGAAAATTCATCTTTTTGGATGAATTCAAATTTTTTTTTATATAAAATCAAAAATATTTTTAGTTTAATTATCAACTATTTTACTTTTTCGTTGAGAACTCATCTTTGGTCTTTTTGGTTAAAAAAAAACAACCATAAACTTACCATAGTTGAGTTAAAAAAAAAATTAATTTTCCGCCAAAAAGATTAAGTTTCTACCAAAACAGATGAATTTTCAAAGTAAAAACTAAGAATCTTCAACCAAAGAGGAGAATTTTCAAGAAAAATCATGAATCTTCAACCAAAAAATTGAATTTGTAACAAAGTAGTTCAACTACGTAGTAAAATTTTTAATAAAAAAGATGAACTCTGAAAAGAAATGTAATAGTTGATATCACAACTAAAAAATATTTAAATTTTAAATAAAAAAAAGTTCATATTTCACCCAAATTTAGACTCAAATTGTTGAAATTTTCAAAATTCAAAATGGCGGATTCAATATTGCGGACAAAAAATGTAAAAATAAGTCTCGTGGCTTTAAAATGGGTTCTCCGAGATTTTGTGGATCGCTGATTACGAATCTGAAGTCAAAATTCAAAAATTAAAAATCGCGTATCCAATATGGCGGCAAAAAAATCAAAAAAGGTTCCAATGACTTCAAAATGAGTCCTCAGGAGTTTTTTAGGTCGCTGATTACGAATCTGAACTAAAAATCCCAAAATTAAACATGGAGAATCCAATATGGTGGACAAGAAATTCAAAAATAAGTCCCGTGGCTTCAAACTGGGTTCTCGAGGGTTTAGTGAGTCGCTCATTACGAATCTGAAGTCAAAATTGCTAATTTCAAAATAGGGGATCCAATATGGCGGCTGGAAAATTACAAAATTGGTCCCGCGGCTTCAAAATCGGTCTTCAGAGGTTTTTTGGACCCATTTTGAAGCAATGGGACCAATTTTTAATTTTTCTTTGGCCTTCATATTGGATCCGTCATCTGGAATTTTGACATCAGATTCGTAATCAGCGACACAAAAAAAAAACGAAAACCATTTTGAAGCCACAGGCCATATATGCTACACTTCAACAAAAAAATTTAGGAAAAAAAGGTGGGGTTTTTGAAAAACCTTACAAATTCAAATTGTCATAACTTCCCGAAAATTGATTTTTTTTCAAAATGGAAAAATACTTGTTGCCTTATTTCGTTTGAAAAATAATGTATTGCATCAGCGACCGATTCTGTGATTATAACTTGCACTGCCTGTCTCATTTGAAATGGATTTGGTCTATAGTTAATTTCAAAAATATTTAATTTGTATATTCAACGAAAAAATATTGTACCTTTAAAGTTTTATTTAAATCCTAAATAGTTTAGTTTAAAATTAGTCAAATTTAAAAAAAAATTAATTAACTATAATAGATAATTCTGGAAGTTAAAAAAAAGGTTTCACTACTTGCGGTAGCATATTCTATTTTTGAATTTTCAACAAAACAGGTAAATATTCGATCAAAGAAGATGACTTTAACAAAATAATTTAATTTTAAACGTAATAATCTAAAAATTCGTTGAAATTTCATAAAATCCCTTGAAATCTTTTCATACCTTTAATACCCTTTTACCATTTTTTGAAATTTTTTAAATGTTATAATTTCTTGAAATCTAAAACTTTGAAATCCCTTGAAATCATTTAAAATTTCAAAGTTCAAGATGACGAATTAGCCAATCAGTGAAGAAGTTTGAAAATAAATGAGTTTCGTTTTTATTCAAAATAATAGCAAAATATTTGTTTGTAATTTGTCAAAAAGTGGCCGAAACGAATACAAATATTTTTCCCTGGATTAAAGAAACCATTTCTTTGACATTTTTTTTTCATTTCCCCAAAAATAACTTCAAAATGAAGAAAATCATTTAAAATTTAAAAAAAATGTTCATTGGAAGAGAAAACCATTTCTTTGAAGAAATTTCTTTAGATTCAAAGAAATTTCTTGGAATCAAAGAAACTTTTGGATTTTGAATTCAATTCGTGAGACATTCAGACTTCTGTATTCAGTAAAAATCGCCTCGCAAGTAGGAAGAAGAAATAATGAAATTCTGCAGTCTCATAAAGGTTACCACCACACAAGTCTAGGATTGAGAAAGACAAAGGTACCTGCGAGACATGAGCCAAAAGGGGGGTTTTCATCTCCTTTTTACATTCCCCTGAAGTATGTTGAAAAGAGCCTTGGAACGTATTTTCTATATATAGCATAAAAAACGCGGAACTACTTTGCCACAAAATATGAGAATTGCGAAAGATAAAAGAAGACCTGGGAAAAACGGCAAGAAAGTTAATTTCCCTTTCTTGACAAAAGTGAATAAAATCCAAGAGCCGGAATGTAATCTACGGCTTAAACCTAATTTCCTAAATTAAATTGGAAATTAAATTGGAAGATGTATAAAAAAGATTAAGGAAAACTTCGTCAGTTTTAATTAATTAATTTTAAATAATAAATATAAATCGGAGGTAGGGGAAACCTCCCTACAGTGGATAATGGAACCTACAGTAGATAATAATTAATTAAGAGCACAATAAGAAGACAAAAAATTTTTATTTTATTTTATGAAGACGTATGTTGTCTCCACTGTAAATTAAATAAATTATTTTACATGTATTAGTATTTTTAATTAATGATTATCCACTGTTGGTTGCATTATCCACTGTAGGGAGGTTTCCCCTACTTTTAAACCGAAAATGGATTTAGAGAAAAAATGTAGATAAATTTGTAGATGATGGCAAATTCAGAAAAAAATTTGAGCGTATTCTTAAAGAATTTCTTATCTTCTTGTATAACCTCATTATGGGAATTTTTCAACCGAAAAAGTCTCCAAGAAAATGATAATACTAGGAACGTTAATTAAGCAAAGTATCTATCTCTAATGACGGGTCGTGTGAATCGTCCTCTTTCGTGGCATTTAGCACGTACACCTCCATGTATTAATAAAACACTACTTTTAAAGTAATTATTATTTCTATTTTCTTACACTTTCTTACACACAGTTGAATTTTCAGCCAAACACTTTTATACCATAAAATATGATTTTTCAATCCAAAAGGACGAATTTTCAACAAAATAGTTCAATCTTCGACCAAAAAAGATAACTTTTGAAAAAATAGTTGAATTTTCAACCAAATAATTAAATTTTCAACCAAATATTTGAAACTCCCAGCAAAAGGGACGATTTTTTAAGATAGTTAAATTTTCAATCAAATTTTAAATAAAAAAAAAGATAGAATTTCAACCACAAACCATTTCATTTTCAACCATCTAGTTGAATTCTAAATACAAGAATAAGTTGAATTTTCACAAAATAATTAAATTTTCAACAAAATAGTGGAATCTTTAATCAAAAAGTTGAATTTCCTATTCAAAAACACGAAATTACCACAAAACAGTTCAATTTTACACACAAAGAATGACTTTTGAACAAAATAGTTGAACTTTCACCCAATACAAAATTAATCCTCAACCAATTGGCAGAATTTTTTTTTAATTAAATTTTTAATTTAATTAAAAGATTAATAATTATTAATATTTGATCGAAAATTAAATTTACAATATAACTTTTTTAAATATTTTAATTATTAAACGAAATTCATTTTTAATTAAACAAACTTCAACCAAACACAGTTGCATTTTTAACCAAATAGTTGAATCTTCAAGACAAAAAGAAGAATTTTTTAGAAGAAAGTTAAATTTTCAACCAAATAATTAAATTCTGAACCGAACAGTTGAACTTTCAAGCAAAAAGGTCGAATTTGTAACACAATATTTGAATTTTCAAACTAAAAAGACGAATTTTTAATTAAATAAGTTAAATTTTCAACAACCACAAAATTTAACAAAATAATTAAATTTTCAACAAAATAGTGGAATTTCTAAACAAGAAGTTAAATTTCCTACCCAAAAATATTAATTTTCAACAAAACATTTGAATTATCCACCAAAAAAGATGCATTTTCAACCAAATAGTTAAATTTGCAACTGAAAAAGATAAATTTACAACCAAATAATAAAAAATAATGTAATTTTCAACAAAAAAACAGCTGAATTTTCAACTAAATGGTTCAATTTTCTACCTAAAAACACTAATTTTCAACAAAACAGTTAAATTGTCTACCAAAAAAGATGACTTTTTAACTCATTTTTTAAATTAATTTTCAACCAAAACAAAAAATGTTTCAACAAATTAGTTAATTTTTTAACGAAAGAGATGCATTTTTAACTAAAATTATGAATCTTCAACCAAAAAAATAATTAAAAAAAATGAAATAATTGATAGTCCAACCGGAAAGATTTTAATTTTTAATAAAAAATAGTTGAATTGAAAAAAAAATCAAAACAAAAAATGTAATAGTTCATATTTCAATTAAAAAAGATTTTAATTTTAAATCGAAAATAGTTGCGGCGAACCAAAAAAGACGAATTTTCAACAGAACATTTAATTTTTTTTAAAAGATCAAATTTCTCTTAAAAGAGATCAATTTTCTTACCAAATAAACGAATTTTAAACGAAACCCTTGAATTTTCGACAAAAAAAAATTTTCAATCAAGAGAGACAAAAAATTTCAACGAAATTAATTAACTCTCGAACCGAAAAGACGAATTCTTTGCTA
The DNA here is from genome assembly GCA_932195095.1 of Andricus curvator. NCBI lineage: Eukaryota > Metazoa > Arthropoda > Insecta > Hymenoptera > Cynipidae > Andricus > Andricus curvator. The sequence goes on from CAKNYM010052083.1 coordinate 290,250, forward strand.
AACAGTTGAACATTTAACCCGAAATTATAGATGTTTAACTAAAAAGTCCATTTTCAAACAAATATTTGAATTTTCTACCAAAATAATCAATTTTTAACCCAAAAAGATAAATTTTCTACAAAATAGTTGAATTTTCAACCCAAAAAGAACGAATTTTCAAACCAAATAACGAACTTTAAACAAAACCAAATTTCTTAATTTTCAAGCCAAAAAGGAAAATTCTCTACAGAACAGTTGAATTTTGGATGCGAAAATATACATTTTTAATTAAAAAGTTCATTTTCAACCAAATATTGAAATTTTCTACCAAAATAATCGAATTTTTAACCCAAAAAGGCAAATTTTCTACAAAACATTTGAATTTTCAACCCAAAAATATAAATTTTCAACTCAAAAGTTAATTTTCAACAAAATATTTAAATGTTCTACCAAAATAATTGAATTTTTAACCCAAAAAGATTAATTTTCTACAAAACAGTTGAATTTTCAACCCAAAAAGAACGAATTTTCAAACCAAATACACGAACTGTAACAAAAGCAAATTTTTTAATTTTCAAGCCAAAAAGGCAAATTCTCTACAAAACAGTTCAATTTTGAATGCGAAAATATAAATTTTTAATTATAAAGATCATTTTTTTTTTAAACTTAAATTTTCTACCAAAATAATCGAATTTTTAACCCAAAAAGACAAATTTTCTACAAAACAGTTGAATTTTCAACCCGAAAATATGAATTTTCAACTCAAAAGTTAATTTTCAACCAAATATTTGAATGCTCTACCAAAATAATTGAATTTTTAATCCAAAAAGACGAATTTTCTACAAAACAGTTGACTTTTTAACCCGAAAATATTATTTAATTTCCAACCAAGTAGTTGAGTTTTGAACTAAAAACCATCAACTTTCAACCCAAAATGAAATACTTAAATTTGTCAGTAAAAACAAATTAATTTTCAACCCAAAAGGAACGAATTTTTAACAAAAAATGCAATCTGCAACCAGTAAAATGAATTTTACAACAAAGTAGTTGAATCTTCGACCAAAAAAAGATGATTTCTTAACAAAATAGTTGAATTTTCAACAAAACAATTAAATTTTCAAACAAACATTAGAATTTTTAACGAAAAGAAATCAATTCTGAACCGAAAATGAAATATCAGACTTTTAAAAAAAAAAAGAACTTTCAACGAAAAATGGTTGGATTTTCTTATTGGCTTCTCTTCATTCAGTTAGCATATAAGCGAAAAAACGAGAAAAAGGGGAAGTGTCTTAAAAACAGGGGAAAAAGAGGAATTCTCTAAAAAAAAAGGGTGGGGGGAAAGAGGGGAATACGGGGGAAAAAGTGTGAAGTCTGCAATAAATAACTATGCTCAATTTGCGCTATGTACTTGGAATTCTCTCTCTTATATATGTATTTGCTTAGTTTAAATATACAGATATTCCAATATGCTATACAATCTGAATACATACATACATCCTAATTCTTTTCTTGGAATATGATACTTGAGAAAACATTCACTCGGCTCTAAATACCTTCACCACTGTCCAGTTTGCAGTTGAACAATAATTCATTCCTACAATCAATATTCATGTCCATATTGAATGTGAAATTAACAAGTGTAAGTTTCGTAGAAAAAGCAAAATTTCCGTGTAGAAAGATGCCTTTTCTGGGGAAGACAATCTTTCTCTCTAATAATAAAAATTCTCTTCGGAAATGAAGGCTTCACATTTCAACATGGAAAGTGTCGTTAAGATTGTAAACTTTTACTTTCTTTCTGGGGATAGATACATATATACATACATACATATATATATATATATATATATATATATATATATATATATTCATCCAGACTAATACATATTCGAAGAAGGGTAAGTCTCTTCCGTGAGAAAGTGACAAATACATGTCTTACTATAACAACAATAGTTGACATTAAGTGTACATTTGTACAAAAGTTTGCAGACCTTGGTCGGTGAACCTTTGTCTCGTCTCGACTATTTACTCAGTGAGACAGCGGATCCATAAACAAATGTTTTTTAGACATCTTGCCGATTCGAAATTGATTTTCAAAAGTAATTTGACTTTCTTCGACTGTAAGAAAACACTAAACAGCATAGCTATGCTAATATGACCATTGTCAAAATCCTTGAGTGGTCTGCAAATATACAGATATAGATTTGACAATTATTTGAGATATGCCCCGTCACATTGGTCACACCTTATACATATTAACACACCCACATTTTAAAGGTACCATTAACACCTCACGAAGACAAATGCGGATTTCGAAACCAGTTTTGAGCACCGGAAATTTCAAAGTCTATCCCAGAGATTCAGAATTGTGTTCAGAAACTGGGAACTGATAGTTTAGAAATCGGGCCTTTCCGCTACCTTCTCTGACTGAGTCCTAAACTGCTCCAGAACTATTCCAACTCTTCCAGCAAAATTGATCATGGATCTGATTTACTCGAATGCACGAGAATTCCATGCCGGATTCACAAAACTGATTTGAAAATGGGTAACGGTGGTTGAAAAGGAGGTTCTCATTTGTGAAAGGGATCTGAGGGGGTGGATAACCGGATAATCTTGAATTTCGCACATAATATTTAATCTTTTGGTTAAAAAATGGATGGCGACCCTGCAGGGTAATGTGGGGCACACAAAAGCTGTGCATTTCATGACTTGCTATTGATTTCTTTGAATGAAAAGCTGGTGTCCCGCTTTACCCACATGTCCCACCAGCCCCGGCTTACGCTACCTTTTTTGTTCATTCTCATTTTTCGAAGAGTCCTTTCTAGGATTAAAAAAAACAGCATGATCATTAACAGATGGCCTATGGTATTTTTTAATGATAAACCAGATGTAAAGCGACTCATGGACTTCAAGACTGACAGCAAAGAACACGACTGGACGTGATGCGTTCAACTTTTACTACAACTCTCATTTGGATATCGAGGACACACCGATGCAATGTAACGTTGGCCGGGTATACATACAGGAGAAACGCGCTTGCCATTCTAGCGATGGGTGCGAAAAATAGACTTTGTCAGTGCAGATAATCACCCCACCTGGAAACTTCTTTTTCATCAAAGATTCCCTTTTCAGCTAACTCACTCCTTGCAAGTTTCCTCTTTTTAGAACTCGCAGTCGTTCTTGGATGAAACTCGTTTTTTTTTCTATTATTCACTACCATCAACCAGAGTAATGCTAGGATTACTCATTTAGCAGAAAGTTCAATTTCCCTAAAAATCATTTCCCCGAAAAGGCGCTAGATCCCTAGTAACAATCTAGTGGATCTTTAGTAACAATAAAAAAGTTATCAAGAAAATACTAGATTTCTAGTAATAATCTAGTGGTTTTTCGGAAAAATAATTTTTTGGGAAATTGAACTTTCTGTTAAATGAATACCAAAAGTCGGATATGGCGTGAGACCTTTTTTTAACTATTGAACTTTTTTTTTCAAAAAATGAAATCCAATAAAATTGCACATAAAAGTGTCATAATCGATTTAAAAAAATTTTAATTATTATTTTATTTGATAACAAAAATGAAAAAATTATAATTTTGGCTTTTGAATTGTACCGTTTTTTAACAAATACTTGGATTCATTCAAAAATACCTAGAAAACATGAAGCAAATATCCAAAAAATATGTTCAATAGTAACGCAAATGTTGAAAAATTATTTATTTTATTATAAACAAATAACTGAATGAAAATATTACTAAATTTAATACTAATACTATAATACTATGATAATAATATAATAATGCTAAATTTCATAAACAATTATTCATATCAGGTATTGATGATGAAATCAAGTTTTTTATAAGGAATCGATCATATATTACCTAACAAAGAAACCTAAGTCAATTGTTTAAATAATATTAATTAACAAATGCACTAATACTGAAAAATAGTCAAATAACGCGTTAGTTAATTAGGTTTGTTTAAACAATTATCAAATGTTATCGATTCATAGCACGAAGTCATTGCTATATAATTGGCTCTTAATTCCGTGAAAAAGAAGAATTTTATTCATAAATGCATAACATGATGAAAATTTGTTTAGACGATTATTGTTAACAATAAAAATTGTGTATTATTATCGAAATGTCCTTAAAAATTTAGAGGTTAGTTATTTACAGTTGATTGCGTCAAAAGAACCAAGTTTGCACTCCCAAAAATAAACAAATAATGAATTTGTTAATTAATATTGTTTAAACAATTTTAAATTTGTAGTACAGACCAAATAGGGTTTCATTATTTTTGATACAATTTTTTTTTCAATTAGATTTCATTTCCAAGTAATATGTGATCGATTCCGTAGAAAAAATTTATTTATTCCATCACAAATACTTCATAAGGATAATTGTTTATAAGATATGTTTACAAAATGATAAATTCTATATTAACTTTCATTAATTAAACTAAAAAAAACTCATTTTGTCTATTAATTTTTCAATTTTAATTTCATTCACTTATTAGTTCATAAGAAATTTAAGAAATGTTTAAAAATGTGTGTTGCAATTGAAAATATTTTTTGGATAGTTTCTTTCCGTTTTCTAGGTATTTTTGAATATATCCAAGTATTTGTGAAAAACCAGTACACTTCAAAGATTTAAACAATTTTATTTTTATTTTTGTTATTAAATAAAAAAATAATATAAAATGTGTTCCAAAATCAGAGATGAGAGTTTGGTGCGGAATTTTATTATATTTCATTTTTAAAAAGTTTAAATCGAATAAAAATTGTCTTCCGAAAATCTATTTGTCCACGGGCATTTTTTTCCCCACCCTGGAGCCAACAATTTTGTCCAAATTTGATTTTTCGAAAAAAATTGTGGCATTTTTTTTAACGTATTTTTTCAACTAATGAAGATATCTAACTTTTCTTTTTTGATTCTGGTGAGGAATTTTTCTGAAAATCAAAAGTTCTCAATTTTTGTTAAAAATACACGATATACAAAAAAAACTTTACACCGAAAAGTTGTTCCTCTTTAAAATATCTACAAAAAGTTCATTTACCACTTTACGATATTTCGAGAGAAAAAAAATTTCGTTATTAAAAAAAAAACAATAATTTTCGAAAATTGTACAAAAATAAATTGATAAAATAATATTAATAAGTGTGGAAATTAAAAATATTAATTTAAGGCAATTTGATTACAATCTCATTAAATCCAATCCAGCAATATTGAAGAGTGTTAAATAATATTCTCAGAGTGATAACGAATGATTTTAAATTCCCGGACATTTTCCGGGTTTTCCCGGTCAATTTTTTATTTTCCCGGTCTGGGAATTATACTACTTTTTTAAATTTCCATAACCTAATACAGAATTTTCATTCTTTTGGAAAATTCCCAATAGTTCTCTTATCCAATTCCGAATTACATATAATTGCTTCGGAAAATTTTCTGTTCCAAATCAGAATCATAATTCTCTTCGAAAATTAACTCTTCCAACTCAGAATTATCTTTGCAAAAATTCCCTGTTAAAAGTAACAACTATACTAATTATTTAAGAAACTTCCCTTTTCAAATTTAGAATTACAGTTATATCTACCAAAATACCCTATTCCATATCAGAATTATAGATTTTTATTTTAAAACGTAAATCTTTCTGTCTTTGATTATTTAAAAAAAAATACATTTAAAATTTGAGATAAATACTAATTCACGAGTTTGAGTGTACTCTGGAGTTCAAGATTTCAAAGACTCTAAAAAATGTAAAAGATTTAACAAAATTGCAAACACCATCATTTATATTATCATCATTATCATCATATTACATTATATATTATATTATTATCATATTACATTGTTGATATCATATGATGATATATCAATGATATATGCTTTGAATGATATGATATTATCATCATCATTATTATTATTATAAAGTCTTTGCCATTGTTCGTTTTGATTGAACAAATTGTGAGTAATAAGATATCAAAACACTTTTCATACTCATTTGAGCACAATCGAATGAAAAACCCGGTCACTGAATCAAACTCCCGGTTTTACCCCGGTGAAGAAAATTCCCGTCCTGTTCCCGACTTCAAAAATTGAAATTTAAGAATTTTAAATTAGATTAAAATCAAATTCAAAATCCTATTAACGCCCAATACTCAAGCTAATGTATAGAATTCCTACAAATAAAACAAGAATCCAACAATCAAATTTGGACAACCATCACAAAATGCTACTATTAAAATTCCTAAAAACAAAAACAACATTTGTTTCTTTAGACAAACATAAAAAAAAATTTGTTTTTAGGAATTGCAATAGTAGCATTTTGTGGTGATTTGTCCAAATTTGATCGTTGGATTCTTGTTTTATTTTCAGGAATTCTCTACAGAAACAAAATTGTGACTTAATTCACAGTCAGTTGGTAAATCCCAAAAGATTTCCGTAAACTCAGACGCGCAAATGCACAATACCCTATCACAGACCTTGAAAAATGAAAAGAGTTTGGTGATGACTGCGAATTGAATTTTGCAAATGCATGATACGCTCTCACCTTCATGATATCATAGAGAGCTTACTAAACAGTATTACACTTATAGCTGAGTCCCGACTTCTTTGTGACCCTATTTGCATACGAAATACGAGGAAGAGCGTGTATGACATGCTCGACGTGTCAAGGTCAAGCACGAGTTCCCGGTTTCGGTTAATACGTAAATAATTTACATTACTATTTTCTCATATTTCACCTGAAACGAATTTCGGCCTTTGACAAAACAACGGAATTTTTCAGTCACAGTAGACGTAACAAACGATTCTTTTGAATTGAGGAGGATCACATAGTAAATTAATGACCTTCTTTGCTAGAATGTTTGCCAGTCATCCTGTAAGATGTCACAATTGTTTCTTCATGCTTCCTTAAACGAGAAGCATTGTGTTGGTAGAAATTTTAAAATGAAATTTCCTGCACATTTGCATATCTTTACTTACTTATCAGGGAATCAAGCAACGTACTTTTTAAAATACGAGCGAATTTTTGTGTAATTTTACTTTCTTATGAAGATGGTTATCTACAAGAACCTTGAAGGATTTTTTAAGCATAGGCTATAACCAATATTTGTATATCATTTAATTCTTACGCAATTGATAATTGCAGTCTATGATCATCTTATGTATCAGGTTGGATCCAATATTCTTATATCAGAAAAAATAGGGTATACATTCATTGTCCTTTGAAAATACGCTGCGAGTAAAATTACAACTTAGTGCAAATATTATCATCACCATTCTCACTGTTTTACCTAATGTACTCAATCATGCAAGTTGCGTTCGATTGACGCACTTGAAGCAAAGATGATTCAGAGTGTTTGAATTCTCCACGAATGGCAATGTTTAAGACATCTTTCTCCATAAAACAAGCACTGGGTCAAATTCGCAGTGAATACCTGCAGATATTGCTTCAGCAAGATTTTCTTTTCTTCAAAAAACGAGTGTTGTATCTTGTGGGACAAAGAAAAACATCTGGTTACTGCTACTGGTATTACTGCGCTGCTTAGTTTTGACAATACTGAACCATAAATGCTGATCAATTGCTTCACGTAATCGCGCACATGCTGTAATTAGGGGAATGGTTAAAGCTATTCATAGAGTTTCTCAAGAGTGTGCTTTTCTTTCGCAATAATCTATTGCATGCTGCCAACTCTCATGATAATCTCCAGCTACTCTTGAGTCTTTCATGAACTTCAATAACTCGAGAGTTCTCGTCGGAAAATGCACAAGATCGTTAAGATGAGAAATTTTCTAAGAACGCATCATTTAGATTCTCGACTTACTATGTATTCCTATTAGTGCAGCTTATATGATTTATCTCTCTATAACATTCAATTGCAAAATATACATTAATAATTCTTTCTACGAAAGTTCAACCCTATCTTTTCTAGAAAGGAATTTTTTTTCTTTCTTGTTTGTAAACAAAATATCGGTTTCGATCTACAATTGATATATTTTCTATATACGTGTATCTTGAAAAGAAACTGATAGACCCAGGCATTCAAGTCTCCACGGAATCTGGAGACTGTGCAAATCCGGTATTTATTTTCAAGCATTGAAGCGCGTTAAGAATAATCAGAGGCAATTACCCTGTGTTCTCCTGTGGAAATGCGCAATCTCACGTCGATTAGTTTACATTGTTTCAAGAAACCAGAAAAGATGCTAATTGTCCGCTGGCCTTTTCCCCTTCTTTAATTTACTTGTCCATGATCTTTTTTCTCGAGGACTATGCACTATGCTGACTCCCGGAGTTCAGAAATTATCATGGGTAAATTATATGTACACGCGTACGCCCATCATTTCATTTACTGCGCTTACTTTATGACTAAAAGGCTATGTGCTAGGTCGGTCTACGCAGTAAACTATTGGTGTGAAGTTGCATCTTGTTTTGGCCAATGACAATTTTCTTTGTGTCTTTATTTATTTTCGTGACTCAAAAATGTTGCATCTCAAAACTAGACTAAATTTCGCGTAGTTTTGAGAATCAGCGTCTTTTACTTAGAGGGTGACCTTCAAACCTTTATTTTCAAAATTCACTTACTTTTAATATTTTTTATGTCAAATCTTTTACAAATGGAATCAAACAATTTTCGATTAGAATTTATAATTTTCAAGTTTATTTATTTATTTCATCCAAAATAGATGACTTTTGTACCATAAAAGATGAATTCGCAGTCGAAAATTATGAATTTTCAACAAAATTGTTGAATTTTAGATCAAATGGTCTAATTTTCAAACAAAAAAGAATAAAGAGTTGAATTTTCAAGCTGAAATTTCGAATATTTTAGAAAACAGTTGACTTTTGAATACAAAAAGATATATTTCAACAAACTATTTTAACATTTAAAAAAAATTAATTTTTAAGACAAAAGGACAAAGTATCTACAAAACAGTTAAATTTTCACCCCGAAAATATGATTTTTAAACAACAAAAAAATTAATTTTCAACCAAACAGTCGAATTTTCAACCAAATAAATAAATTTTCACTTAAAAAATTAATTTTTAACCAAAAAATCGAATTTTCAACAAAGTAGTTCAATTTCCTGCCAAAAAGATGCATTTTTAACAAAATACATCAATTTTTAACTCCAGTGTTGAATTTCTAGACAAGCAGATTAATTTTCAACTAAAAGAGACGAATTTTCAACAAATATTTGAATTTTCAAATGTAATAAAAAAATGTAAAAGTTGATATTTCAACCAAAAAAGATGAAGTTTCTACCATAAGAAATGAATTTTCAAACCAAAAAGACGAATCTTCAGCCAATCAAAAATAAAAAAGCTACAATTTCAGTAAAGAAGATAAATTTTCAAAACAAAAAAAAATCGAGTTTTGAACAAAAAAGTCAAATTTTCAACGAAAGAGATGAATTTTTCAACCTAAAAGACGAATTTTCAACAAATAAAGACTTTTCACTCAGTAAAGAAAAAACTAAAAATGGAAAAGTTATATTTTCAGTAAAAAACTTAATTTTAATGTAAAAAAAAAATGAAAAACATATAGTTAAGTTTTTAACCAAAGAGATAAACCTTTATTCAAAATAATAAAATTTTAACAGTGTAGTTCAACTTTTGCCCAAGAAGTTACATTTTTAATTTAAAACAAAAAAATGAATTTTCAACAAAATGGTTAAACCGTGAAACAAAGAGATGAATTTTCAACTAAAATCATGAACCTTCATCCGGAATAGTTGAATTTTCAGATACAAAAATTAATTTTCAACCAAAAAAAAAACGAATTTTCAACCAAAGAGTTTAATTTTCAACCCAGAAGATTGATTAATTTTTAAAATACGATTTTTAAAAAAAATACATTAATTTTCAATGAAATAGTTGAATTTCCAACTAAAAAAAATCAACCAAAAATAGAAAAAGTAACAAAAATTCATTTTCAACAGAAAAAACAATTTTGAACAAAAAAGTCAAATTTTCAGCTAAGCAGATAAATTTTCAACTAAAATGATGAATTTTCCAACCAAAAAGACGAATTTTCAACAAATATAAATTTTTCAGTCAAAGAAAGAAGAGAGTTCGAACCAAGAAGACTAATTTTCTACCAAAAAATAAAAATTTTTAGCTAAAAAAGACCAATCACTTAAAGCTAATCAACGATCAATAGCAGTTGAATTTTTAATTCAAAAAAATCAATTTTCAGCAAAATATTTAAACTGTCAACCAAATGAATGAATTTTCAACTGAAATTATAAATCTTCAACTGAAATAGTTAAATTTTCAGTTAAAAAAATTAATTTTCACTCAACACAAAACAAATTTTGAACTAAACAGATGAATTTTCAACTAAAATGATGAATCTTCAACAAAAAATTATTTTTAAAAAAAAGTGATTCAACCTTCAATAAAGTAGTTCAATTTTTAACAAAAAAATAAATAAATTTTCAACGAATAATATAATAGTAATTATTTCAACCAAAAATATTTTTATTTTAAATAAAAAACATTTGAATTCAACCAAAATATGCATTTTCACCAAAATACATTACTCAACAAAAACGGATGTTCAGTCCGAAAATGTTATTTATCAACAAAAAGGTTAATTTTCAACCAAAAAGACAAATTTTCTACAAATCAGTTGAATTCTCAACGAACAGTTAATTTCAACCCCAGTAGTTGAATTTTCAAACAAATAAAACGTTTAACCTAAAATATAATCATCAGCAAGAAGAAACTGCAAAAGCAAGAAATAGAAATCGAAATGCAAGGCAAATTTTCAAAATTCTATAATTTTTCCCTGTGAAAAATTTTTCATCTTCCCTGCCCATTGATTTTGAAAAATCAGAATCTCAATTTTGTAACATTTTTAAAATAAAATCTTTTATAAACGGATTAAAACAAGTTCAAGTTAAAATTGTAATATTCCACATTTATTATCCTTGACAGCAGTTATATAAAGTGCCTCTTATAGAAATTCCATGACTTTTGCAAGATTTTTTTCAAAATCTCAGGCTGTTCCCTGACTTTCCCTGATCAATAAAATTCCCTGACTTTTTTCCTGATTTCCAGGTTTTCCCTGACCAACGGCTATCCTGAGTGTAGCTGGATTGGTCTTTCAAGACTTTTTTTCTAAACTTTTTTTAAGACTTTCATGACTTTTTTCAAGACTTTCAAGACTTTTTCAAGAATTTTGTCAAGGCTTTCAAGACTTTTTTCAAGACTTTCAAGATTTTTTTAAAACTTTCAAGACTTTTTCAAGACTTTTTTCAAGACTTTTTCAAGAATTTTTTCAAGGCTTCCAAGACTTTTTTCAAGACTTTCAAGATTTTTTTAAGACTTTCAAGACTTTTTCAAGACTTTTTTCAAGACTTTTTCAAGACTTTTTCAAGACTTTTTCAAGACTTTTTCAAGACTTTTTTCAAGACGTGTCCCAGGTGCAGTCAAGACTGACGTAAAGCGTCTCAAAATGCATAGTATTCCGGTCTCGTATGTCTACGCGCACAAGTACGCTGAGGAACGCATGAATATTTTCACAATGCAATGATATATTAATGCAACAAATTATTGCGAGCCCACATGGCTGATGGCAATCTGTCAACGTATTAGCTCTTCACCTGTGAAAAGAGACTTGTCGCTCAATTCTTTAGTGCTATAATTTTTCATCGACAATTATTTAAAATGTCAATAATGTCAAAATATGGATTAGTTGGCAAGGAAAATTGATCCATAGACAATAGAAAAAGTACCACTTCTTAACTTTATTTCTATTGTTTTTTTAAACTATTCCATTTGTTCTCTATATCCAATACCCATTGTTCATTTTCATTTCAAATGTCAAAATAAAAGTCTGAAAGGCAAATTATCAGCCTTCTGCTCTTCGGTACTAAAAAAAAAGGAGAACAAATATAGCCAAAAAGAATCGGGAAAAAAATTTAATCTGCGTTGCCAAAGAAAAGATTTTTTTTAATTTAAAAAATCGTTTCTTTAACTTTTCGACTTTAATACAAAGTAAAAATTGATTTAATATTAATTATTGACGTTTTTCTTCTTCTTTAAATTGAAGGAATTATTTGTTGGACACATTTTTTTTTATTTCAAAAAATATTCTTTTGATTCAAATAAAATAGGAGAAACTAGTATACGAGGTGGACACCAGTACGAACTGATAAATGGGAAAGAGTGACTGGGTTTTAAAGCAAATTTCTGTAGTATTTTTTCATGATTAATAATATTAAAAACAAGTTTTCTACTCAGCCTTTTTACCACTTACTTGCTTTTTTAAATTAAAAAATTGAAAAATATGTTTTTCACATGGCGATGAAAATTTTGTCCACTGGTAGATTATCATTTTTTAAGGAATTTAATCATGTTCAATATTTTTTCACTAGCTGCTTCGATTCATCAAACTCTTGGCTTCAAAACTGTCTTATGATTAATTCTTCTAATTTTCATTAAAAATATATTTTACGTGTTTTTATGAGAAGCATCATTATGTACGTGATGAATAAAGTGTTGACAGGTTAGGCTTGGATATCAACGTAATTTTTCTTTGAGTTCAATGAATTTTTGGTCAATGTAGCCAAATATTCTTTTCTTTAAAAAATATTTTCGTTAAAACAACAAACTATTCCTTTAATTCAAATAAAAAGGGTAACCAAGAAATTTCTTTAAATTAAATAAAATTTTCTTTGACCGCATAACAATGCACAAACTTATTTGATTCAACGAAATTTTGTTTGAATCAAAAAAACTTTTTCCTGGGTGTTTTTCTTTAAATTAAAAAGTTAAAGGTCTGAAATATGTTTGACAAAAAAAGCTTAATTTTTCTTATCTTTTTTCAAATCACTGACAATAATTAACATGGTTCCACCCAGTTTTGCTGCGAATCTGTCATTAATTTTTTATTTCAACCCGCTTTTATGGTGTCCCGAAAAGCGCCCCATGAAAATGCAATGAGAGTTCTACATTTGCCTTAATTATCACTTTTTCATTTTTTATAGATCCTCAATAATAAATAAATTAAAAGATATTTTATGTATTTGTTACTTAATTGCTAATTCTTAAAATAATGTATTTTTGACACAACATCGTGAATTAATAGTGTTTTCTGAATGCTATGAGCTATAATAAATAAATATGAATAGCCTATATTTTCTTTCCAATTCTTTGTTTATTGTTTAAGCTAACATTGTGTAAATACAACTTATGACAGAAAAAGACAAGAAAATCGCAGTTTTTGGAAAATTTTCTAAATTCTACTACTTTCTCCTAATTTTTACTTTTGAAAAATTGATGCTAATTGATTGGACCAAGTTTATTTCTTTTGAAATTTCGTATTTGCATATAAAACCTTTGTTTTTTTCACTATATTGAAAATTAATGGTATTTTCGGAATACTGTGGCCTAATTAATCAATGTAAAATGTCAAAGTTTTTGTTTGAGAACTTCGTTTATTATTTAAACACTTCATTATTAATTGAAATGCAATTAGACCATACCATCCAGAAAACCTAAATAATTACGAGAAACTAATGGAACTATTGGTAAAAAACTAGGATTTTAAAACCCATAATATATACTTTTTGGTTTGTGAAAATACATTTTGAAAAGTTTCTTCGGCAATATTGTGCCAATATTCCGCAAAACTCGCATTGCTCTTTCAATTTTTTCTCATGTGATCTCAATGGGAATCTGCAAGGACTGGTTTACATTTTCCAAAGATTTCAAAGACTTCAAGGTATTTTAGGAAATTTCAAAGAATTTTATTTTGTTACAAATTCAACTGTTTTGTTCAAGTCCTCTTCTTTGATTGAAAATTTAACTGTTTTGTTGAAAATTCGCCACTGTAACTCAGAGAAATTTCCTCTTGTGTCGGAAGAATGCTTCTTGATACAAATGGAATTTGCTCTTAAATTTAAGGTGAAAAGGAATTTAATTTGCCTCAAAAAGAATCTTTTGCAGCAAACATCATCCTCTTATTACAACCTTCACCTAATCTTGCAGCCAAACATTTCTGTTTGTGTAAAAAAGATATTCAAGTGGTTCAAAACAAAACAGGCAAGAGGACGATGATTTTGTTTCAAGACGACTTTTTCTTTGAGTGGTCACTTGAAGTGAATGTACACTCCATCAAATGATTTATCAACCCCTCGTAGAGAAGTCTTTTTTTTTAATTCAACTATTTTGTTGAAAATTTGTCTCCTTTGCTTGAAATTTCAACTATTTGGTTGCTCACTCAGAGAAATATCCTATTGTGTCGGAAGGATGCTTCTTGACACAAATGGAATTTCCTCTTAAATTTAAGGTTAAAAGGAATTTCATTTGTTTAAAAAAGAATCTTTTTGCAGCAAACATTAGCCTTTAGCAACAAACTTCACCTAATCGTGAAGCCAAATAATTCTGTTTGTGTAAAAAAGATATTGAATTGGTTCAAGACAAAACAGGCAAGATGATGCTTTTGTTTCAAGACAACTTTTTCTCTGAGTGTTAATGGAAACATCCTGGTTTAACACTTAGAGAAAATTCCTCTTGTGTCAAAAGGATGTCACTTGACACAAATGGAATTTCCTCTCAAATTCAAGGTTAAGAGGAATTTCATTTGCCTCAAAAAGAATCTTTTGCAGCAAACATCCTCTTATTACAACCTTCACCTAATCTTGCAGCCAAATTTTCTGTTTGTGTAAAAAAGATATTCAAATGGTTCAAAACAAAACAGGCAAAAGGACTTGAAGTGAATGTACACTCCATCAAATAATTTGTCAACCCCTCGTAGAGAAGTCTTTTTTTTAAGTTCAACTATTTTGTTGAAAATGTGTCTCCTTTGCTTGAAAGTTGAAATTTTTTGGTTAACACTTAGAGAAAATTCCACTTGTGTCAGAAGGATGCTTCTTGACACAAATAGAATTTCCTCTCAAATTCAAACTCAAGAGGATTTTCATTTGTTTAGAAAAGATCTATTTGCAGCAAAAATTATCCTTTTGTGACAAACTTCACCTAATCTTGCAAGAAAATAATTGTGCTTGCGCAAAGAAGATTATCGTGTCGTTCAAAACAAAACGGACAAGAAGATGAAGTTTTTGTTTAAACACAACTTTTTCTTTGAGTTTGCAAGACATAAAATTACTATCAACATCAAGGGGTTGATTATTCTCTAACATGATATTATAAGTCTAATATCGCATCTGCAAAGATCTTTACTTGTTTGCAAATAGCATAGAGCTTTTCCCACGTTTGATTCACATTCAGATTAAATCGTAAATTAAAATTGAGATTAAAATGCAATAAAGCGCGATGAAAAGAAGGTACTTATTACGTTAATTATTCAACTCAACTATCTCTATTCTCTATAGAAGGCAGTATTGTGTCAGTCGGACGTTTTCAGAATATAGTTTGTTTTCGTAAGTCTGTAACGTAATAGTAACGCCATATTAACAATAACCGCAAATGTAGAAATTAGATTTAACATATGTATATAAGAACTTCTGAAATTAAAAAAAAATATCGCAGAATTCACTTTTGTTTTTACTTTTCTATAAACTATTGACCTCAACATATTTCAGGCAATTTCGAAATTCCCTGATTTTTCCTTATCCAATTTTTCATTTTTTCCTGACCATTCTGAATTTCTTTTTTAGGTATAAGGACAATTTTACACCTAAGAGATCGGTAATTTCTATGCAAAAAAAATGTTTCTAAATTTATTTTAAACACTTTTAGTGACCACAATGATACATAATTTTACAAGGGATCATCCACAAATTACATACACGGAAAAAGAATTAATATTGAATCAAGAAAATATCAATAAGTATTCCAGCAAATTTCAAATTTTCAAGAAGATAACGATAAAATATTTTCTTGATCTTCGAAAATATTTTTTGAGACTTGACAAGTTTTCTTAGATCGTGAAAATATTGTATTGTCCGTCAAAAAGATAAATGTTGAAACAAAAATGGAAGAATTAGATTATAAATTAAAACAATTCATTTACAACTAAAAAAAATGCATTTTCAACAAAATAGTAAAATTTTCAACAAAATCATTAAACTTATTCAACAAAATAGTTGAATTTTCAATACAAATTTATTTCTCCACAAAAAGTGTAATAATTGATATTTTCAACAAAAAATATTTTAATTTTTAATCAAAAACAGTTGAATTCCACAAAAACGGATTAATTTTCAAACCACAAAGAGGAATTTTCAACAAAAGTGTAGAAGTTTCAACCGGGAATGATTTTTCAGTCCATAAAGAATAAAAATTCATCCAAAATGTTTAATTTTCAAGCCAAAAAGACAAATTTTCTGCAATACAGTTAAGTTTTTAACTAAAAATATGAATTTTTAAAAAAAAAGTTGATTTTTCAACAAAAAAATATGAATTTTCAACCAAATATATGAATTTTAGGAATTTTCAACCAAAAAGATGAATTAATCATAAAGTAGATTAATATTCTACCACGAAAATAACTAATTATCATCAAAATACAGGAATTTTCAATTATACAGTTGAACTTTCAACTGGAGAAGATAAATTTTCCACCTCGAAATATGAATCTTCTACCAAACTAATTGAATTTTCAACCCAAAAAAGACGAATTTCCAACAAAATAAGTGAATTTTAAAATAAAAAAGGGAAAATTTCAAGCAAAAATGGAACAGTTCCATTTTCAGTTTAAAAATAAATTTTCAGCTAAAAACCGAATTTTCAAAAAATGAGTTAAATTTTCAAGAAAAGATATTAGTTTTTAACTAAAATGATGAATCTTCAAACAAAACAAAAAATAATTTTTAACAAATAGTTTAATTAACCAAAAAGATGAATGTTCTGCAAAATAGTTGAGTTTTCAACCCGGAAATATGAATTTTTAACAAAAATGTTGATTTTTCAACCCAAAAATATAAATTGTCTTCCAAAATAATTGAATTTTCAACAAAATATGGGATTTTTCAGTCATACAGTTGAATTATCGAATAAAAAGGGGAACTTTTCAAGTAAAAATGGAATAGTTACATTTTCAATTTACAAAATTAATTTTCAACTAAAAAAATGAATAAATGAAAGAAAGATAGTGAATCTTCGAACGAAAAAAAAAATTATTTTTAACCAAATAGGTGAATTTTCAACCCGAAACATGAATTTTCTACCAAAAAAGACCGAATTGCAACAAAATATATAAATTTTCGACTAAAAAATATAAATTTTTAACCTAAGATAGAATACTTAAATTCTCAGTTCGAAAAATAAATTCGCCACAAAAAAAAACGAATTTTGAATAAAAGACGTAAATTTTCAACCAAAGAAATGAATGTTCAATCAAAAAATAGAATAGTTAAATTTTCAGTAAAAAAATTAATTTTCAATCGAATAAAATAAATTTTTAACGAAATAGTTAAATTTTGAAACAAACAGATAAAGTTTGATCCAAGAAGATTAAATTTATATCAATTTTCCACAAAAAATGGAATAGTTAAATTTGCAGTTAAGAAAATAAATTTTTAATTAAATTTAATAGTTAAATTTTCAGTTAAAAAAATTATCTTCCAATAAAAACACACTAATATTCAACCAAAGAAATTAATTTTCAACCAAAAATATCAATTTTCTACCAAGAAAATTAATTTTGAACAAAATACATGAATTTTCAACCAAATATTTGAATTTTAGGAATTTTCAACTTAATATTTAAATTTTCAAACCAGCAGATAAACTTTCAACCAAGGAGATTAAACTTCTATCAATATGGATCAATTTTCCACAAAACATGGAATAGTTCAATTTTCGGTTAATAAATTATTTTTCAATAAAAAACTAATTTTCAACAAGATAAATTAAATTTCTATCAAAAATATAAATTGTCATAAATAAATTAATAATAAATAAATAAATAAATTGTCATAAATTTTCGACCAAATATTTGAATTTTAGGAATTTTAACCCAAAAAATGAATTTTTAACCAAAAAGAATGACTTTTTAACCAAATTGTTGAATTATAAACAAAATAGTCAAATTAACTTTAACTTCAGTTTATAAAAAATTCTTGGACCCTGTCAGGTTTTCCCCAGCATTCCCTGACTTTTCCTGACCTTCTGGAATTCCTTGACCTGTAGCAACCTCGTTTTATTACCCATAATAAATTTTGTTGTTTCTTTGTTTCTTTGGTAATAATTTCCGTACATGGTGTACATATATTTGTTATTATCTGATGATATTCCCCTTTCCAAGGTTGCATTTCAAGGCCACTTGAAAACGGCAAAAAAATCTTACAACTGCAAGTGCGACCTTGAGTTGGTTGGAGGCTTTGGACGTTCGCGAAATCGTGTACTTGTACCCGGAAATGCTTGCAAAAATTAAATTTTGACAAAAATTTTACAACAAGTTTTCCTTGTTTTAATTATGTCGTACGTTTAAACCAGATTTTACTATCATCCATAAGGTCTGATATTTATTTTCATAATCTGTCTAGGGGAAGCCTCCCTACAGTAGATAATGGAACCTACAGTGGATAATCATTAATTAAGAGCACAAATAAAAGAAAAATAATTAATTTTAATATTAATTTATGAACACGTATACTGTATTAACTATTCAATCATTTAAATAAATTATTTTACATACACTAGTATTTTTAATTAATGATTATCCACTGTAGGTTGCACTATCCACTGTAGGGAGGTTTCCCCTAAGTACTTGTTTTCACACCTTGGTCAAGAAAACTACTTTGCAGCATTGTTAAAAATTATTTATAAAATTAAGAAACACATTATCATTGTTAATTGTAAACAATTTTGAAAGAGAACTAAGGTGAACTTTGGAAAAAAATTTCAGACTAAAATTATTTATTTAACAATATCTATTTGGGGTTTTATATTTTTGCTTTCTGTTTAGGTAAAAGTTGCAATTCTTACTTAATTCATTCCATTCTTTCAAAGATTCTCTACAAATCTCTTTAGTACGTTTTTATTTGAAAAATTTTTATTAAGAAAAAATATTATTTATAAAAATAACAATTGTATAATTCATAATTAAAAAAAAATGTAGCAAAGACATTTTTAGATAATCTTTCAAGGAATAAAATGTGCCCTAAAACATTAGGATTATATCAGAATTGCTATTTTTACATAAGGAGAAAGCAAAAACATAAAAATCTTATTAATTATTGTTAAATAAACAATTTTATGATTTTATAAATCATTTTAAATGGTGTTAATTTTTGAACTTAACTTTAATACATCCTCAAATTTCTTCCTCTTCATCAAGTTTAAATAATGCCGGAATTGTAACAATGAAATTTATTATAATGACTACAATTATTGTCCCATTGTCACTCTATCAAGAGACACTGCAAAAAATGATATTTTTCTACGTTTTCTCACGTTTTTTTTAATGAGGTTGATGACGAATATATGCGTATACTGAAGCATTTTTTTTTTAGATTTTAAATGATAATAATAACAAACGATAAAATTTCTACCAAAAGATATGAATTTTCAACAAAAAAGTTCTTTTTCAACAAAGAAAGATGATTTTTCGAAAAAAAGATAAATTTTTAATGCAAAAAAGATTAATTTTATATGCAACAAGACGAATGCTCAACAAAACAGTTGAATTTCCGATCAAACCAGATAAATTTTTAACAAAAAAGTTGAATGTTCAATTAGGAACTTTTCTACCATAGAAAATAAATCTTGTATCTAAAAGGAAGGATTTCTATCCAAAAAGACGAATTTTCAATAAAACAGTTGAATTTTGAACCAAAAAAGATGACCTTCTGACAAAATAGTTGAATTTACAACAAAATAATTAAATTTTCAAAAAATAGTTGATTTTTCAAAAATAAAAAATAATTAACCACGTAATTGGATTTACAACCAAATAGTTAATTTTCAAGAAAAAGTGACGAATTTTCAACGAAACAGTGAAATTTTGAACCAAATATTTCAATTTTCAAACTACAAAGATAAATTTTTAACCAAATGGTCGAATTTCTGAATTTTATTTCAAGAATAAAATTGAATTTTCATTCCAAAAGGAAGAATTTTTTATCCAAAAGGATAGACTTTCTATAAAACAGTTGAGTTTTTGACTAGAAAAGATGTCTTTTAAATAAAATCATTAAATTTTCAACAAAATAGTTTAATTTTCAATCAAACAGTTGAATAAAAAAGAATAATAATCAACTACACAATTGCATTTATAAACAAATACTTGACTTTCGAATTAAATTTGCAAGTAAAAGGGGCGAGTTTTTAATAAAATAAAGGAATTTTTAACCAAGAAAGATGAATTTTCAACCAAGTTGTTGAATTTTCAAACAAAAAAGATTAAACATCAAACAAAAACAGACGCATTTTTGAGAATGACTTTTTAACAAAATAGTTAAATTTTCAACGAAATCATTCAATTTTCAACAAAATAGTTGAATTCTCAACCAAATGATTGAATTTTCAAAAATAAAAAATAATAATCAACCACACAATTGCATTTACAGCCAAATAGTTAAATTCTCAAGCAAAAAGGACAAATTATTCACAAAATATTGGAATTTTTAATTAAGTAGTTGAATTTTCAAACTACCAAGATAAATTTACAACCAAATTAAATTTTCAACCAAAGTGGCGAATTTTCAACAAAATAGTGGAATTTTTAACCAAATAGTTTAATTTTCAACCTAAAAATATGAATTTTCAACCAAATGGTCGATTTTACAAGCAAAAAAGATTAAACTTCAAACAAAGTCAGTCGCATTTTGAACGAAATTGAAATTCAAAATTTTTAAGCCAAAAAGACGAATTTTTCAGAAAAACGTTTATTTTTGCCCAATAAATATGACTGTTTAACAACATAGTTAAATTTGCAACAAAATCGTTAATTTTTCAACAACATAGTTGAATTTTTAATCTACCAAGATGAATTTTCAACAAAATAGTTGAACTTAAAAAAAATCAACCACACAATTGCATTTACAATCAAATAGTTGAATTTTCAAGCAAAAAGGACGAATTTTTAACCAAATAGTGGAATTTTTAACCAAATATTTGAATTTTCCACCTACAAAGATGAATTTTCCAAATTGAAAATTCACCATTTTCGACTCAAAAAAGACGATTTTTTTTAGGAGACAGTTGAATTTTCAATCCAAAAGAACGCATCTTCTGTCCAAAAAGAAGAATTTTTAACAAAACGAATGTTTGATTAATAAAAATGACTTTTTCACAAAACAGTTAAATTTTCAACAAAATCATTAAATTTTAATAAATAATAATAATAACTAATTAACCACACAATTTCATTTACAATAAAATAGTTGACTCTTCAATGAGAAGGACAAATTTTCTGTCCAAACTAGTTGAATATTCAAATAAAAAATATTTTAATTTTAATCAAAAAATAAATGAACTCAACAAAAAATACGAGTTGTCAAAAAATAGTAGAATCTTCAACAAAAACCGATTAATTTTTAACGAAACAGTAGCAACTAAATTGATCAGTTTTCAATCGAAATCAATTTCAAACCAAATTTGGAACAATTAAATTTTCAGTTTAGAAAGTTCATTTTCAACTTTAAAAAACATTTTCTACAAAATAAGTAAACTTTAAACCAAAGAGATGAATCTTCAACTAATAAAGATGCATTCCCAATGAAAAATTGAATTTTCAAAAAAAAAAAACGAATTTTCAGATAAACAGTAGAATTTCTAGCCAAATGAGATGAATTCTGAACCAAAAACATAACATACTTGGATTTTTTTATTTGATTCTAATAATAAACTTCGCATTTAGGCGAAAAAACGAGAAAAGGGGAGAAAAGTGGAAAGTTTCTTGAAAACAGGGGAAAAAAGAGGAATTCTTTTGAAAAAAGGGGAAAAGAGGGGAATGGGAACGGAGCGGAGGTACGGCCGGCAATATGACCTGAAGCTATTATAAAAAATGTTGCAAAGAATTTTATTAACTCCATTTATCTGGATAGTACATACATAAATTATAGCCGAAAAGTTATGGTATAATAAGCCACTTTGAAGAATGTAGGGCGTCGAGAAGGAACTACACCGATGACTATTAAGGTCATAAAATAGACTCTAATTTATTCTAGAAATAGAAAGTATGTATAGGAATTCAAGAAAATTAAAATTTATACTTTATTTAAAATTGAACAAAGAAGTCCATTTCTAAGGTACTTTAATGATTATTTTTTAAATCTTTGCAATCTGTCCTAAAAATCTTTCCAGCAGAAAGAAACTTTATCACGCTCAAAATTTCCCTCAAAAAATGAGAAGATTTTACCAATTAAAACTACCAAACCCTGAATTAATTGCCTCTTTAATTAACCAAGTCTTCTTCATTTTAGCCTCAGGATATTTATTTATTATTTATATTATTTATCTATTTCAGATTTTAGTTATAAGTTAGTTATTATTATTAGTTATAGTTATTAGTTAGGCTGTTTTTGACTTTAATTTTGTCTTTTGTTTTCGACCCACCACAATTTTGTATACGGCAAACCCAAAACGCGTTTGCTTTCTTTTGATTTTCCTGTCAATACTTGATTCCTGTCAATGCAAGATAAATAATTTAAATCAATATTTATAGATATAATGTGTAAATAGTGTCAAAAATTTGAAAAAATAAGTGTCAATTTGATTGACATTTTTTTTCTTTCTCAGCTAACAAACTTATGTTTTGTTGCAAATTCAACTATTCTGATAAAAATAATTAATTAATTGTTTGGTTGAAAAGTTGATGTTTTAGTTGAGAATTCAAGTATTTTGTAGAAAATTAGTTTTTCTTTTTGGTTAAATATAACTGCTTTTTGTTTTAAATTAAAATGTTTTTTTGTGTTAAAATACCAACTATTACATTTTTCCTTGAAAATTCGTCTTTTTTGGTAGAAAATTAATCTTAAGTGTTGAGGATTCAACGATCTTGATGGAAAATCATTCTTTTTGGTTCAATTCAACTATCTTTGATTGATTTTTTGTTTAGAATTCATCTTTTTTCGTTGAAAAGTCAACTAATTGGTTGAAAGTTGAAATAATTTGTTAATTCATAAAAAACAGTAAGATCCCCCTCCCCACAAAGTCTATTGTTATTTTTGGATGACCCTAAATAAATTCATGAACAAAATTTAATTGGCAAAAATTACGTAAGATATCAGTCAATGCGGCAATTTTCCGGTATGTTTCTCGTAGAAAATTAATTTTCCTGGTTGAAAATTTATCTTTTAGGTTGAAAATTTAACTATTTTGTTGAAAATTATTTTTTTTTTGTAGAAAATTCATTTTCCTGGTTGAAAATTCATCTTTTAGGTTGAAAATTTAACTATTTTGTTGAAAATTCGTTCTTTTATTCAAAATTCATCTTTTCTTGAAAATTAGTTTTTTTGGGTAGAAAATTAATTTTCCTGATTGAAAATTCATCTTTTAGGTTGATAATTCGTTATTTTTTGTTGAAAATTCATTTCTTTGGTTGAAAATTCATTTCTTTGGTAGAAAATTAATTTTCCTGGTTGAAAATTCATCTTTTAGGTTGAAAATTCGTTTTTTTGTTGAAAATTAATTTTCCTGGTTGAAAATTCATCTTTAAGGTTAAAACTTGTACTATTTTCTTGAAAACTAGTTTTTTTGGGTAGAAAATTAATTTTCCTGGTTGAAAATTCATCTTTTAGGTTGAAAATTTAACTATTTTGTTGAAAATTCGTTTTTTTATTGAAAATTCATCTTTTAGGTTAAAAATTTTACTATTTTCTTGAAAATTAGTTTTTTTTAGTAGAAAATTAATTAGCCTGATTGAAAATTCATCTTTTAGGTTGAAAATTCGTTATTTTTGGTTGAAAACTAATTTTCCCGGTTGAAAATTCATCTTTTAGGTTGAAAATTTAACTACTTTGTTGAAAATTTATTTTTTTGGTAGAAAATTAATTTTCCTGGTTGAAAATTCATCTTTTAGGTTCAAAATTTAATTATTTTGTTGAAAATTCGTTTTTTTATTCAAAATTCATCTTTTCTTGAAAATTAGTTTTTTTGGGTAG
>CAKNYM010052083.1:314256-327526 GCA_932195095.1 Andricus curvator
CATCTTTTAGGTTGAAAATTCGTTATTTTTGGTTGAAAACTAATTTTTTTGGTAGAAAATTAATTTTCCTGATTGAAAATTCATCTTTTTGGTTCAGAATTTAGTTATTTTGTTGAAAACTCGTTTTTTTTGTTGAAAATTAATTTTCCTGGTTGAAAATTCATCTTTTAGGTTAAAATTTCTACTATTTTCTTGAAAATTAATTATTTTTGGGTAGAACATTTATTTTCCTGATTGAAAATTCATCTTTTAGGTTGAAAATTCGTTATTTTTGGATGAAAATTAATCTTCTTTAGTTGAAAATTAATTTTCCTGGTTGAAAATTCATCTTTTAAGTTGAAAATTTAACTACTTTGTTAAAAACGGCTGTGCATAGTCGTCATGAAAAACTGGGGGAGTTGGAAAAGGGGATGGACTAGTCGGCCCGAAAATTCGGGACGACCAGCCAAGCTTATGAAAAATATTGGACTAGTCATCGCGAATTTCGGGACAAGACACTTCCGTTAAAAATTCGTTTTTTTTTGGTTGAATATTAATTATATTGGTTGAAAATTGATTTTCCTGATTGAAAATTCATTTTTTTTGGTTTAAAATGTAACTATTTTGTTAAAAATTCGTTTTTTTTTGGAAGTTAAATTAATTTTCCTAGTTGAAAATTCATCGTTTATATTGAAAATTTAACTATTTTGTTGAACTTATCTTTTTTTTTTTGAAAATTCATCTATTAGGTTGAAACTTTAACTATTTTATTAAAAATTCGTTTTTTTTAGAAAATTAATTTTCCTAGTTAAAAATTCCTCATTTAGTTTGAAAATTTAACTGTTTTGTTGAAAATTCTTTTTTTTTTTGTTGAAAATTCACCTTCTAGGTTGAAAATTCATTTTTTAGGTTAAAAATTTTTAATTTTTAATTTTTAATATTTTTTAAAAATAATAGCAAAATAGTGCAATCGCTAAAAAAAAGTGTAAAATAGTGTCAGTAGGGTGGTGAGTCCAAGGCCTGAGATGACCCATAATATCCTGTTTCCTCAGGAAAATTATTCGCCTTTACTGTCAGTGATGATTTCAATAATAGATTATTGTTATACTTGCACCTATAGTTTTTTTTCATATTCCTCTTTACTTTGTAAAATACAATACTATTTGCAAAAAAGTGCATGAATAAGAAAAGAGACTCTATGAGTCAATCAGTTACTTACATGAAAAAAGAATAATCCTCGTTCCCACAAACGGATTCAATATAAAAGAATATGGAAAAGGTAACATTGCCACACGTGTCTGCATAATTCTAGTTTTGCGAATATAATGACTCAGATGTTTACGATCTTTTATATTTTTATATAAAGAGCACATTTCAAGAATCTTTAACTTATTGTGATTTTCTAAGTAGGAAAATAAAATATCGTACACTCTAAAATTGAATCAGTCAAAAGTGACTGATTCGAAGTCAATTTTGACTGATTCAAATAATGCGGATTCGACGACTGAAAAATCAGTCAAAAGTGACTTTTTAAATCAAATTTGACTCTTTGATGAAATCAGCCATTTTAAATGATTCAATCTGGTGAATTTGCAACCAAAAAATTGATTTTGCAAACCAAGAATATTAACACTCTATCAACCAGAAGAATTTTTAAGAAAATAGAAAAATTTTCAACTAAAACGTTTAATTTTCAACTAAAAAAAATTAATTGAAAAAAAAAGTATTTTCAACTAAGGCGATGAATTTTCAACTAAAAAGATAAGCCTTCAAACAAATTTTTTTTTAACAAAGTTGTTCAACTTTCAACCAATTAGTTGAATTTTCAAGCAAAAAAAAAAGAAATATTTTATACCAAGAAGATTTATTTTCTGCCAAAAAATACAAGTTTTCAACAAAATACATGAATTTTCAACCAAAAAAATGAATTTTCAAACAAAAATAACGAATTTTTAACGAAATACAAATTTTTTATCCAAAATGTTGAATTTTCAACTAAAAACAAATTAATTTTCAGCCACAATAAATGAACGAATTTTTACAAAGAAGATGAATTTTCAGCTAAAATGATGAATCTTTGACAACCTAATTTTTTTAAATAAAGTAGTTCAACTTTCAACCAAGTACATAAATTTTAACAACAAAAAAAAGAAGTATTTTCTACCAAAAAGATTTATTTTCTGCCAAAAAACGCAACTTTTAAACAAAAAGATGAATTTTTAACTAAAAATGATTAATTTTCAACCAAAAATAACGAATTTTCAAGAAAACAGTTATATTTTCAACTATACAGATAAAGTTCCAACTGAAATGATGAATGTTTGACCAAAAGAGTGAATTTTTCACATAGCAGTTCAACTTTCAACCAAGTAGCTGAATTTTCAACAACAAAAAAAAGATTTTTCAACCAGGAAAATTAATTTTCAACTAAAAAGGATTAATTTTCAACAAAAAATAACTAATTTTCAACAAAATACAAAAAATTTCATCCAAAACGTTGAATTTTCAATTAAAAACAAATTAATTTTCAACCAAAATTTACAAACGAATTTTCAACTAAAATGATAAATCTTCAACAACAAAAAAAAGGATTTTTCATCAAGGTAGTTCAACCTTCAGCCAAGTAGATGATTTTGAAACCAAGAAGATTAATTTTCAACCAAAAAGATGAATTTTTCAAACAAAAAATAAATTTTTAAATAAAAATAACGAATTTTCAACAAAAAACAAAAATTTGCATCCAAAACGATGAATTTTCAACTTAAAACAAATTAATTTTCAACCCAAAATGAAGAAAACGAATTTTCACTAAAATGATGAATTTTCAGCTTAATAATTAATCTTTTACAACAAAATTTTTTAATAAAGTAATTCAACTTTCAACCAAGTAGATAAATTTTCAACCAAAAAAAAAGATGTATATTCAACCAAGAAAATTTATTTTCTGTCAAAAAACGCAAGTTTTCAACAAAAAGACGAATTTTTAACTAAAAAGGATTAATTTTTAACTAAAAATAACGATTTTTCAACAAAATAGTTATATTTTCAACTATACATATAAAGTTCCAACTGAAATTATGAATGTTTTACCAAAAGAGTGAATTTTTCACGAAGCAGTTCACATTTCTACCAAACATAGAATAGTTTTAGATTTTCAATTGAAAAAAATTAAATTAAAACCAAAAAAAAACGAATTTTCAACAAAATTGTTAATTTTTCAACCAAAGAAATAAATTTTCAACTAAGAAAATTTATTTTCTCCAAATAAAGACGTATATTCAATAGTTATAGCAATAGTTGACAATAGTTTGAATCGAACCAAAAAAGACGAATTTTTAACAAATAGTTGAATCCTCAACCAAATAGTTGAATTTTTAATTTAAAAATATGAATTTACAACCAAAAATACAATACTTCAATTTTCAGTTAACAAAATTCATTTCCAAACAAAAAAAAATTAATTTTGAACAAAATAGTTATATTTTTACAAAAAAGATAAATCTGGAAATAAAATGAATCTTGAACCAATAAGATAAATTTTGAACCAAGAAGATTTATTTTCTACCAATCAAGACGAATTGATCTAATCAGTAACGTCCACTGACCGAATCTGTAATCTTGAATGATCTAAACTGTAATTTTCATTGATCAAATCAGTCATTTTCAATTCTGTAATCCGTAACATTCACTAATTAAATCAGTCATTCGATGTGACTATTTGATTCAGTCAGTAGATATGACTGATTTTTTAATCAAAGCATACTTGATTAATCAGTCAAATTTTGACTGACGAGGCAATGAAAAAAAAATATTCAAAATACGATACCAGCTACAGTTTTGAATCGATTTTAAAGTTTTCTTCGAATTTAAGCTAACTGAATTTTCAAGAGATCCATCCAGGCCAATTAAAAAAAAATTATTTACTTTATTTAAATATAAAGTTGGAAAACTGGTAAAATTTAAGGTATTGTTTATAACAATTGTTTTGTCATAAACAATGAAAGGTGACTTTTGAATTGTTTTGGATATTCATGAAGTGATTTTCATTTTCCATGGAACTTAGAGTAATACACAAACATTAAAAACAAAACTGAATTTTTTTCTTATTGTTATAAACAAATTTTATAAAAAAATGAGCAGTTTGAGCAATTTTTATGAGTTTCAGTTACTTTGTTTTTTAAACGTACTTTTTTAGGCTTGCTAGTGACACTTTAGTAAAGAGTATTGCCATTTCATGATAAACGTGATTTTTATAAACAAATTTTATTAAAAAATGCACAGTTTGAGACTATTTTTAGTGTTTGAGTTACTTTTTTTAAACGTCATTTGTTTGACTTGCTAGTTATACTTCAGTAAACTATACTGTCTTTTCATAAACTTAATTATTATTGATAAATTTTATAAACAAATTCCCAATTTAAGTAATTTTCAAGAGTTTCAGGTACTTTTTTAACGTTTTTACTGGGCTTGTTAATATTACATTAATACAGTTCGCTGTCATTATATTGCCTAAACTGTGCATTTGTTTAAAAAAATTTGTTTATAACAATAAGAAAAACGTTTACTTTTGTTTTTTAATGTTTGTGTATTACATTAAATTGGATTAAAAACAAAAATCTCTTAATAAATATTCAAAACTATTCAAAAATCATCTAACATGGTTTATAAGGATACAATTGTTAATAACAAATTATTGATTAATAAGAAACTATCAAGTTATGAATCGCGAATCTTCATTTATCGATTGCACACTAATATAAATCAATTTGAATTAATTACGTATTATTAAAGCAATCATATCTTAAATTTTACCATTTTTTACATGTTTAAATAAAGTAAATTTACAAAATTTCTTTTTAAAATCGGCCTCAAGGGATCTTTTATGAATTTTGTAAGTTTTTATTTAAAAGAAAAACACTGAAATCGATTCAAAATTGCAGCCGGATTCTTATTTTTAAATTTTTTCCGTCATTTTGCCCCACTGTACGTCCCGGTACTACATCTGATATATTTGTTCGCGTCTTCGAGACACGTCGATTGACCTATTGTGGAATGATTTATAACCTACTAGTAACGATTTATGAAGTTTCAAAAAATGGGATATTCTGTTTATATGAGAAAAACTTTCTTGATATCAGGAATACTACAACACTATATCTGATTCATTTGTTCGCGTCTTTGAGACGCGTCGAATGACCTATTGGGAGACCTTTTATGACCTACTATAGTACCGATTTATGAAATTAGAGAAAATGGTTTATTGCGTTTATATGAGAAAATTTTTCTTGATATTAGGAATACTACAGTACTATACCTCATTCATTTGTCCGCGTTTTTGAGATGCGTCGAATGACCAATTGGGAAACCTTTTATGACCTACTATAGTACCGATTTATGAAATTAGAGAAAATGATTTATTGCGTTTATATGAGAAAAAATTTCTTGGTGTTAGGAATACTACAGTACTGCATCTGATTTATTTGTTCGCGTCTTCGAGATACATTGAATGACCTACTGAAGAACCTTCCATGTCTTCTTCTGATCTAGCAATACCTATTTATAATTTTCAAAATATATTGTTTATCTTGCTTGTAAGAGGAAAACTTTTTTAATATTGGGAATACAACAGGACTATATGTCATGTATTTGTTCGCGTTTTCGAGACGCATCGATTGACCTATTGAACAATTTCTTATGACCTTCCATGACCTACCAATACCATTTTTTAATTTTTAAACAAAATTGTTTACCTTGCCTATAAAATAATTTTTTAAATATTGGGAATATAATAGTACATACTGTATTTAACGCAATTGTTCGCGTCTTCGAGACGCGTCGATTGAACTATTGACGAAAAGCTATAGACGTGAGCTAATAAGTTGTTCGTTGTCTATTTTTTTTCTTTTGTCAGAGAAAAACCTCCCTCTATGAGGAAGCAAAATTTGATACCTATGAGGAAGCAAATTTCTCATAAAATGAGCACAAAGAAATACACCTATTGTGAATACACCCATAGTTTTTCGCAGCGATATTTAAATTGAAAATACTATTAAATAAATTTGATTTATCGAATTGAAGAATAGAAGAGAAGCAGCAACAGTTAGGAAAGAGTAGACAGAAAATAATGTGTCTTAAGTTGTGTCAATGTTTCAAAAGTTATATTATGTGATTACTTAGTGTCGTCCGAACCAAGCCTCCATCTACGCAGATGTAACCATAATAATACATAGGAATGGAAGTATTGGAGGAAAGGGAGATGGAAGGAAAATTACGAAGGATAAGTTTTTTTAAAATTATTTAGTTGATTCATAAATATTGATACAAATTCGTTATCAATTTAATGATTTTTGATTTTCTGACTCAGTTTTGGCCCCTATCCGTGGCCGGAATATTATTATTAAAAATTAATTTAAAAACAAAATTTATTTGCGGTTTGAAAAATAAAATTAAATAAGTTTCAACCCCTATCCGCGGTTGAAATTGCATTATGTTTAAACTGCAAAATTTACAAACATAGCAATTTTTGAAAAAATTACACATTATAATTAATTTAGGTCATTTAAACCGTTAAATGCATAAATTATAAAATGTATTGTCTAAGGCAGGACTGATTCATATTGCCTTACTGATGAGTCCGATGAGTCAGTCCAGGACGAAACAAAAATAATCCAAAATTTAATTTAATTTAAAAAGAAAAATTATATAATTCTTAAAAATTGATTGCAGAACAAAAATAAATACTAACGACCCTAATGCCAATTGAAAAAATCTTCTTTACAGTCTTGATACTTGGGTCAATTAATAACGATGTCTTTCGAAAAAACAGCAAAGATATCATCTAACTATAAACAACGTGATTATAGTCAGACAAGTTGCTATCGAGAAAGTCAAGAGCGCCTGCCAGCGGACGTTCCACACAGACCTGGGTAAATATCTCTCTGCCATTTAGCTAGCCTACTTAAGTTAAGCTTATAGATCCGAAGAAAAATTCAACTTTTATCTAAGGTAAAATGCCCAGTTATTGCCAATTGATAGATTTTTGCGATAAAAATCAGGAATAAAGCTTAAAATATGTATCAAAATAAGAATAATTAGTAAATTTCAACATTAATCAACTTTGTAAGGTATCAATATTTTTTTAATATTGATTTTTATTTCTAAATTGTGAAAAATTGCTCTCGAGCTCCGCCGGGATCCGAACCCAGGTCCTTCAGATTGCCGGTCTGGTGCTCTTACCCACCAAGCTACCGAGAGACGAGATACATTTCTTCACAATCCCTACAAGTTGAATTCCGACGTCATTCCTATACTTGTAAGATTCATTTTCCAAAATTCGAATGTTTTATATTTTTGATTTTATGGTTTTTGGCCAGATAAGTTGTATTAAATAATTTGATGTTGATTGTTTTTTGTCAACTGGTCTAAAATCAATATTTTGAATACTGATTTTTATTTCTAAATTGTGAAAAAATATATCTTTTAGACTTTTAGCTTCACGTGTATTTTAGAAAAAAAAATGATTTCAGGAAAGTCTTGAATGAATTTTAGAATTTATTTTAACAATTAATTGGCACGGCGATTATAAACACTCATAACAATTAATTCTCAACAAAAAAAAAGGAACTTTCAATAACAGAACAGTTGAATTTTCAACCAAGAAAGATTTTTCAGTCAATAAAGAAAAATTGATCCAAAATGTTCAATTTTTGAGCAAAAAAAAATGAATTTGATGCAAAACAGTCCTGTTTCCAATGAAATCGGTTTTCAACCAAATTGTTTCATTTTAGATCAGAAAAAAAAAATTTCTACCAAAAAAGACGAATTTTCAACCAAATTGCGAAATTTTAATCTAAAAAAGATAAATTTTCATCAAAAATTTAATAATTAAGGTTTCAGTTAAAAAAAATAATTTTCAAATAAAAGAAACGAACTTTCAAACAAAAATGTTAATATTTCAATCAATGAATTTTTAACCAAAAAATAAATGTTGAAAAGATTTATTTTCTACTAAAAAAACATGAATTTTCAACTAAAATGACGAATCTTCGACCAAATAAAATGAATTTCTAACCAAATAGTTGAATTTTCTACCAAAAATGAAATAGTTCAATTTCCAGTTGAAAAAATTAATTTTTAACCAAAAAAATGAATTTTTTTCAAGTAATTCAAATTTGAACTAAGTAATTGCATTTTTAACAGAAAAAGATGAATTCGCATCGAAAAATATAATATTTGATATTTCAACCAAAAAAGATTTTAATTTTTAAATAAAAACAGTTGAATTTACCCAAAAAAGACGAATTTTCAAGAAAATAGATAAATCCTCAACCAAAACAAATAATTTTCAACCAAACAGTAGCATTTTTAACAAAAATTTTTTAAATATTTTAATGCCAAGAGATGAATTTTTTAACCAAAAAGAATAATTTTTAACAAAAGAATTGAATTTTCAAACAACAAAGATTTTTCAGTCGAGAAAGAAAAAAAATTGATCTAAAATCTTGAGTTTTCATATCGAAAAGATGATTTTTTTACAAAAAAGTTGCATTTTCTACCAAAGGAATGAATTTTCAAACAAAATGATAAATTTTCAATCAAGAAGATTAGTTTTCAACAAAATGATGAATATTCAACCAAAAAATTAATTTTAACCAAATAGTTGAATTATCGACCAAAAAGATCAATTTTCTACAAAAAAGTCGAATTTTCAACCAAAAATGAAATAATTAAACATTTCAACCAGGAAATATTTTACTTTTAAACCAAAAACAGTTGAATTCAACCAAGAAAGATTAATTTTCAACCAAACAGTTGCATTTTTAAACAAAAAAGTTGAAATTTTTACGATAAAAGATGAATTTTTGAACCAAAAAGACGAATTTTCAACAAAACAGTTTAATTTTAAAACCGAAAAGATGAGTTTTCAACGAAATAGTTACATTTTCTACCAAAGGAATGAATTTTTAAACAAAATGATCAATTTTCAACCAAGAAGATTAATTTTTAACGAAATGGTTAATTTTTTAATAAAATACATGAATTTTGAACAAAATAGTTACACTTTTAAACAAATAAATACATTTTCAACTAAAATAATGAATCATCAACCAAATTGTTGAAACTTATACCAAAATAGGTGAATTTTAAACAAAACTGTTGAGTTTTAAACCAAAAAGAATGACTTTTTAACAAAAGTGTTGAATTTTCAACAATATAATAAAATTAGCTTCAACTTCAATTTATTGAAAATTCCCTGACTTTTTTAGATGTTCCCTGACGTTCCCTGACCAGTTTTAAATTCTCTGACTTTCTCTGACATTCCAGAATTCCCTGACCTATAGCAATACTGATCAATCTTAAAATATGAGAGTTTCTAATAATAATAGTTACATTTTTAACAAAAAAAAGGTTCCCAACTAAAATAATGAATTATCAACAATTTTTATTTATTCATACAAAGTTCTTAGGGCTATTATTTTGCCCTCTGAGGAGTTTATCAACAAAATAAATCAACTTTCCACTGAAAAAGATCAATTTTAAGCCGAAAAAGACGAAAAGAAATTAATTTTAAAGCAAAAAGATAAAGTTTCAACTAATGAGATTAATTTTCTACAGAAAAAGATGAAATTTCAACAAAGTAGTTGAATTTTCACCTAAAACAAATAAATTTTAACCTTAAAATAGAATATTTAAACTTTCAGTTAGAAAAATTAATTTTTAATTTAAAAAAAAACTCATTTTTAACCAAAGAAATACATTTTCAACCAAAAAGATCAATTTTTAATCAAGATGATTAATTTTCTACCAACAAACAATTAATTTTCAACCAAACATGGATAAGTTCATTCAGTTTAAAAAATTAAGTTTAAACTAAAATAAAAGAATTTTGAACAAAAGAGTTAACATTTTTAATGTTAACCAAATAGTTAAATTTTTGACCAAAGAGATCAATTTTCAACAAAGAATATTAATCTTCTACCAAAAAAGTAGCATTTTCAACTAAAAAATATAAATTTTCGACCAATGATAATTATAATTATTAATATTAATTAAATTTTAAAGTATAAAATAATAAAAGATAAATAAAATATAATAATAATAAAATAAAATAAAGACAATAAAATAAAAGATAAAAATAATTATTAATATTAATATTTTGCGTTATATAATAAAATATAACCTAAAAAAACAAAAGTTGCATTTTTAACGAAAAAAGTTGAAATTTTTAAGATAAGAGATGAATTTTTTAATCAAAAAGACGAATTTTCAACAAAACAGTTTAATTTTAAACAAAATGATAAATTTTCAACCAAGAAGATTATTTTTTGACAATATGGTTAATTTTTTAATAATATACATGAATTTTGAACAAAATAGTTAAACTTTTAAAGGAAGAAATAAATTTTCAACCAAAAAAAAAATGTATTTTAACCAAATAGTTGAATTTTCGACTGAAAAGATCAAATTTTTCAAGGAATCTAGTCTGAAAAGACGTTAAAAATTTATGTTATTCTCTAATGATAATACAGATTCCTTGAAAAATTTGATATTTACCACCTTGCAAAATAATGCGTGTATTTTCTGAAAAAAAGTTTCTTCTCTCGAACTCTCTAGTAGCTTACTGGGAAAGCACCCGACCGGCAATCGGAAGTTCTGAGGTTCGATTCCCAGCGGAGGGAAAGGAAACAATCTTTTTTCAGAAAAAAATTAATTAAAAAGATCAATTTTCAACCAAGAAGATTAATTTTCTGCCATAAAAGTAGAATTTTCAACTAAAAAATATAAATTTTAACCAAACAGTTGCATTTGTAACGAAAAAAGTTGAAATTTTTACGATAAGAGATAAATTTCTTAACCAACAAGACGAATTTTCAACAAAACAGTTAAATTTTGAAACCGAAAACATGAATTTTCAACAAAACAGTTAAATATTCTACCAAAGGAATAAATTTTCAAACAAAATGATAAATTTTCAACCAAGAAGATTAATTTTTGACAAAATGGTTAATTTTTTAATAAAATACATACATTTTGAACAAAATAGTTGAACTTTAAAAAAAGAAATAAATTTTTAGCTAAAATGAATCTTCAACAAAAAAAAAGAATTTTATCCAAATAGTTGAATTTTCGACCAAAAAGATCAATTTTCAACCAAGAAGATTAATTATCTACCAAAAAAGTTTATCAACTATTTGCTCTAATTGATTTGACTAATTCCAGTGAGATTAAAGACTCAAAAGAGTGGGAAATCAAAATCCTAAAGTTAGTGGGTGATTCTGAACCAATCTATTTAGATTAATACATTTTCCAAATAGGAAAAAAAAACAATTCAAAAATTTTCATGTATTTCTAAAATTGCTAAGATGTAATGCATACTTCTTACAAAAATTTTTAATAAAAAAATTTCTTTCAAGAAATTGAGGTAAAATTCATGACGTTCGTTCTAAACATCTTTTAACATAACAGAGCAAAACGTTGCAAAATAAATGAATTTTGAAAAAATACTTAAATTTTCCGCTAAAAAATATCAATTTCTTACAAGAAATGGAATAGTTAAACTTTCAGTTGAAGAAATTAATTTTCAACAAAAAAAAAACGGATTTTCAACAAAATAGTTCCATTTTCAACCAAAGTGATGAATTTTCAAATAAAATTATGAATCTTTATCTGGAATAGTTAAATTTTAAACAAAAAAGATAAATTTCCAACTAAAATGATAAATATTTAACTGGGACACTTGAATTTTCAACCAAAAAGACGAATATTTAAAGAAGATTACATTTTAAATAATAAGATTGATTTTCTACCCAAAAATACAATTTTTCAACCGAATACATTAATTTGTAAAGAAAGGTTTGAAGTTTTAATAAAAGAAGACAAATTTTTAACCAAATAATTAAATTTTGAACTAAAAAAATAATAATTTCCAATCGAAAATGGAATAGTAACATTTTTAGTTAAAAAAATTATTTGTAAACCATCATAAGAGTTTTCAACTAAAACAATGAATCTTTAACTGAAATAGTTAAATTTTCAAACCAAAAAAGTAATTTTTACTAAAAAAAGATAAATTGTCAACCAACTTTAATAATTGAATTTCAAGTTAAAAAAATTAATTTTTAACCAAACAGATGAATTTTCAACTACAACTATGGAATTTTCAACTGGAATAAGTTAAATTTTCACTTTAAAAAATTACTTTCAAACAAAAAAAATAACTTTTAACAAAAAAAAAACTCACTTTCAAAATAATAGTTGCATTCTCAAAGAAAGTGATGAATTTTCAAATAAAATTGTAAATATTTAACTGCAATAGTTGAATTTCAAACAAGAAAGATGAATTTTTAACTGAAATGATGAATCTTTAACTAGAATAATTGAATTTTTGACCAAAAAGATTAATTTTCAACGAAGTATATTAATTGCTACCAAAAAAGACGAATTTTCAACTAAGAAAGATAATTTTTCAACCAAAAATTGAATAATTAAATTTTTAGTCAAAAATGAATGTTCAACCAAAGACATGAATTTTGAACGAAAATTATGAAATATTCAACTGGAATAATAGTTACATTCTCAGTTTAAAAAAAAAAATAATTTTCACCCAAAAAACATGCAAAGAAAAAACAAATTTTCAATCAAACAGCTCATTTTTCAACCAAAGCAATGAATTTTTAATTAAAACGATGGATCTTCAACTAAAAAAAAAATCTTTTAACAAAAGAGTTTAACATTCAACCAAATAATTTTATTTCCAACCTAAAAGATTAATTTTCAACTAAAATGATAAATATTTGACTGGAATAGTTGAATTTGGAACTGAAAAGAATGTTTAAACAAAAAGATTAACTTTCAAAGAAAAATAAGATAATTTTCTACCAAAAAATTTTCAATTAAAAGAAGACAAATTTTTAATCAAATAGTTAAATTTTGAACTAAAAAAATAATAATTTCCAATCGAAAATGGAATAGTAACATTTTTAGTTTAAAAAATTATTTGTAAACCATCCTAAGAGTTTTCAACTAAAACAATGAATCTTTAACTGAAATAGTTAAATTTTCAAACCAAAAATTTAATTTTTACTAAAAAAAGATAAATTGTCAACCAAAACTTTAATAATTGAATTTCAAGTTAAAAAAATTAATTTTTAACCAAACAAATGAATTTTCAACTACAACTATGGAATTTTCAACTGGAATAAGTTAAATTTTCACTTTAAAAAATTACTTTCAAACAAAAAAAAATAACTTTTAACAAAAAAAAACTCACTTTCAAAATAATAGTTACATT
>CAKNYM010052083.1:332526-378465 GCA_932195095.1 Andricus curvator
TTATCCAGATTGTGGAATTCCGAAATTGAAAATATTAATTTTCAACTCAGAATGGAACAGTTAAATTTTCATTTAAAGAAATTAATTTTCAAACAAACTGATGAATTTTCAACTAAAATGATGAATCTTCAACTAAAATGATGAATCTTCAACTGGAATAGTTGAATTTTGTGCCAAAAAGATGAATTGTCAACCAAAAAGTTTAATTGTCTACAAAAAAAGATGAATTTTCCACAAAGAACATACATTTTCAAACAAATAGTTTAATTTTTAAATGCAAAATATCAATTTTCAACCAAATAGTTGAATTTTCATTTTAAAAAATTGATTTTCAAGAAAGTAGTTACATTTTCAACCAGAGATGAATTTTAAATTAAAATGATGAATCTTCATCCAAACAAATTAATTTTCAACAAAAGTTTAACTTTCAACCCAGTAGTTGAATTTTTAACTTTTATTTATTTATATTTATTTTTATATATATTTATATTTATTTATATTTATTTATATTTATTTATTTATTATTATTTATTACCTAAAATTTAGAAGAGGGAACTTTCAAATTGTGAAGAATTCTGACTTGGAAGAGGGATTTTTGAAAATTCCTTTCTTCCAAATTCGAATTATAATTCCTTTAAAAAATGCCCATTCCATGTAAAAAATTCCCTGTTCCAAGTGAAATTATATTTCTTGAATTTTGCTATGATCAGAAGTAAATTCCCGGTTTTTAAATTAAATTCCCGGTCATTTCCCGGTCAATAAAATTCCAGGTCATTTCCCGGTTTCCCGGTCAAGTCGCCACCCTGTAATTTTAAAATTCCTAAAGTTAATTTTTTGAAGCGATAAGAGTAGAGTTATAAAAAAAATTATGAATAAAAAATAAATAAAAAATAAAGCAAAGGAGAATATTATGTAATATTGACCAGGTGTGAGGCAATGACCAAAGAGAGGGCCAGATTTATGGTCCGCGTGTTCAACGGGCTGCATTTACTTAGCAGTTGCGCAAGGCGATTACTATGAACTCGCCAATGGAAATTTAAAAGGGGTCTCCATCGTCTCCCCATTGAGGAACGCGCACTACTCTAAACAGGTGCGGCCCCACGTCCTTAAGGCGAAATTTCCAAATCGCACCTCGATCAGCGAACTCACTTTCGCGATA
Source organism: Andricus curvator (assembly GCA_932195095.1). Lineage (NCBI taxonomy): Eukaryota > Metazoa > Arthropoda > Insecta > Hymenoptera > Cynipidae > Andricus > Andricus curvator. Next base: position 333,686 of record CAKNYM010052083.1, read on the forward strand.
TCCTCACTTCTGCTTGCTTTATCTCCTCATTTTTCGACCAAAACTACGTACTTTCTTCCAAATCAAATCCATTTTAACTCTTTAGTTGAATTTTCAACCAAAAAAGATGAATTCATAACAAAAAATGTAATCAAATAATTGAATCCTCAACCAAAAAGGATTAATTTTCATCCAAACAGTTAAATTTTCAACCAAAAAGGATGATTTTTAACCAAATTGTTGAATTTTCAACAACATTATAAAATTAACTGCAACTTCAGTTTATCAAAAATTCCCTGAGTTGTTGGAATTCCCTGACCTGTAGCAATCTTGATTTTTAATTATTTTTCAATAATTGCAATACATTTTCCTTAAGGCCATGTTATACATTAGTCACGTGACCCAGCCAGTCCTTAGATCGATATTTTTTGTCCCATATTTAAAAATAAAAGTTCAAATAGAGCGGAAAAAATTTGGGAAAATATTAATAAATATAAAAGGACAGTGTGTGGTAAAGCATAGAGTTGGGATAGAAAAAAAAGTTATTATTGGAATAACAAATATCGACCGGCAATCAAGCGATCTACATTATCAACAGTGCTGACACCATGGATATATCAAATATCAATTTGTTTATTTGCACCAAACCAGCAAATATTATCAAGTGTAATTTTTGCAACCGATGTTTACATTATTTTCCTCAAGACATGTGAGCCAGAACCTCAAAAATGTTTCATTGGGAACATTGAAAATTGGTTACAGAGTTCTACAGCACGGTCGGTATTTCTGTGAATTGCCTTATTCATTACATTTTTTTCTTCAACATTTCGAGCCAAATGTTGTATACAAACGCAGATTACAGTTTCGTGATGCTTTCCCCAAAGTTTCAACTCGATATCTCATTTTGTGTGGACATGAGTTGTTGCACAAAATATGCCGATATTGCTCCGGTTTTAATTTCTTCAAAAAATTTTTGTTCTACAATTCGAGCCAAATGTTGTATAAAAACGTACATTATTGTTTCCTGAGGCTTTCCCAAAAATTTCAACTCGATATCTCATTCGGTGTGGACGTGAGTTGTTGCAAAAAAATTATCGATAATTTAGGTCACGTGACTCATGTATAACATGGCCTTAAGGCCATGTGAGCGTAACCTCAAAATTTTCTTTCACATTTTTTTCAAAACCAACTTACGCTCACAGAAAACGCGATATCGAGTTGAAATTTTTGTAAACTAAATATGAAGCACTAAGAAACGCGGGTATGGTCCTAAAATTTTATAATTATGAAAAAAGTGAAAAAAAAATTGTTTACACATTTTCAGGTTACGCTCACATGGCCTTAAGGAGGTAAATCGCTACTAAAATAATTAATCATCATCCAAAACAGATTAATTTTCATCTAAATACTTGCATTTTTAACGAAAAAAGTTAAAAATTTTACGACAAGAGATTAAGTTTTTTTGACCAAAAAGACGAATTTTCTACAAAATAGTTGAATTTTAAAACCGAAAAGATGAATCTTCAACAAAATAGTTAAATTTTCTACCAAAGGAATGAATTTTTAAACAAAATGGTAAATTTTCAACCAAGAAGATTAATTTTTAACAAAATGGTTAATTTTTTTAATAAAATACATTAATTTTGAACAAAATAGTTATACTTTTAAACAAAGAAATAAATTTTCAACTGAAATGATGAAGCTTCAACCCAAAAAAATGCATTTTAACCAAATAGTTAAATTTTTGACCAAAAAGATTAATTTCCAACCAAGAAGAATAATTTTCTGCCATAAAAGTAGAATTTTCAACTAAAAAATATAATTTTTGAACCAAACTGTTGCATTTTTAACGAAAAAAGTTGGAATTTTCACGATAAGAGATTTGCAGCGATTTGCAGATCTCTTAACTAAAAAGACGAATTTTCAACAAAACAGTTTAATTTTAGAACCGAAAAGATGAATTTTCAACAGAACAGTTAAATTTTCTACCAAAGGAATGAATTTTTAAACAAAATGATAAATTTTCAACCAAAAAGAATAATTTTTAACAAAATGGTTCATTTTTTAAATAAAATACATGAATTTTGAAAAAATAGTTGAACTTTTAAACAAGGAAATAAATTAAATTAATAATTAAATTATTTAATTACACTACATAGTTTCTTCCAAATTAAATCTCATTTTAATTATTCAAATTTCCTCAATTTTGGTACCCAATCCATCGAACACCAATCAATTCAATTTTCAGGGTTGCCACAAAATCCAAATTTCGAAATTCGCTCCTAGGAGATCAATAATGTTAATTCAAAAAAAAAAGTGTTCTACATTTACCTTAAAGGCTCAAAAAGATCAATTTTGAAAAAAAAAGAATTAAACTTTCCTTTAAAACATTTAATTTTTCTGTGCGAAAAAATAAATTTTTAGGAAAATAGTTAAAACAAAAAACAGAAATTTCTAACAAAAGAGTTAAAATTTCAACCCAAAAATATTAATTTTCTACCAAATTAATTGAATTTAACAAAATAAATGAATTTTTAACTCAAAAAGATAAATTTTGAACCAAAAAAAGAAGAATTAAACTTTCAGTTAAAACAATTCATTTTCCACTACGAAAAAATGAATTATTAGGAAAATAGTTCAATTTTCGAGCAAAGTGATGAATCTTTGATAAAAAAAAATGAATTTTCCACGAAAAGTGTAATAGTTGATACTCCCAACAAAAAATATTTTTTCAAGGAATCTGTATTATCATCAGAGAATAACAGAAATTTTTAACGTCTTTTCAGACTAGATCGAGCTATGAATAAAAAATTATTTTAATTAATTTTTTTCTGGTAAAAGATCTTCTCCTTTCGCTCCGCTGCGAATCGAACCTCAGAACTTCCGAATGCCGGTCGGGTGCTTTCTCATTAAGCTACTACAGAGATCGAGAGAAGAAACTTTTTTCAGAAAATACACGCATTATTTTGCAAGGTGGTAAATATCAACATTTTCAAGGAATCTGTATTATCATCAGAGAATAACAGGCATTTTAACGTCTTTTCAGACTTTAAAAATTAAAAAAAACTTAATTCATATTTCCATCTAGTCTGAAAAGACGTTAAAAATGTCTGTTATTCTCTAATGATAATACAGATTACTTGAAAAATTTGATTTGTACCACCTAGCAAAATAATGCATGTATTTTTTGAAAAAAGTTTCTTCTCTCGATCTCTCTAGTAGCTTAGTGGGAAAGCACCCGACATTTTTTAGAAAATAAAAAAAATCATCCAAAATGTTGAATTTTCAAACCAAAAAGACAAATTTCATGCAAAACCGTTCAGTTTTCATCTCGAAAATATTAATTTTCTACCAAAATAATTAAACTTGACAAAATTAATTATTTTTTAATTAAAAAAAATATATTTCAACAAAATAGTTAAATTTTCAATCAGAGAAATGATTTTTTAACTAAAATGATGAATTTTCAACAACAAAAAAAGAATTAAAGTTTTCAATTAAACCCATTAATGTTCAACCATTAAAAAAGGAATTTTTATAAAAATAGTTAAATAAATAAATAGTTCATTAAATTAAAAAAAGTTAAATAAAATGAATTCTCAACTAAAAGTGTGAAAGTTGATATTCCCACCAAAAAATATAATAATAATTAAATTTTTAATTAATTTGAATTTTCAACCAGAGAAATAAATTTTTCAACAAAACAAGTGTAATTGTTTTTGAACAAAAACAATTAAACTTTTAGTTAATACAATTAGTTTTCGACCAAGAAAAACGGAATTTGAAAGAAAATAGTTAACTAAATACAAAAAGTCACGTAAAATTAATTTTGTAATATTTTTGTTTTTACAACGAAAAAAATTACATACAACGCTATACGTATAGAGAAATATATAAAATAGTAAACAATATGCAGTAACTTGAATTTTCTTCTTTCCAGAAAAAATTAAATACACAAATTTTTAAAAACAGTACTGTAAATAATTTCCATAAAATATTTACAACAAAAAAAGAAAATCTATGAAAATTAATTCCTACTTCACTAATTCCAATAACAATAATAAATTTCCTTAAAACACGATAAATTTAATTTTGAAGTATTTTTAAATCCCAGATATTTCGACATACTTTGAATTATTTAATAATAAATTAGATTTTAATTTTATGGGCGTCCATATCTTAATCATGATTCTAAAAATATTTATTTCTAAAATTTTAAACTTGCATTGCTTTCAAATGAGCCAAATTTATAATTTACATGAATTTCGAACATGAGTGACCTGAATTTGACAATGTTGTTAATTTGAAGGCTTTTCTTATAATTTCTAGGTTGAGGTTGTTTTTTGTGCAAAACAAATTATTTATTACATTTATGTTATATTATTATATTATTGAAATAACAAAGATTGTCTAGAAATAACCAAAAATTGCAACCAAATTATGAAATTTTCAATCCAAAAAGACAACAACAAATTTTCAATAAACAATATTAATTTTCGACCAAAGAAATAAATATTCAAATTATATGATGAATCTTTAACTAGAATAATTAAACTTTCAGTACAAAAAAGTAATTTTTAACAACAACAAAATTTTTAAACAAAATAGTTACATTTTCAACTAAAGGGATGAAGTTTCTACTTATATCACAAATCTTCCACGGGAATAAGTAATTTTTCAGTAAAAACAGGTAATTTTTAATAAACAACTAATTTAAAACAAATAGTTACATTTTCAACCAAGGAGATGAATAATTTTTAACTAAAATGATGAATCCTCCATTCCTCCCCCAAAAAAATAATTAGTTGAATTTTCAAACCAAAAATAAGGATTTTCTTCGACATAGCTAAACAATATAAATTTTAAACAAAAAATTGAATGGTTAAATTTTCATTTACAAGAATGAATGTATTTTTAACAAAGTGGTTCAACATTCAACCAAAAATGATGAACTCTCAATGAAAAAGGTAATAGTTGAAATTTCAAGCAAAAAAGATTTTCATTTTGATTCAGATACAGCTAAACTCAACCAAAAAAGACGAATTTGCAACAAAATAGGTATATTTGAAACCAAAGAGATGAATTTTCAAGAAGATAATTTTTTACCAAAAAAAGTCAAACTTTTAAAAAATACATGAATTTTTTTCAATTGAAAAAATAATTTTGAAAGAAAAAAAGATGACTTCTTAACAAAAAATGCAATAGTTGATATTTCAAGCAAAAAATATTTTTATTTCAAATAAAAAAGAGTTAAATTCAACAAAAAAAAAAATTTCAACAAAAAAATGGATTTTCAGCCAAATAATAAAACTTTTATCCAAAAAGATGAATTCTCAATGAAAAATGTGATAGACGAAATTTCCACCAATAAAAGACGAATTTTCACCAGATTAATTTGAAACAAAAGAGATGAATTTTTAACAAAATACATGAATTTAAAGCTACAAAAGATCAATTTTCAATAAAAAATGTCATACTTAAATTTTCAATTGGAAAAATTAATTTTTAACGAAAAAAGAAGTTGAATCAAAAACAATTTAATTTAACCAAAAAACTCATTTTCAACAAAAAAGTTGAATTTTTAATCGAATGAAATGATTTTCTTTCAAAATCGTTCTATTTCGAACAAAATAGTTAAATTTTCAACCAATAATAAAATTTTTAACCAAAAAAGATAAATTTCTAATTAAAATAATAAGTAAAATAATTAGAATAGTTAAATTTCCGGTAAAAAAAATTCATCAATAACCAAAGAGAAATGAATATTTAACTCTGAAATTAGTTTTTTATTTGCTTTTAAGTGTTTTTATAGATTTTAGAAAATTTTGAATCCGAAGGTGAGAGAAAAAGTTCAATTCACCTATATTGGGCTATAAATTTATATGGCTATCAGCCACCACAATTTGAATAGTGAAAATGAAAAAATAGTTGGAAAAGCAATAAAATTTATTGACTGTCGTAAAAAAAGACGTGTGAACTACATTTCGAAAGTAACTAAAAGACTAACGGTTTTTATAGTTACTCTTACTGAAAAAAATGTAACTAGTTAATTCCCATCCCTGCTTTTTACTAACTTAGTTACTTGTAACAAATTATTACCCAACACTGCTCACCCTACCGCCCTTCAACGAGAAGACCTAATTTAAAATTCGCGCCTAAATTTAAAAGGACAATGACGCATGCGCAGAACTAAGATTCACGAATTTCGAAAATTCGGCAAAACTATTTTGTGACACTATAATTGGAAAATATATATAGATTGTAGAGTGAAAGATGAAGATATCGATATTGCGTAAATAATTAAATTCGCTTTGGAGGTAAAAATAATTTTCGTGAGAAAGGAACACTATAGGTTCTAGCAGACGATATTGGCGTCTGCTAGCTGTTACATTTATAACAGCTGATTCCGACTTTTCAGTATTTTCGCGGGATTTCACTCGTTTTCTAAAGGAATAATTACTAGACACGTCTCGGCTTTCACGTGAGATCAACGGAGTGAGAAAAGAGAGTTTTCTAAATGTAGGCTGAGGCAAGACAACCCCGAACATTAGTTTGCAAAGCAATCTATGTGTTCGGTCAAACGTCAAGCGTCTGACAGGTCTTCGATTATGTAATTTTGCCATTTCTTCCAAGAGAGAAAAGTCTTTTCCACATGTAATTCGCTCGAGGTTGCCCACTATTTATGTAACAACAATCACGTGACAATTCGCAAAGATTTTTTAGTCAACCTTTCGAAATATGCAACTTTAGACTTGAGAAACTACTTGAAAGCGAGCTCTTGCAAAAGGAGCACTTTCTCAACAATAACACGCGTCACTTTAGTGTCTGAGGTTATGTCAATTCTAACCAAAGAGCCCGGATCTTCTCACGGCAAATTCTGACTGAAACTTGTCTCAGCTGAGCACTTTTTCCGGATAAATTGGGGAGATTTTCGCTCGAGAATTGGGGAAAATGTGAATTTTGTCGGGGTGGAGGAGGTTAAGTGATTTAATTTGAGGGTTTTCGGTACCTGACAGTGCTGGAGAAGTGTGTTGGAGGGTCGCTCGACGGTGACACATGGTGGTTTAACACATGCTGTAGAAACTTTCCTGCGAAATTGGGCACGAGCACAGACCCTAGGAACAGACCCTAGGCACGCCATAGCGACAACACTGATGTCTGATGATGACTGCAGACTGAGTCGCCGACTCGGCCGATGTTGACCACGACTTTCCACTATTCCCCACCTTTGTGCATAATACTACTCCCTATCCGCCGATCCTGCCAGTCGCTTTTTTAAAACACCAACATCCAATCTACAGAGTTTGTCTAGTCAAAGTTGCGGACGTAGGGAAAAGAGTGGACCAGTTATTGGCGCGGGCAGCGGGGGACTCTTCAGGCACTGATGACTGACCCCGCGTGCCACCATCTTGGTTATCAAACGAGCGCGCCAACTTTTATATCAGTTTTTAGCGTTTTTAATATTTACACAATTTTCGCATAACTATTTATTTGTTACAAGTTTTTGACCATTTGAATTCTTGCTGGGATCAGATTCTGAAAGAATGTAAACATTGAGATAATTTTTACTTTATATATTTTTACCTTCTCATCAGAGAAGCTATTAGATTTTTGTAAAATTTGACACCCTCCGTTTTTGTTAAATGTCCACGTTTTGAGACCCCCTGAACCCGAAAAACAGGTTTTTACGAATATTTATATGGGTAATTGTCAAATTGTAGGCAAATTTTAGCACTCACAGTGGCAATCACATTATTATTAGGAATTAAATATTTCATAACGAAAATTGATCTTATCACATATAAAAATTTAAAATCCAATAAAGGGGCAGTTATGAAAATAAGAAGTAATAATGAAATTCGTACACGAAAACACGGAAAAACGAAATATTTAACTATTGTAGATAATTTTTTCGAATATACCCAGATAACAATTTGCTCACACCTTGCCCGCATGGTGTTTGCACGCGTGTCGACCGATTGGCACGATGTGAGGGAAGGAGTGCAGACATATGTGTCCTCATATGCGCCACACGCGTGTGGGCACGTGCGTGCCAGCGTCGTGCTAGCATGCACGTGTTTTTGAGTTATAATTATTGAAAACAAGATGTTACAAATAACATTTAAGTAACAGGAAACATTGTATGACGTTTTTAAGAAGAGATTTCTGTGTTGAAAGTTCTTCTTTCACAACTGATGATGCAACAGGTGTTTATTCCAAAAGCGACATACACAAAATTATTCCTGCTACCTCTTAAATAATGTATCAGCGAGAAATATATATTTATCTGAAAATATTTTTTTATTTCGAACAATTTAAATTATTCAACACAGAACGTTTATTCAACACTTTTGTTAAAAAACAAAGGGATTTTAAAGAACAATATACTTTTGAATCTTCCAGTTAATTACTTTCAATTGTTTTTCCAGATGTAAGTTTTTAATCGTTCTACTTCTGAGATTTAAGAACTTAAATCTCAGAAGTAGAACGATTAAAAATGTGCACTTGAAAAACTTGTTTTCGATAATTTTTAAACTGAATATAGTAAAAAATAGTGAAGAAGATATATTGAATTTTTGTATTGCGAAGAATTTTAATAGAAACGTTGTGACAATCACCAAATGACAGTTGCCGATGCTTTGACGCTTAATTTTAAAAGGTCTGTGCACAAATGTGGGGGAAGTACAAAGCCCGAGCGCGTAGCACGAGGCACGAGGTTAATACATTATCGAGCACGAAGCGCGAGAAGCGACAGACGCGCGCCGTAGGCGCGCTCAAACTTGCGTCGAGCAAAGCGAGCTGCGCGCGATGAGAATGTGCCCGCGCAGTGGGCAGATTTTTTTGTTTTATTTTTTCTTCTAGTTGTATATTTTTCTTTATTTTTATCATTTGACTATAAAATACTTATGGTGCGTTTTCACGGAGCTCTAAAATTTTAGAGTTCAAAAAATTATTTTTAAACAATTAGAAATCTTGCCGACTTTGTTCTTTGCCTCAAAATTTGTTTATACTCCAAGCTAATTTTCCGAAACAAAACCCAAGAAAAAATGTTTATTTAATTTGAACAAAAATAATTATTCACTTTTATTTCGACTTTTTGTCTGTAAAATAAACTTAGAAAATAACAAAAATGTAGAGCATGAAGCGAATTTGATCAGAGTTTTATTTTTACACAACTGCTATATTATGTTTTTAGTAATAATACGCTTTTTGTGCCGCACTCTTCACCGCACGCTATATGCCGACATTTTGCCCTAAGTACCTGACGAGCATGATAGACGCACGCTGTGCTGCATATCATGCAGACCGTATGCGGACACTATGCGGGATTACTTATTACCCTCAGAACGTGCTGTCACTGTGCTTGCATTGTTGCCGACACATCGTGCTTGCACGCCATGCGCCCATATGCATTGTTATCTGGGTAAGTAAGGTGACGTAATAAATTGAAAGTCTAATTGTTACTATTATTTTTCATTTCTATAAATACGTTTTAAATATTACAAAAATGGAAACAACGTGACTGTAGTGCAATGTACAATTAAAGATTCAACATTCACTGAAACTATTTAAATGATTTATTATGCAGTCCTTCAAATGCATTAAAATCTATTTATTACATCGTGTCACATACTAACTAAGTAACTGAGTAATAAATTATGCCTTCATTTTTATCAAAATTGAAAATATGAACTCATGAAAATTCAACAGGTGCAAGGAAAACTACATTTACTTATTTTCTAAAAATTTTATATTAGAATCTCAGCTGTAATGACAAATCTACCTACCTGTGCTGTAAAATAATGTCCAACACATCTCTTCCTCTCTAATTGATTTATTTAGCTTACTTCTTGAGATCTGTATATTAATAAATAGAGGTTAGGAAACAGTAAACAAACCAGCCCACCTGATCCACGCGCATATAAGCGTCTTAAACGTCAGCCTTTTTTAATATTTATAAAAAAAAGTCAGCTACTTATGAAAGAAAACATCGCGGAGCAAGTAACGGAATGGTTTTTATAATGTTTTTCACCCTGAAACTGGTTTTTAACGCACGTACGGGAATGACGTTTCTGTTGTCAAAAAGCACTTTCCAGTTTTAATATCAGATTCACAAAAAAAAGAGTTAATATTTCAAGCTCAATTTTATAGGATCTTGTATTAAACCATACGCTTAATATTTCTGCATTTATTACTCAACTGTAACTACAATATTTCACTAGAAAAAAAGACGTACGGTAATGACGTCTGAAATGACAAAAATCGAGGGACAGACTTTAAGGTTTTTACAATATTATTTATTTGACTTAAAAAATGTGCATACATTAAATTTATGTTCATCTAAAGTTTACAAACTTGATACTTTAAGCGTTTTTCAGGTTACTGTCTAGAAAAAAGGGGTGCGTGACGTTTATGCGCCAGGACGTTTAGACGCTGGACGCCAATTACCCATTGTCTGTATGTCTGTATGTACGTCTGTCTGTGAGCACGATAAATTTGGAAAGAATTGACAGATTGGATTGGGCTTTGGTATACTCTTCAAGTGTCCTACAATGAAGGTCAAGTTCGTTAGCCAGCCATTTTGGATGAAAATTCAAAAAGTGAGCGCATTTTCAAAGATTTTTGAGACCACTTTTTTAAAGATTTAAGCATTTTATGTACGGTTATTAGTAGTACGGAAAAAGAGGAACAATTTATCCCTATGACTTTTTTGATAAATAAAAATTAACGGAGTTATAGCATTTAAAATATTCCAAAAAACAATCGAAAATGAACATTTTAAGCCAAACAACGCACGATATGAAAAAAGTCAAGAGAAGAAAAATGTTTATTTTGAACACCCTACAATATCGTCTTAACTTTTTTCATTCTTGTTGAAAAATCGAAAATTCAAATTTTTATAGCACAAAAAATAATGAAAAATCAAACATTCCATTTTACGGTCAAACTATACAAGATACGAAAAAAGATGAATTGACAAAAATTTTGCACTCAAAAAAGATCTACAAATTTGTTTTTAATCACTTTTTGATGGGATGCGTAGTTTTTGTTTCACTTGTAAAATACTGACTTAAGAATAAAATTAATTAAATTTTTGGACAAACGACACAAACCACGAAAGAAATTATTAGACAAAAGTTGTTGACTCAGAAAAGAGCTACAAATTTTTTATTAATCATTTTTTGATAGGATGCGTAATTTTTTTTTCAATCGTGAAAAATAACATTAACAATAAACAAAAAATTTTGTAAAAACGACGCAAGGTATGAAAAAAGATGAATAGACAAAAGTTGTTCAACCAAAAAACAATCTGAAAATTTGTTATAAACTTTTGTTATAAAAATACATTTAAAATAAAAAAACTAACTTTTTGGAAAAACGATATACGCTACAATAACATTTTATCTAACAACATTTTTCGCCTAAATTACATTTACCAATTTTCTTAGATCCACTTCACAATAGGATGCATATTTTTGGTTAAAATCGTAAAAAATAACATTGAACATAGACAAATTAAATTGATGGAAAAACGGCACAAGTTGCAATAAAATGCATAATAACAAAATTGTTTTTTTTTAATAGTATGCGCACTTTTTTTCAATTATAAAAATAAGACAAGGAAAATACGTCTGTTTTTAATATCAATGCATATTATGAATTGTAATAATATACATTTATTGAGATGATATAAAATTTCCACGGTAACTGAGGATCAAATTAAATGCAAACTCAGGAACAAATATTAGAATAATCATGATAAATACAATTTGTACTTTATTTTGCAATATCTAAATAAGCGATCACAGGCCGACATACAGAAATAAGTGTAACATACATTTGATATAACAATGTTGAACATATAATGTAGAAAACTTCCCATTTTTGACCAAATCGAGTGCGAAGCACAAGGTACGTGATGAGAATGTATTCGTTAAAGCCGAAGGAGCTTTAACAAAAGAGAATTCACAATCACCAAATTACAGTTGTCGATGATTTGAACTTTAATTTAAAAATTGTTGTGCACAAATGTGAGGTAAATACATTATTGAGCGCGAGATCCAATAGCCGCGAGCCTTAGGCGCGCTCAAACTTGAGAGCGAAGCGAGTCGCGCGATGAGAATGTGCCCGCTAAGCGGGCAGATTTTTTTAATTATAAAAACAAGACAATGCAAATACGTTTGTTTCAATACCAATGCATATTATGAATTTTAATAATATAAATTTATTGAAATGATACATTTTTCAGGGTAGTTGAGGATAAAATTTAACGCATTGTCTCGTCGTCCCGAAATTCGGGATGACTAGTGCAATATTTTTTATAAGCTTGGCTATTCGTCCCGAATTTTCGGATGGGGGCGGGAAGGCACCCCTGCGATTGGCCATAGAAATAATGTTGGTGAAACACCTACCCCTTTTCCAACGTCTCGTGGGGGCGGGAGGGCACCCCTTTGACTGGTCACATAAATAATATTGGGCCAACCCCCCTAATTTTTCGGGACGACTAGACACAGCCAAAATTTAATGCAAAATAAGAAACAAATATTAAAGTTATCATGATAAATAAAATTTGTACTTTATTTTGCAATAACTTTAACAAAAAGCTTTAACAAAAGAGAATTCACAATCACCAAATTACAGTTGTCGATGCTTTTGACCTTTAACTTTAAAAGTTCTGTGCACAGATATGGGGGAAATAACCAAACATGGAAGAGATAACTTTTCAGTTAAAACATTCATTTTAAAGAAAACATTTACAAACGAAATAGTTAAATTTTCAACCAAACAGATGAATTTTCAACCAAGAAGATTAAACTACTATAAAAAAAGATCAATTTTTCACAAAAAATGGAATAGTTAAATTTTCAGTTTAATAAATTAATTTTTAACTAAAATGATGAATCTTCAAACAAAAAAATTTATTTTTAACCAAATAGTTGATTTTTCAACCCAACATGTTAATTTTCTACCAAAAAAGGCAAATTTTCAACCAAACACATTAATTTTTCAACTAAAAATGATACATTTTCAACTAAAAATAGAATAGTTAAATTTTCAAATAGAGAAATAAATTTTCAACAAACCAAAAAACGAATTTTCAACAAAATAGTACAATTTTCAACCAAAGAAATGAATTTTTAAACAAAAATAGAATAGTTAAATTTTAAGTAAAAAAATTAATTTTCAACGAAAAAGATAAATTTTCAACAAAAAAATGGAATAGTTAAATTTTCAGATAAAGAAATGAATTTTTATATAAAATGATGAAATCTCAACAACTACAAATAATTTTTTACCAAATAGTTAAATTTTAAACCAAAGAAATGAATTTTCAACCAAAGAAATAAATTTTTAACCAAGAATAGAATAGTTAAATTGACAGTAAAAAAATTTTCAGTTTAGGAAATTAATTTCTAACTAAAGTGATAAATCTTCAAACAAACAAAAAATGAATTTTTAATCAAATCGTTTAATTTTAAACCCAAAATAGAAATTTTCTACCAAAAAAAGACAAATTTGTTAACAAAAAAAAAAAATAATTTTCAACGAAAAAAAAAAACGAATTTGCAACAAGATTGATAAATTTTCAACCAAAGAAATAAATTTTCAACCAAAGAAACGAATGTTCAACCAAAGAAATGAATTTTTAACCAAGAATTGAATATTTAAATTTCCAGTAAGAAAAAAAATTATTTTCAACCAAACAAAATAAATTTTCAACGAAGTAGTTATATTTTCAAGCAAACAGATGAATATTCAACCAAGAAGATTGAATTTCTATTTAAAAAAATTTGTAAAATAAATTTTCGACCGAAAAAAACGAAGTTCTATCAAAATAGTTAAATTTTCAACCAAAGAAATAAATTTTCAACTAAAGAAACGAATTTTCAACCAAAGAAATGGTTTTTTAACCAAAAGTAGAATAGTTAAATTTTCAGTAAAAAAGTTAATTCATTAATTTTCAACGAAATAAATCAAAATTTATTTAAATTTTCAGTAAGAAAAATAAATTTTCAAACAATAAAAAACGAATTTTCAACAATATAGTTAGATTTTTAACAAAATAAATTAATTTTTAACCAAAACGATAACGTTTCAACTAATAAAATTACTTTTCTACCAAAAAAGACTCATTTTTAAAAAAATACAAGAATTTTCACCTAAACTGGATAAATTTTCAGTAAAAAAATTAATCTTTCCTGATTTGGCCATACCAAGATGGCCGTTTCCCCCGTCCCTTGGCATCAATCCCCGCGACAGTGATGTGGAGAATGTAACTTTAGTCCCTCTTTTTCCTACGTCTATGGCAAAAGAAAAGTGAATTTCAGTGAAACCATGAGTGAAACCGGTGGATAAATGTTACAATTATAAATATTTGGAACAATAAAACAGAGATTTCAAATAATTAACGTAATACTGTGGCTATTTTTACCCACTATTTGTGCTAAAAGTATAAAATTTTCGTGAATTCTACTTTACCAGTTGATATTCAAAAATTGATATACGCGGATCTTGAACTCGAAGTTAATCCACAATCCACGTGATAAAAGTTATCAAATGTTCAAACACGAGTTCAAAAAATAAAAACATATAGAAAATGAAAACCACAAAACTAGTGCAGAAAGAGGAACTTTCTTTGTAAGGCAATATAAATAACTAAAAGAAAAAAAAGTGAGGTTAGGTTTTATAACCTGCCTGCAAAAATATTTCCGGCGAATTCCTTACGATGATAGGTTTATATGAATTGTTACCTATTTAATGTTGATTTAATTCAAGTGCTTCTGGAGAATTGAGCAAGTGGATTTAGTTATCTTTATCTATATATTTAATTTGAGGCCTGACAAGACAATTGAAACAATGTCTGGACTTTTGACAAATACGTTGTCAATTATTGGCAAAAGCATACAGGTAAGAATAAATGTGAATTTGTTAATAATTCAGGAATAAATTCTTTTAAAAATAACATTAAATAAATTATAAAACACTGTAACAGGTTGTCCAGCGACCTTGAAAACCTGGAAATCTTGAATTTTTGTTTAACCTTGACAACCTTGAAATCTTGAATTTTTTTTGAACCTTGAAAAGCTAGAAATCTCCTTGAACTTGTTTTGAACCTTCAAAAGCTGAAAATCTCCTTGAGTTTTTTTTTAACCTTGAAAAGCTGGAAATCTCCTTGAATTTTTTTTTAACCTTAAAAACCTGGAAATCTCCTTGAATTTTTTACGGGAACGAGAACCTTGCATTACATTTTTTTTCTTTTAAAACAGTTTTTTTATTAAAATGCGATAAGTAATTTAAATGTTTTAGTCTATTATGAAAGAAACATCTCGTTCATAAGAAATTTTGCTATTGAAAAGTTTTTATTTATCAAGATATAATTTATCTTTCACTCTTGCAGAATAAATAAGGAGATTTCTAGGCATTTTTCGTAGACTTTACCAATTATTGTATAGATTACAATAAACAGACTTTAATGTTGTGAATAATTCTATAAGTTTTTAATTTCGTCTCCGATAATATAGAATGTTAAAGTATACATTTTTTTGTGATATTCAATTTACAAATTAAAAAAAAAATATTAGTTAAAAATTTCTATAATAATTCAGTTTCAGAATTAGAATGAGTCATGGCCATATAAGGGATTTTTCAAGGGTTTCACGACTCAGATTTGAATGTTCACCAGATTACAAAACATTACTAAATATTTCAAAAGGTTTCAAAATATTCAAAAAATTTAAAGATATTTAAAAGGATTTTGAACATTTTACAAAGATTTCACGGATTTCAAAAATTTTAAAAAGACGTGTACACCAGATTTAAAATATTTCACAACAATTTCACAAAGATTTTAAAACTTTTTTAAAAAGATTTGAAGGATTTCAAAGATTTAAAAAAGGTACAGTACACCAGATTTCAAAGATTTTAAAACATTTCGAAGATTTTAAACGATTTCACTAAGATTTCAAATAATTCAGTGATTTCAACGAATAAAAAAGATTTCACAAAAAAATATTTAAGAAAAATTTCACAAAAATTTCCTAAAGGTTTCGAACATTTCCAACGATTTTAAAACTTCCAAAAATTTTTTAATATTTTAAAGATTTTAAAAAGGATATAGTAAACCAGATTTCTAAGATTTCAAAAAATTTTACATAGATTAAAAATATTTTAATGATTTTAAAAGAATACAAAAGATTTCAGAAAGATTTCACAAATATTTAAAAGATTTCGAAACATTTCACAATGATTTCAAATATTTTACAACAATTTAAAAAGATTCCAAAAGATTTCCCAGAACTTTCATGAATTCACAAAGATTTTAAGTACTTCCAGAGATTTCAATAACTTCACAAAGATTTCAAAAGATTTCAAGGATTTCAAAGACGACTTATGTTCGCAAAAAGTTAAGAATTTGTCTATTTATGGTTCTGCTTTCTTAAAAAATTGTTGGCCAATGAAAAATGAAATGGCTCATTTTTACATATATGACAAATGGTTATTTCATTATTTGTTGTAAAAAAAGGAGACCTGGAAAAACTTCACTTTATGACCTGGAAAACCTGGAAAAGACCTTGAATTTCGTTCCTAAGAATCCCTGAACACCCTGTTTAAATTCCTAAGGTTTCAAGTTGAAATATATATAGAATTTTCAACAAATAAGATTATTTTTTTAACCAAAAAGACGAGTTTTTAACAAAATACATCAATTTTCTACCAAATAGTTGAATTTCTAACTTATAAAGGATAAATTTCTAACAAAAAATCAAATAGTGCAAGATTCAGATAAAAAAATTATTTTCAACAAAAAAAAAACCTGAATTTTCAACAGAAATATTAAATTTTAAACTAAGGAAGTAAATCTTAAAAAAATATGAATTTTTAACAAACTAGTTGAACTATGAACTAAAAAATGTATTTTTAACCAAATAATTAAATTTTCAACCAAAAAGATGAATTTTCCAGCAAAAAGATTAATGTTCTGCCAAAAAACACGATTTTTCAACAAAGTACATTAATTTTTAAACAAGAAGTTAATATTAAACCAGAAAGATGAATTTTCAACCAAATAGTTTAAATTTCTACCACATTGTCGAATCGTCAACCAAATCAGATTAATTTAGAACCAAACAGTTGCATTTCTAACCAAAAAGGATGAATTTTCAACCACAAAGATTAATTTTTGACCAAAAATCGAATTTTTAATAGAATACATGAATTTTCAACTAGAATACATGAATTTTCAACTAGAAAAGATCAATTTTCAATAAAAATATCATTTTTCAACTAAAAATGGAATAGTTACTTTGTTAGTTCAAAGTATTAATTCTCAACCAAAAAAGAAGAGAATTTTCAAGAATAAAGTTCAACCCAAAATTCAACCCATTTTTTAACTCGGAAGATTAATTTTATAAACATGGTATCGTTAAATTTTAAACTAAAGAGGTGAATCTTAAAAAAATATGAGCTTGGAACAAACTAGTTGAACTTTTAAATGAAAAGATGAATTATTAACGAAAAAAACGTAATTTTCAACCCAAAAGATTTATTTTCCAGCAAAAATAGTAATGTTCTACCAAAAAAGCACGAATTTTCAATAAAAAACATAAATTTTCAACAAAATTGTTGAATTTTAAAGCCAAACGGACGAATTATCTACAAAACAGTTAAATATTTAACCAAAAAGATTAATTTTCCAGCAAAAAGATTAATGTTCTGTTAATGTTCTACCAAAAAACACGAATTTTCAACAACATACATCAATTTTTAACAAAAAAGTTAACTTCCTACCAAAAAATTAAATTTTCATAAAAATAGTTTAATTTTTCAGCCACAAAGATTAATTTTCGATTAAAAAAGACGAATTTTTTATAGAGCACATGAATTTTCAACTAGAAAGGCTCAACTTTCAATAAAAATACCAATTTTTAACTAAAAATAGAATAGTAACTCGGAAGATTAATTTTCTAAAAATGAAATCGTTAAATTTCAAACTAAAGAGGTGAGTCTTCAAAAAATATGAATTTTTAGCAAACTAGTTGAACTGTTAACTAAAAAGATGAATTTTTAACCAAATAGTTAAATTTTTAACCAAAAAGATCAACTTTTCAGCAAAAAGATTAATGTTATACCAAAAAACACGAATTTTCAATAAAAAACATCAATTTCCAACCAAACTGTTAAATTTTAAAGCCAAAAAAACGAATTATTTACAAAACGGTCGAATTTATAACCCGTAAATATCATTTTTAAACAAAAAAATTAATTTTCTACTAAAAAGTTGAATTTTCATACAATTATTTCAATTTTTAACCAAATAGTTAAATTTAAACCAACAATATATGATTTTTCAACAAAAAAGTTTATTTTCTACCGAATAATTTAATTTTCTACCAAATTATTGAATCGTCAACCAAACCAGATTAGTTTAGAACCAAACAGTTGCATTTTTAACCAAAAAGGATGAATTTTCAACCACGAAGATTAATTTTCGACCAAAAAATTAATTTTCAATAGAAGACATGAATTTTCAACTAGAAAAGATCAATTTTCAATAAAAAATATCAATTTTTAACCAAAAATGGAATAGTTACATTGTTAGTTAAAAGTATTAATTTTCAACCAAGAAGGAAGAGAATTTTCAACAAAATAGTCATTTTTTCAAATAAAAAAAGAAATTAATTTTCAACAATAGAGTTCAACTCAAAGAAGATTTTTTAACTTGAAAGATTCATTTTCTAAAAATGAAACAGTTAGATTTTAAACTAGAGAAGTGAATCTTAAAAAACACGACTTTTCAACAAAATACATCATTTTTCAATAAAATTGTTGAGTTTTGAAGCCAAAAGGACGAATTATCTACAAAACGTTTGAATTTTCAACCTGAAGATATGATTTTTTAACAAGAAAGTTAATTTTCTACTAGAAAGTTAAATTTTCGTAAAAAATACTTTAGTTTTTAACCAAAAAGTTAATTTTCAACCGAATAATTTAATTTTCTACCAAATTGTTGAATCGTCAACCAAACCAGATTAATTCAGACCCAAACATTTGCATTTTTAGACAAAAAGGATGAATTTTCATCCAAAAATATTAATTTTCAACAACAAAAAAGATGAATTTTTAACAAATTACGTGCATTTTCTAGTAGAAAAGATCATTTTTCAATAAAAATATTAACTTCAAACAAAAAATGGAAAAGTTACATTGTTAATTTAAAAAAATAATTATAAATAAAAAACGAATTTTCAATCAAGTAGCTATATTTTCAACATAAATGAATTTTATGAAAGAGTTCAACCAAAAAGATGATTTTTAACCCGGAAGATTAAAAAAGATAAATTTTTGACCAAATAGTTCAATTTTCAACCAAAAAGATAAATTTTCCAGCAAGAAGATTAATGTTCTACCAAGAAACACGAATTTTCAAGAAAGTACATTAATTTTCAACAAAATTGTTGAAATTTCAAACCGAAAAGACGAACTACTTACAAAATGGTTAAATTTGCAACCCGAAAATATGATTTTTTAACGAAAAAATTAATTTTGTACCAAAAAGTTGAATTGCGATAAAAATAGTTTAAAGATTAACCAAATTGTTGAATCTTCAAACAAACCAGATTAATTTATACCCAAAAATTTGCAATTTTTAACCAAAAAGGTGATTTTTTTAACTCGGAAGATTAAAAAAGATGAATTTTTAACCAAATAGTTAAATTTTCAACCAAAAGGATGAATTTTTTAGCAAGAGGATTAATGTTCTACCAAAAATCACGAATTTTCAACAAAGTACATTAATTTTCAACAAAATTGTTGAATTTTAAAACCAAACGGACAAATTACCTACAAAACGGTTAAATTTTCAAACCGAAAATATGATT
The DNA here is from genome assembly GCA_932195095.1 of Andricus curvator. Lineage (NCBI taxonomy): Eukaryota > Metazoa > Arthropoda > Insecta > Hymenoptera > Cynipidae > Andricus > Andricus curvator. The sequence goes on from CAKNYM010052083.1 coordinate 353,545, forward strand.
TTTTAACGGAAAAATTAATTTTGTACCAAAAAGTTAAATTTTGATAAAAATAGTTTAATTGAAAAGACAAAGTTAATTTTGAACCGAATAGTTGAAATTTCCACCAAATTGTTGAATCGTCAAACAAACCAGATTAATTTATATCCAAAAATGTATATTTTTAATCCAAAGGGATGATTTTCATCCAAGAAGATTAATTTTCGACTAAAAAATACGATTTTTTAACAAATTACATGAAAATTAATCTTCTTGGTTGAAAATTCATCTTTCTGGACAAAAATTCATCTATTCCAGTTGAAGATTCATAATTTTAAATGAAAATTCATCTTTTTTGTTGAAATTGTAACTATTTTGTTGAAAATTCGTTTTTTCTTCATTGATTGAAAATTAATATTTTAACTGAGAATTCAACTATTCTACTTGAAAATGTAACTATTACATTAAAAATTCATGTTTGTTCCATCATTTTGTTAAAAATTCATTTCTTTGATTAAAAATTAATTTTTTTAAACTGAAAATTTACTTGTTCAATGTTTGCTTAAAAATGTATCTTTTTGAATTGAAAATTATTGTATTTAAGTGAAAATTTAACTATTCCATTTTTGGTTACAAAATAATTTTTAGTTAAAAAGTAAATTATTTGTTGGATTAATCATCTATCTTGTTGAAAATGCAATATTTTTACTTAAAATGTTACGAATTTGAAGCTTTTTAAATTGAATTTAATATAGTATTCACATTAATTTTACTTAAAGGAATATATTTCTTTATTTTCGTCAAAAAATCTCCGTATTTCCACTGTTTTTACAGGGTACCTACTCACCCGGAAAATATCATTTAGAATATTAATATGTTAAATGTGGACTGAATATTAAGTATATGAAGATAAAATAAAAATTTGTTTTAATTCTTAAAATTCATGGATTTTAAGAACAAACTCAAGGAATGATTAATTCTAAATCAACATATTAATTAAATCCGTAAAAACTTGTCCCATTAAGAAATTTTTTTTTCCCCTATTACATATGAATAGTACTTTTTTACACATTTAGATATTCATAAGGTCTGAAAAATGTTGACATACCTGAAAAAAATCTGGAATTGTAACATAAATTTTTTTTAGGATTTGAGTAGACAACCTGTCATTATTTACTGTTATTTAGAATCAACGTGGATAAATCGTTTTTTATATATACTAAAATCTTCGTAGGTATAACATTAACAATTTTAACCCGCATTATGATCAGTTTGAATAATTATTTTCGAGTTTTATCCTAAAATGGCCATGCAACGGGACCAGACAAAAATATTGTGGGACAGACTTTGAACTGATTTTTACAATCTTGAACTCTAAAATATTGAGCTCTACTCTTGATTTTTTTTTCAAACCAAGATAAGTGATATCTGTGAATCTTAAATATTTAAAAAATAGTTTTAATATTAATTAGCAATATTTCATTTTAAATTTACAGTTTGGGGCAGGTATTTATCATTTCTAAACAAAGTCTTCTAACATTTTAAAAATTCATCAATTGTTCTTTGATATGAGTACTTTATTGAAATAACTTTAGAAAAAATTTATTTTCATATGAAATGTGGAAAGTGACTAGCACTTAAAGTGGTCAACTTTTTGGCAATCATTTTTAAACGCTTCTGGCAAAATTGATCATACATTTTTTTTATCGAAACTAAATTTTACACAGTCGCTTTTCATGTAAAAAAGAATTTATTTTGCGCTACGCCCTATGCTGTATACAGGCCTCACAGACCGGTCCCTATATCCCCTATTGTACCCTATATTCAGTTAAGGTCCTTAAAGTACCCTATTTTCAAAATTTGGTCCCTATGGTACCCTATTTGCAGCCCATAATGGAACTTAACAAAAATTTATAATAGGATCAAAGCTTCCAAGAGTCAGGCATTTTTAAAAAATAGCAAAAATCAGGAAATTTCTGTAAGAATTAACTGTAAAAAATAATCAGGGCTGCCAACCAGTCACTGTTAGTCACTTTTTTTCTTAAATCACTTTTTAGTCACTTTTTTAAATGAAAATATCACATGAGACACTTCTTTCAATAAATTAACTTATGGGTTAATCACTATTCAATTCAGGTCTATACCTATTTCTGAATTGTCTTGAATTCTTTTGAAACATTTCAGGGTATTTTTAAAGATTCCGAGAAATTTTTAATAGATTTCAATAATTTGAAGGGAATTTAATGATTTTAGTGTATTTTTAAAACTTTTAAGGCATTTTAAAGAGCTTTTAATTTGAAATATTTTAGGAAATTTTTTATTAATTAAATTAATTTGAAGGGATTTCAAAGAGTTTGAAATATTTTAGGATAAAGAATTTTCTAGAATTTCAGAAGATATGGAACGATTTTACAGGGATTATAAGGTTTCAAGATATTTTAAAAGATTTCACGTTATTTTATCAGGTTTCCGAGGATTTCAATGATTTTAAGGGATTTTATAATATTTTAAGGGATGTTAAAGAACTTATTCACGAGAAGTGAGGTATTTTGTAGGGATTTAAAGATTTGAAGAGATTTGGAATTCACCCTGAATTCTTACTAATTGATCCTAAATTCTTTGAAATTTTCTTGAATTTTATGAATTCTCTTGACTTCTTCTACTTAATTCAATGGATTTTTCTGAATTTTTAAAGGTTTTTATTGCATCGATCCTGAGGATCAATTGATAAAATGATCAAAGGATTTGAAATATTTGAATAGTATATTATGTATGCATTTTCAAAATCTTTAAAAAATTTAAAAAGATTTTAAAGGATTTTCAATATTTTAGGTCATTTTAAAAGATTACAAATAAAGTTTTAATGGATTTCAGTAATTTAATGCATTTCAAAGGATTGGAAATATTTGCCGGTATTGTAAAAGATTCCCAGGCATTTTCAGGAGCTTTAAAAAGTTTCGAGGGATTTCAAAAAAAAATCAAAGGATTTGAAATATTTTAGGAAAATTTAAAAGGTTCCCAGAACTTTTTTTTATTTATTTCAATAGTTTGAAGGGATTTCAAAGAATTTGAAATATTTGAGGTGTTTTAAAAGATGCCAAGGCATTTGAAAGAGATTTAAACTATATCAAGGGATTTCCAAGTGTTTTAAAAATTTTAAGGGATTTAAAAAAATTTGCATGCAGTTTTAAAGAATTTCGGAAAATATGGAAGGATTTTACAGGACCTGTAAGGTTATAGGATATTTCAAAATATTCCAAAGGATTTTATAAGATTTCCGAGGGTTTTAATGGTTTTATGGGGGTTTAAGAGCTCTGAAGCTATTTTAGTCCATTTTCCAGGCTTTCTGGAAATATCAAATTTCATAAAACTTCACGGTATTTTATGATATTTTAATGAATTTCAAAGAATTTATTCACAAGAAGTGAGGGAATTCGTAGGGTTTCAAAGATTTCAAGAGATTTTCAAATATGTTTTGCAATTCATTTGGAATTCGACCTGAATTCTTATTAATTTATACTGATTTTTTTTAAAATCCTTTTGAATTCTTTTAAATTCACACAATTTTACTCAATTCAGTAAATTTGTCAAAAGTTTTTGTTTTATTCATCTTGAAGTTTTTAAAAACTTCATTTTTTCATATTTTTGACTTGTTTTTAGTTCACTTGATTGTTTTTTAAATTAAGCTTGATTTTTTTTAAATGAATTTCGTTGAACTCTTCTTATTTCCCTTAAATTTCTCCCAATTTTATTGTAATCAATGGAATTTTTTCAATTTTTCAATTTGTTTCCAATTAATTTGACTTTAACTTGAATTGTTTTGTAGTCATCAGTCACTTCTTTGGTTAGAAATTAGTAGGGTTTCAAAGATTTGAATTTTTTTTAATTCACCTTCAATTCGTTTAAATTCTTTGGAATTCTCTTGAATTTTTTTTAATTTACTTGAATTCTTCTAAATTCATGCAATTCTATTTAATTCAATTCATTTTTTCGAATTTTTTAAAAATTATTTAATTGGTCCTAAATTCTTTTAACCTCACCGTGAATTTTTATGAATTTCATCGAATTCTTCTCTTTTACCTTGAATTCTTCTAAATTCATTCCAATTTTACGGAAAGGAATGGAATTTTGTTTAATAATAAAATTTTTCCGATTCTTCGAATTCTTTAGAATTTCTTGAATTGTTTTGAAGTATTGCGAATTTTTTCTGAATTTGTTGCCCTTTGAGCGCGAAAAAAGTACCCTTTAGACTGTGAGGCCTGTGTATACTTTGAAGATCAAAATAATAATGGAGAGTATTTTTTCTACTTTCAGAGCAGACCAGGTTATATTCTGGCTCCAAGTCAAGTGGATCTGGTCAGAAACATATCAAAACACTGGAATCCAAAATTTAAAAAAGAACGAAAGGCCAAAGTAATCAAAGTTCAACTTCCCGATTCGAGAGATGATGGTGATATAACGGAAGATGAAAGACGTTCCATGATGAGAAAACGAGGACTTTATCCTCCGAGACCTTGGATGGAAACAGGCTTCGTCCTTGCCTGCACCGCTGCCATTTTCGAAGCCTACGTTCCCCCTGAGGGAGACGGGAAATTTTCAGCCGTCACAGCAACTGTAATTGTCTTCTAATTCTTAAGTTATTCAGCACAGTCGTATATTACTTAAAGAGTTCAGGCCTCGGACTGACCCCACTATTGACACTTTTTCAACTTTTTTAAAATTTTGCTACTATTTTGAAAAAAATGACAATAATGCTACTATTTTCTCAAATTTCGCGCTAATGCAACTATTTTTTCACTTTGCCTTTAAACATATTTTCAAACTTCTTCGCTAGATTGGCAAAAATAACGTATCCGCCATCTCAAAACCGAAATTTCAAGATTTTGATGATTTCAAAAGATTTCGAGGTATATTAAAGGTTTTAAAAATTTTCAAAACATTTACAGGGAGTCCTACAAATTTAACCAGAATCTAGAGGGTTTAAAGAATTTTAACTATTTTTAGGTATTTGTCAGGGGGAAACAACTCTTGTAATCTGGTCGACCGCTCAGTCATCAGAACTGGTATTCCGGTGTAATCTGAGTAATCCAGAGTAATCACCTTGCATTCCGTTCCGGAGTAATTAAATTAATTCTGAGTAATCCACTTGTAATCCGGAGTAATCCACTAAACCAGAAATATGAATTTTTAACCAAAAAAGCTCATTTTCAATCGAATAGTTTAATTTTCTACCACATTGTTGAATCGTTAACCAAATCAGCTTAATTTAAAATCAAACAGTTGCATTTTTCCCAAAAATGATGAATTTTCAACTTTAGTAAAAAAGATCAATTATTAACTAAAAACGGAATAGTTACATTGTTAGTTGCAAGTATTACTTTTCAACCAAAAGAGGAGAGAATTCTTAAGAAAAGAGTTCAAACAAAAAGATGATTTTTTAACGCGGAAGATTAAAAACGATGAATTTTTAACCAAATAGTTAAATTTTCAACCAAAAAGATTAATTTTCCAGCAAGAAGATTAAGTTGAAGTTATGAAGTACTACCAAAAAACATGAATTTTCAACAAAGTTCTTTAATTTATCTATGTTTAGTGAATGGAATATTATTCACACTTTGCAATTTTTCTTCGACCGTTGTTATTAATAATGAAGTCAATTCATATAAGAATCTGTTATTTTGGTCATACGGTCCAGTAAAAATAATAATAGTAGATTCAGTTGTCAAGAATCATGCTTTATTCGTCAATTTTAATTTAAACCAACGTACGTTTCGACCTTGTTGCAGGCCTTCTTCAAGGTAATACATAACCTGTAGTGATATTTTTTAAATTATCCAAGACATTTCAATTTTTGGTTATTTTCCAAGAGAACATCTTTATTTTTGGAGTGAACCAAATTTAGTTGTTTGTTTTTATTGTTGAAACATTTATAAATAGCATAAATTAAAATAGTGTCCTTTAAAATATTTTAAAAATTGAAACCTCAAATTTTCGAGGCTCCAATATAATAATTTTACTACATTTTCGGTAAATATAACAAAACAGGTGTTTTGATTTGGAAGGACAAACATGGACTCTCCTAATTGTTGAATTCTCAAATAAATCAGATTAATTTAGACCCAAGAAATTGCATTTTAAAGCCAAAATGGCGAATTATCTACAAAACGGTTGAATTTTCAACCCGAAAATATGATTTTTTAACGTAAAAATTAATTTTGTACCAAAAAGTTAAATTTTCATCAAAATAGTTTAATTTAAAAAAGTTGTTTTTCAATGAAATAGTTCAATTTCCTACCAAATTGTTAAATGGTCAAACAAACCAGATTAATTTAGATCCAAGAAATTGCATTTTAAAGCCAAAAGGGTGAATTATCTACAAAACGGTTGAATTTTCAACCCGAAAATATGATTTTTTAACAAAAAAGTTAATTTTAAACTAAAAAGTTAAATTTTCATCAAAAAATCTTTAATTTTTAACCACATAGTTAAATTTAAACCAAAAATATGTGATTTTTTTAACAAAAAAGTTCATTTTCAACCGAATAATTTAATTTTCTACCAAATTGTTGAATCTTCAACTAAGCCATATTAATGTAGAACCAAACAGTTGCATTTTTAACCAAAGAGGATGAATTTTCAACCACAAAGATTAATTGTCAACCAAAAAAGACGAATTTTTAATAAAACACATGATTTTTCAAGAAGAAAAGATCAATTTTCAATAAAAATATAAATTTTTAACCAAAAATGGAATAGTTACATTGCTAGTTGAAAGTGTTAATTCTTAACCCGTGTACTCTGAGTAATCCACTTGCATTCCGTTCCGGAGTAATTGAATTAATTCTGAGTAATCCACTTGTAAACGATTAATTAATTAAATTAATTAATCTAAACAATTCTATGTAATTCATGTAATCCAAGTAATCCCATTGTAATCCAAAGTAATCCACTTGTAATCTAGTTAATTCGAAGTAATTTAGATTATCCAAGTAATTAATTCGTAATCCACAGTAATCCTAGTAATTCGCAGTAATTAACATAGGTAATTCAAATAGTTTTTAATTCTTTTGTTGAAAAGTTACTGTTTTCTTTGTTGAAAATTAATTTTATTAACTGAAAATTTAACTATTTAATTTTTGGTTCAAAATTTATATTTTTTTTGTTAAAAATTCTTCTTTTTCAGTAGAAAATTAATTTTCTTCGTTAAAAAGTAATTTTTTTTGTTAGCAATTCAACTGTTTTCATTTTTTCTTATTCTTTCAATTAAATTTATTTTATTATTTAATATTCTCATTGGCTAATTTGTTAAAACTTCAGTTTTCTGGTTGGAGATACTTGATTTTTCTTGAAAATGGTTTGGTTTGAAATTTCACTATATTCTTGAATATTCGTTTTTTGTTCTTAAAAATTAAATGGTGGAATTAAAAGTATAACTATTTCATTTCTGCTAAAAATTTGTCTTTCTTTGTTGAAAATTCTTTTGTTAATTTTTATTTTTTTAGAAAATTAAACTATTTTGTTGAAAAGTTTAACTATTTTGTTGAAAATTTGTTTTTTTTTAAACAAAAATTAGTTTTTTTGTTAACTGACAATTGAACTATTCCATTATTTGTTGTAAATTTGGCTTTTTTGTTGAAAATTGAACTACTTGATAAAAAATTAATCCCCATTATAGGAAATTCAATAATTATGTTAAAAAGTCATTTGTATTGCTTAAAAATTCATTTTCTTCGTTAAAAATTAGTTTGTTTTTTTGTTGAAATTTAATTTTTTAACAGAATTACTTTGTTATAACCTAAGTTTTCTGATTGAACATTCTTGATTTTTCTTGAAAATGGTTTGGTTTGAAATTTCACTATTTTCTTGAATATTCATTTTTTTTGTTAAAAATTAAATGGTGGAATTGAAAGTTTAACTATTTCATTTCTGGTAAACAAATTTCTTTCTTTGTTGAAAATTCTTTTGTTAATTTTTTTTGTAGAAAACTGAACTATTTTGTTGAAAAGTTGAACTATTTTGTTGAAAATTAGTTTTTTTTTTTAACAGAAAGTAGTTTTTTTTTTAAACTGTCAATTGAACTATTCCATTTTTTATTGTAAATTTGGCTTTTTTGTGGAAAATTGAACTATTTTGTAAAAAATTAATCCACATTGTAGGAAATTCAATAATTATGTTAAAAAGTCATTTTTATTGCTTAAGAATTCATTTTTTTCGTTAAAAATTAGTTTTTATTGTTAAAATTGAATTTTTTAATAGAAAATTTAACTATTCCACTTTTAGTCGTAAATTTATCATTTTTATTTGAAAATTCAACTACCTGATTGAAACTTGAATTACTGTTTTCGATGAACATTCTTGATTTTTCTTGAAAATTGTTTGGTTGGAAATTTCACTACTTTCTTGAAAATTATTTTTCTTTTTGATTAAAAATTAGTTTTTTGAACTGAAAATTTAGGTATTTCATTTTTATAGAAAAATCGTCTTTCTTAGTTGAAAATTTATGTATTTTGTTGACATAAATTCCCAACTTAAATACATTTTTAACTAAATAGTTGAATTTTCAACCAAGAAGATTAATTTTCTACCAGAAAAAAATTAATTTTATATTAATTAATTTAATATTTGTCTCATTTCTAAAAATTTGTAAATAAATAGTTGAGTTCTTAAACTGAAAAATATCAGTTGCATTCAAAAAACGAAGTAGTTAAATTTGCATTAAGAGAATTAATTTTCAATTAAAAGTAATACGAATTTTCTACAAAAAAAGATTAATTTTGTATCTGATAGTAGAATTGTATACCAAATTGTTGAATTTTCAAATCAAAGACACATTTTCTATGAAACATTTGAATTTTTAACCAATCAGTTGAATTTTTAACAAAATAGTTAAATTTTCAGTTACAAAAATATAATTTTTAACAAAAGACATTAATTTATAACCAAGAAAATTAATTTACTATAAAATACTAAAATTTTCAACCAAAAAGATTAATATTATACCAGAAAAAAAAAACGAATTTTCAACAAAATACATCAATTTTTAACCAAGTAGTTGAATTTTTAACTAAGAAGATTAATTTTCTACCAAAATAGACGAATTTTCAACCAATTACATCAATTTTTAAGCAAATAGTTGAATTTTAACTAAAAAGATTAATTTTCTACCAAAAAAGGCGAATTTTTAACAAATTACATAAATTTTCGACTAAATCATTTTAACAATGAATGTGATATTAGTCCAAATTTTATTTGATTAATTTCAGTTTATATATTTTTTTTCATTTCTAAAAATCTAAATAAATAGTTGAGTTTTTAAACTAGAAAAGATCGGTTAGATTTAAAAAAATTAAGTAGGTAAATTTGCATGTAAGAGAATAAATTTTCAGTAAAAATGGAACAAAATAGTTCAGTTCTCTGTTAAAAAAATTATTTTTCACAAAATAAATAAATTTTTAACCAAATACTTGACTTTTCAACTAAAAATGATCAGTTTTTAACCAATAATAAAATAGTTAATTTTTCAGTTAAAAAATTAATTTTTAAAGAAATAGTTAAATCTTCAACCAATGTAATGAATGTTTAACAAAGTAGTTCAACTTTCAAACAAGGAGTTAAATTGTAAACCTAAAAAGATGAATTGTCCAAGAAACATGTAATAGTTGATATTAGAAACAAAAATTTTAATTGAAAATAAAAAGCAGTTGAATTTTACAACAACAAAAAACAGTTGAATTTTACAACAAAAAAGACGAATTCGCAATAAAATACATCAATTTTCAACTAGCTAGTTAATTTTCCTACCAAATTTTTTAATTTTCGAACCAAAAAGATGAATGTTTATCAAAATAATTGAATTTTCAAACAACAAAAAATTTGTTGGTCTACAAATAAAAGAATAGAAATTTCAATAAAATTGTTGAATTTTCAAGCCAAAAAGTCGAATTTTCAATAAAAGAGTTCAATTTTTAACCAAGAAGTATGACATTTTAACAAAATTGTTTAACCAAAATGGAATGAACTTACAACAAAAAACAGTTGGATATTCTAATTGGATTCTATTAATTCAGTTCGCATTTAAGTAGAAAAACGAGAAAAAGGGAAAAGACTATGATGCCTGCGATTGATAGGAATTTTGATCATTTATATATCAAACAATAACATTTTAAATAAACATTGAAGTTATTTTTTAATACTTTAAAAATATTAGATTAGAAAACTGGAAATTTTGCTTAAAAAATAAGGTTAATCGTCCCTTGCAAACTTTTTGATTTTGGATTAAACTAAGTTTAATACGTGAAAAATTTGGTGACACTATTTTTTCAAATTTGTGACACTATTTACCCTATTTTTGATCTCTGAAGAGAGTCCGAGGCCAGTATACCAGATTTCAAAAAAAGTTAACCCCTCGATTTAATATTTAAAAAATTGCATGACACTATTTTGCTACTACTTTTTAATTTTTTTTAATTTTTAATTTTTTTAGCCTGATTTCTTATTAATTTGTCCTGAATTCTTTTAATTGATTGGAATTCTTTTGGATTTTTTTTATTCACTTGAATTCTTCTACATTTATTCAATTCTACTTAATTCAATGGATTTTTTTGGATTTTTAAAAGTTTTTATTTAATTGTCCCTAAGGATCATTTAACAAAATTATCAAAGGATTTGAAATATTATAAAGTATTTTTTCAAATTCCTTGGCATTTTCAAGATCTTTCAAAATTTACAATATTTCAAAGGAATTAAAATATTTTAGGTTATTTTAAAAGCTTGCAAGCAAATTTTTAATGGATTTTAGTAATTTAATGGGATTTCAAAGGATTTGAAATATTTGAGGGCATTGCAAAAGTTTCCGAAGCATTTTCAAGAGCTTTAAAAAGTTTTAAGAGAGTTCAAATGATATCAAAGTATTTGAAATATTTAAAGAAATTTTAAAAGATTCCAAGAACTTTTATTATTCATTTCAATAGTTTGAAGGAATTTCAAAGACTTTGAAATATTTTAGGGTATTTTAAAAGATTCCAAGGCATTTTCAAGAATTTAAATAATTTCAAGGAGTTTCCAAGGGTTTTCATAATTTTAAGGGATATTAATATTTTAATGGATTTCAGAGTTTATTCACCAAAAGTGAGGGATTTCGTAGAGTGTCAAAGATTTCAAGAGATTTTAAAATATTTGTTGCAATTCATTTGGAATTCGCCCTGAATTCTTATTAATTTATCCTAAATTCTTTTTAATTTTTCTAAATTCACTCAATTCTGCGTAATTCAATGAATTTTTAAAAAGTTTTTGTTTATTTCATCTTGAAGTCTTTAAAACTCACATTAAATTCTTAGGCATTTCATCAAATTCTTCTGAATTCTCTTTAATTTTTCTGAACTCATTTGAAATGTACTTAATTCAATGAATTTCTTCATATATTTGAATTGTTTTCAATTCACTTGATTGTTTTCTAAATCCAGCTTGATTTTTTATGAATTTCATCGAATTTTTCTCATTTCCCTTAAATTGCTCTAAATTCACTCAAATTTTACTGAAATCAATGGAATTTTTTCGATTTGTAAAATTATTTCCAGTTCATTTAAATTCTTTTTTCGGCTACAAATTAGTAGGATTTCAAAGATTTGAACTTATTTTTTGGAATTCACCCTGAATTCTGATTATTTTACCCCGAATTCTTTTAAATTCTCTTCAATTTTTCTAACCTCGTTTCAAACTTACTGAATTCAATGAAGTTTTTTCATATTTTTAAATTGTTTTCAGTTCATTTTTTTTTATTAATTCAACTTGAATTTTTATCAATTTTATCGAATTCTTCTCTTGTACCTAAATTCCTCTAAATTCAATCAACTTTTACTGAAATCAATGGAATTTTTTCGATTTTTTAAATTATTTCCAATTCATTTGCATTCTTTTTTTGGCCTCAAATTAGTAGAATTTCAAAGATTTGAACTTATTTTTTGAAATTCACTCTGAATTCTTATTAGTTTACCCTGAATTCTTTTAAATTCCTTGGAATTCTCGTGCAGTTTTTTAATTCACTTGAATTCTTCTAAATTTACCCAATTCTACTTCATTCAATGTATTTAAAAAAAATTTTTTTAACTTTTTATCTAATTGATCCTAAATTCTTTTAACCTCACTTTCAAATCTTAGTAATTTCATCAAATTCTTTTGATTTCCCTTGAATTTTTCTAAGCTCGTTTCAAACTTACTGAATTCAATGAAGTTTTATCATATTTTTACATTTTTTTAATTTTTTTTTTAATTCCACTTGAATTTTTGAGAATTTCATCGAATTCTTCTCGTTTACCTTAAATTGCTCTAAATTCATTCAAATTTTACGGAAATTTTTACATTTTTTCTAATTCATTTAAATTCTTTTGAATTTGTCTTGAATGGTTTTGAAGTCTTATGAATTTATCCTGAATTTTTTACTCTTTGAGCGCGAAAATGTTACCCTATGAGCATGACAAAAAGTACCCTTTGGTCCCTATATTTTTCCCCATAGGGACTGTGAGGCCTGTATTTTGAATTTTTCAAATGAGTCAGAAGCCTGAGAAAGTTAATCTTGTTCCAGGGAATGAAACAAAATGTTCTCGCTATAGGAAAGAAAACAACTTCTATGATGGCCATCAGAAAAATAAAGAGCTACGTCGATGATTTTAACGCGAAAGATTTTGCTGACGAAGCAAGGGATATTTACATTAAAGCGCACACTGCTTTGGCCGAGTAATTTTAAATTTAATTTAATAAGGGTCCGTACTTAAATTACGTAACGAATTATAGGACCTCTCCAAGCCCCCCCCCCCCCCTCCCGTAACAAAATATTTCTAATTTCTAATGAAAATTTTTTCTATTCAAGATATAATATGCTTTCCAGGGTGAAAACTTTATTTTCAAAATTCCCTGATTTTTCCTTGGCCAATTTTTCATTTTCCCTGACCATTAACCATTAGATACAAATTTAAAATTTTCAAATTTATTTATTTATTTTAAACAAAGAGACTTTTCTAGCATAAAAGTTGACCTTTTAATAAAATAATTGAATTCTCAACCTAAAAAGATGAATTCTCAACAAAAAAGTATGAGAGTTGATATTTCAACTAAAAAAGATTAAATTTCATTTAAAAAAATTAATTTTAAACCCAAATAGACGAAATTTCTGTAAAAAAAATGAATTTTCAGCAAAAAATTAATTTTCAACAGTATAGTTAAATTTTTAACCAAAGAGATGAATTTCCAACTAAAAATATGAATCTTCAACAAAAAATGATTTCTTAACAAAATATTTCAACCAAAATTGTTTAAAAAATAGTTGAATCCTCAAAACGAATTTTTGAATCAAAAAGACAACTTCTCAAAAAAAAACTTTTAATTTTCACCCAAAAAACATTTTAGTTTGATTTTTCAACATAAAAATATGAGTTTTAAACAGGAAGTAAATTTTCTACGAAGATACTTGCATTTTCAACCCAAAAAGATAAATTCTCAACAAAACAGTTGAATTTTTAACCAAACAGTTGCATTTTTACCCAAGAAAGATGCAATTTTTATTAAAATAGATGAATTTTTTAATTAGAAAGTAAATTTTCTACGAAATAGTTGAATTTTCAACCAAACAGTTGCATTTTTTTCCAAGAAAGATGCAATTTTTACTAAAATAGATGAATTTTTTAATTAGAAAGTAAATTTTCTACAAAATAGTTGAATTTTCAACCAAAAAACATTTCAGTTGACTTGTTGACAAAATTGTTGAATTTTCAAACAAATAATAAAATTTATAACTAAAAACATAATCTCCAAAAAGAATCAATTGTACAAAGATTAAAAATAAATATAAATACAAGGCAAATAAATTACTAACAATTTTTCATTTTCCCTGACCATTAATATTCAAAGACCCGAATCTTAAACTTGTAATATCTTTAACTTAGAATCTTTTATAAACCGAACAAAACAACTTCAAATTGAAATGGAAAATTTTCAAGTTTATTCTGCTTAACAGTTATTTAAAGTTATAGAAATTCCCTGAATTTTGGAAGATTTTTGTCTAAATCCTGGACTTTTCCCTCACCAATAAAATCCCTTGACTTTTTTTTTTAATTATTGTAAAATTACTGCGAGTTATTTGTTTCATTTGCGAATTTACAAAAATTACGTACGTGAATGAAGGACTTTCTACCAAAATACTTACATTTTTAACAAAATGCATTAATTTTCTACCAAATGGTTAAATTTTTATACCAAAAACATTAATTTTCATCAAAAACGTTAATTTTCAACCAAATCGTTGAATTTTTTACCAGTTTCAAACCGCAAAGACTAATTTCCAACAAAACAGTTAAATTTCCAACGAAAAAGAACATTTTTAACCAAATAGTTGAATTTTCTACTATTTTCAAACCAAAAAGAATTATTTCCAACAAAACAGTTAAATTTCCAACAAAAAGTAAATTTTCTGCCAAATAGTTTAATTTTCTAGCATTTTCAAATTAAAAAGACGAATTTTCTACAAAAGAGTTAACTTGCCGACAAAAAAGTTAATTTTCGACCAAATTTGGACTTTCTACCAAAATACTTAATTTTTTAACAAAATACACGAATTTTCAACCAAATGGTTAAATTTTCATACCAAAAATATTAATTTTCAACAAAAAAGTTATTTTTCATCCAAATAGTTGAATTTTCTACCATTTTCAAACCAAACGACGAATTTTTAACAAAGCTGTTTAATTTCCAACAAAAAAGTTAATTTTCAACCAAATAATTGAATTTTCTAGCTGAATATTTGAATTTTTCACCATAAAAAAAAATTGAAAGAAAATAGTTAAATTTCCGAAGAGATGAATTTTCAACTAAAATTATGAATGTTCAACCAAACAACTGAATTTTTAACAAAGTAGATCAACTTTCAAACAAAAAGTTACATTTTCCACCAGAAAAGGCAAATTTTCAACAAAATATCTGTACCCTCTTCAGAAATTTTTTTACCAAGAAGAGATGAATTTCCCAACCAAAATCAATATTAAAAAAAGTTGAATTTTCCACAAAAATGTTCGTTATTTTTCCACCAACTAGTTGAACTTTCTACCAAAATAGTTGAATTCACAGTTGAGTTCAACCAAAAAAGACGAATTTCGAACTAAATAGCTGAATCCTCAACCAAATCAAGTTAATTTTTTATTAAAATAGTTGAATTTTAAACAAAAACAAAAATTATATTTGTTCACCAAAAGAGATACATTTTGAAACGAAAAAGCCGAATTTTGAACCAAGAAAGAAAAAATATGGCCACTAAATTGTTGAATTTTCAAAACAAATAGATGAGTTTCCTACAAACCAGTTGCATTTTCAAACCGAAAATATGTTTTTTTCACAAAAAGGATGAATTTTTAACAAAATGCATGAATTTTCAACCAAAATAGATGAATTCTCAAAGAAAAATATAATAGTTGATATTATTTCAATCAAAGAAGATTTTAATTTGACATCAAACACAGTTGAATTAAAAAAAAAAAATTCAACAAAATAGCTGAATCGTCAACCAAATCAGATTAAGATTCTATCAAAATAATTGAATTTTAAACCAAAATAAATTAGATTTTTTTACCAAAAGAGATCAATTTTGAAACGAAAAAGTCGAATTTTGATAACAGAAGGAAAAAAATTTCCACTGAATTGTTGCATTTTGAAGCCAAGAAGACGAATTTTTGTACAAAACAGTTGTATTTTCAAATGGAACATATGAATTTTCAACAAAAAAATTACTTTTCAACCGAATAAAATAGTTCAATTTTTACCAAAATAGATGAATTCTCAACGACAAATATATTTGATATTATTTTAACCAAAAAGACTTTAATTTGAAATCAATATCAGTTGAATTCAACCAAAATTATAAAAAAACACAAAGTAACTCAAAAGTAACTAAAATTAAAGTTCCAAGGTACTTCAAAAATCGTAACTAAGTTATGTTATAATTTACTTTTTAAAAAGGTAACGAAGATACCTTAAAAGTTACAAATAACGTAACTTTTCAGTAACTTATTTACTTGTAACAATTTACTACCCAACTCTGGCTGTTACGTAATTTAGGTAGGGTCCCTAAAAAACTCTTTCAATAATGACTATTCACTATTTAATTCGGATTTTGATTTTATTTACAGGAAAGATTTTGATACGCTCAGAGATTACGTTACAGAAAAAGTTTATTCCGTGAGTTCATCACATTATTTGATTTTATCCAACTTAATGCAGTAGATAATCATTCAATCATTTTTCTTAAATTCTTGATAAAATTTCAGGAAATGAAGCACAATATCGTCAATAAACAAATTCGGTGGACCTTTATTGAATCTTTGGAACCAGCCCGAATTGTTCGTGCTCGAAATACCAGTGTCAGTAGCAAAGATAATCCATACGGTCAACTGACGGTTCGATTCCATACTAAACAGGTGCGTTGTAAATAATAATGTTTTCAAAAAATGCATACCTACATGTATATATCAGGGATTTTGCATTTTTTAGGGTATTTTTAAAAATTCCAAAAAGTTTTCAAGAGCTTTAGAAAGTTTCGAGGGATTTCAAAAGTTTTCAAAGGATTTAAAATATTCTGGGGCATTTTGAAAGATTCCAAGGAATTTTGTTATGGATTTCAATAATTTAAAGACGTTCCAAATGATTTTAAAGGTCTTAGGGTATTTTTACAAACTGCAAATAGTTGTCAAGAGATTTCAAAATAATTCAGATGATTTGAAATATTTTAAGGCATTTGAAAAGATTCCAAAGAATTTTTAATATATTTTAATAATTTGAAGGTATTTCAAAGGATTCAAAAGATTTTAGGGTATTTCTGAATAATTCCAAAGAATTTTCAAGAGATTTGAAACACTTCAAGGGATTATCAAGGATTTGTAATATTTTAGGTTATTTAGAAAGATTCCAAGGAATTTTTAATACATTTCAATAATTTCAAGGGATTCCTAAGGATTTTAAAGATTTTAGGGCATTTTGAAAACTTCCAAGGAATTTTGAAGAGTTTTAAAAAGTTAGGATAGGTATTTTTAAAGATTCTAAGTTATTTTATAAGATTTCCGAGGATAAATGATTTTAAAGGTTTTAAAAGCTCTCAAGTTATTTTAATAAATTTGCAAAGAATTTATTAACAACAATTGAGGGATTTTGTAGGGTTTTAAAGATTTCAAGGAATTTTCAGTTGATTTCAATAATATGAAGGGAAAACGATTTTAAAGATTTTAAGGTATTTTTAAAAATTCCAAAGGATTTGGAAAGATTTTAAATGATTTAAAATTACTTAGGGTATTTTTAATATATTTTAATAATTTGAAGTGATTTCAAAGGATTTTCAAATATTTTAGACTATTTGTAAACATTGCAAGGAATAATTCAGAGGCTTAAAAAGTTTCACGGGATTTCAAAGCATTGTAAATATTTTAGGGCATTTTAAACGACTTTAAGGCATTTTCAAGAGATTTAAAAAAAATCATGGGGTTTTAAAGAATTTCTTAGAATTTTGGAAGATATGGGACGATTTTATAGGACCAATAAGGTTTGAGGATATTTTGAAAGGTTCCTGGAGAGTTGATAAGATTTCCAAGGATTTGAAGGATTTTAAGTGATTTTAAGAGCTCTAATATATTTCAGTACATTTTCCAGGATTTCAAGAAATATAATATTTCATGTAATTTCACAGGATTTTATAATATTTTAATTTATTTCAAAGAATTTATTTACAAGAATTGAGGGATTTCGCAGGATTTGATTTTTATTTTAATATTTAAAGATATTACCAAAGTATTTTAAAAAATTTTAAAGATTTTAAGATATTTGTAAAAATTCCGCAGTGATTTTCCAGAGCTTTAAAAAGTTTCAAAGGATTTAAAAAGATTTTAAAGGATTTGAAATATCTTACGTTATTTAAAAAGATTCTAACGAATTTTTAATAGATTTCGATAATTTGAAGGGATTCCAAAGGATTTTAATGAAATATTATAGGGTATTTGTAAAAATTTCGAGGATTAATTCAGATCTTTAAAAAGTTTATTTTAGAGTATTTTAAAAGTGTTCAAGGAATTTTTAATAGATTTCAATCATTTGAAGGGATTCCAAAGGATTTAAAAGATTTTAGGGTATTTTTACAAATTTCAAAGACTTTTTTAGGCATTTAAAAAGATTTAAAAGAATTTTCATTATATTTCCATAATTTGAAGGTATTTCAATCATTTTAATGTATTTCAAAGGATTCAAAAGATTTTACGGTATCTTTAAAACTTCCAAGGAATTTTGAATAGCTTTAAAAAATTTGAAGGGTTTTCCAAGGATTTTAATGATTTTATGGGATTTAAGAAAATTTTATTGGGGCTTGAGCAATTTTCTACAGTTTCGGAAGATTTCAATTAAAATTTATAGGGTATTTGTAAAAATTTCAAGGAATAATTCAGAGCTTTAAAAAGTTTCAAAGGATTTGAAGTATTTTAGGATATTTTTAAAAATACCCAGGAATTTTCAAGAATTTTAAAAAGTTTCAAAGAATTTCAAAAGATTCCAAAGTATTTGAAATATTTTAGGACATTTTAAAAGATTCCAACGAATTTTGAATAGATTTAAATAGGTTGAAGGAATTCCAAAGGATTTGAAAGATTTTAAGTTATTTTTGAAAATTCCAAGGAATTTCAAAAGATTTAAAATGATTTGAACTATCTTCGGGTATTTTTAATATATTTCAATAATTTGAAGTGATTTCTAAGGATTTTAATTAAATATTTTAGCCTATTTGTAAAAATTGCAAGGTATAATTCAGAGCTTTAAAAAGTTTTAAGGTATATCAAAAGATTTCAAAGGATTTTAAATATTTTAGGGTATTTTAAACGATTTTAAGCCATTTTCAAGACATTAAAAAAAAAATTAATGGGGTTTTAAAGAATTTCTTATAGAACTTTGGAAGATATGGAACGATTTTATAGGACCAATAAGGTTTCAGGATATTTTGAAAGGTTCCAAGAGAATTTATAAGATTTCCAAGGGTTTTGAAGGATTTTAAGGGATTTTAAGACCTCTAAGGTATTCTAATACATTTTCTAGGATTTCAGAAATTATAAGATTTCATGTGATTTTACGGAATTTTATCATATTTTGATTGATTTCAAAGTATTTACAAGAATTGAGGGATTTTTTTGGATTTAATTTTAATATTTAAAGATATTACCAAAGTATTTACAATTTTTTAAAGATTTTAGGATATATGTAAAAATTCTCAGTGATTTTCCAGAGCTTTAAAGTGTTTCAAAAGATTTTAAAGGATTTGAAATATTTTAAGGTATTTTAAAAGATCCCAAGGCACTTTCAAGAGATCAAAAAAATTTCCGCGGGTTTTCCAAGGATTTTAATGCTTCTAAAGGATTTAAAAATTTTGTCATGCAGTTTTCAAAATTTTTTTTAATTTTCGGAAGATATGAAACGATTTTACAGAACATGTAAGGTTTTAAAATATTTTAAATGATTCCAAGGGATTTTATCAGATATTCGAGGATTTGAATTATTTTATAGGATTTCAAAAGTTCTCAAGGTATTTTAATAAATTTTTCATGATTTTAGGAAGTATTACCAGATTTTATAGATTTTCACGAGATTTTATAATATTTTAATGGATTTTACAGATTGTATGCACAAGAAGTTAGGGATTGCGTAAGGCTGTAGGATTACCTAATTACCTAATTCAATTAATTTTTTTAGTTTTTGTTTATTTCACCTTAAAATGTTTTAAGGTCATCCTGAATTCTTAGGAATTTCATGAAATTCTTTTGAATTCCCTTGAAATTTTCTAAACTCATTTCAAACTTACTGATTTAATTGAATTTTTTCATATCTTTTAATTGTTTCCAATTTACTTGATCTTTTTTTAATTCGCCTTTAATTTTTATGAATTTCATCGAATTCTTCTCATGTCCCGTAAATTCCTGTAAATTCCTCCAATGTTACTGAAATCAATGGAATTTTTTTATTTCGTAATTTAATTTAATAATTCAATTTCAATAATTCAAAAGAGCATGGATATCATTATTAATACACATTAGTCACTTTGGGTAACTTTTTGCGATAGAAATTAAGTCACTTTTGGTCACTTTTTCTCTTTTCCAAGTAAATTAGGCTGTGCCCCTGAGAATAATAAATTTAAAATTTATAAATTAAATTAAATTAAATTAAAAATATTACGAGATTAGAATATTTTTCAGTATTTACTTTATTTCTTCAAATTTTGAATGTTCAAATTTAAATGTTAAATTCAAACACGTTTGAATTTAAAATTTAAATCTTCTTGATTGAAATATCTACTATTACATTTTTTGTTGAAAATTAATTTTTGTTGTTGACAATTGATCTTTTTAATTGAAAATTCAACTACTTGGGTAAAAGTTAAACTTCTTTGTTAAAAATGTATGTTTTTTTGGTTGAAGGTTCATTTTTTTTTGGTTGAAACATCAACTGTTGTTTTGAAAATTTTTTATTTTTCTGATTGAAAATTAATTTTTTTAACTGAAAATTGAACTTATCCATTTTTGGTTGAAAATTGATATTTTTTTAGCTGAAACTTCGTCTTTGTTGATAGAAAACTAATATGCTTGGTTTAAAATTTCCTCTTTTTGTTAGAAATGAAACTGTTTAGTTTAAAAATAACTTTTTTTTACAGAAAATTCCACTTTTGGCTTGAAAGTTCAACAAGTTAAATTAACTGCTTTTTCTTTCCTAACTGAACACTCTTTATTTGTTGAAAATTCGTTTTCTTTTAGTTGAAAATTAATTTTTTTTAACTGAAAGTTTAACTTTTTCATCTTTGATGAAAATTCGTTTCCTTTTTGTTGAAAATTAATTTTTTTGACTGAAAATGTAATTTTTCCATTTTTGGTTGAAAATTGATCTTTTTTAGTTGAAACTTCGTCTTTGTTGATAGAAACTAATCTTTTTGGTTTCAAATTTCCTCTTTTTTGTTAGAAATGAAACTGTTTGGTTTAAAAATAACGTTTTAACTTTTTTTTACAGAAGATTCGCATTTTGCCTTGAAACTTCAACAATTTAAATTAACTTTTTTCTTTCCTAACTGAAAAATCTTCTTTTTTTTTTTGAAAATTCGTGTTCTTTTAGTTGAAAATAAATTTTTTTAACTGAAGGTTTAATTTGACCATTTTTAGTTGAAACTTCGTCTTTGTTGATAGCAAACTAATCTGCTTGTTTTAAAATTTCCTCTTTTAGTTAGAAATGAAACTTTATTGTTTAAAAATACCTTTTTTTTTACAGAAAATTCCACTTTTGGCTTGAAAGTTCAACAAGTTAAATTAACTGTTTTTTCTTTCCTAACTGAACACTCTTTATTTGTTGAAAATTCGTTTTCTTTTAGTTGAAAATTAATTTTTTTAACTGAAAGTTTAACTTTTTCATCTTTGATGAAAATTCGTTTCCTTTTTGTTGAAAATTAATTTTTCGACTGAACATGTAATTTTTTCATTTTTGGTTTAAAATTTGTTTTCTTTTTATTGAAAATTAATTTTTGTTACTGAAAATTTAAGTTTTCTATTTTTGTTTGAAAATTGACCTTTTTTAGTGAAAATTCAACTATTTGTTTGAAAATTAGTTTTTTTTTTAATATAAAATTAATCTTTTTGGTTTTAAAATGATCTCTTTTAGTTAAAAATTCGTCTTTTTAGTTTAGTTTTAGTGAAAATTTCCTCTTTTTTGTTAGAAATGAAACTGTTTGGTTAAAAAATAACCTTTTAACTTTTTTTTACAGAAAATACGTATTTTGACTTGAAACTTCAACAATTTAAACTAACTGTTTTTCCTTTCCTGATTGGAAATCTTTATCTCTTGAAAATTCATTTTCTTTTACTTGAAAATTAATTTTTTTACTTAAAATTTAACTTTTCCATTTTTGGTTGAAAATTTGTTTTCTTTTTATTGAAAATTATTAAACATGGTTTAAAATTTCCTCTTTTTTGTTATAAATGAAACTGTTTGGTTTAAAAATAACCTTTTAACTTTGTTTACAAAAAATTCGCCTTTTAGCTTGAAAATTCAACGATTTAAATTAACTTTTTTCTTTCCTGACTGAAAAATCTTTATTTGTTGAAAATTCGTTTTCTTTTAGTTCAAAATTATTTCTTTTTTAACTGAAAGTTTAACTTTACCATTTTTAGTTGAAACTTCGTCTTTGTTGATAGCAAACTAATCTGCTTGGTTTAAAATTTCCTCTTTTAGTTAGAAATGAAACTTTATTTTTTTTAAATACCTTTTTTTTCACAGGAAATTCGTCTTTTGGCTTGAAAGTTCAACAATTTAGATTAACTGTTTTTTTTCTTAACTAAAAAATCTTTTTTTTTTAATTCGTTTTCTTTTAGTTTAAAATTAATTTTTTACTGAAAATTTAACTTTTCATCTTTGATGAAAATTCGTGTCCTTTTTGTTGAAAATTAATTTTTTGAACTGAACATGTAATTTTTTCATTTTTGGTGGAAAATTAATCTTTTTTAGTTGAAACTTCGTCTTTGTTGATAGAAACTAATCTTTTTGGTTTAAAATTTCCTCTTTTTTGTTAAAAATGAAACTGTTTGATTTCAAAATAAACTTCAACAATTTAAATTAACTGTTTTTTCTGTCCTAACTGAAAAATCTTTATTTGTTGAAAATTCGTTTTTTTTAGTTCAAAATAAATTTTTTCACTTAAAATTTAACTTTTCCATTTTTGATTGATAGTTTGTTTTCATTTTGTTGGAAATTAATTTTTTTGACTGAATATGTGACTTTTCCATTTTTGGTTGAAAATTGATCATTTTTAGTTGAAATTCAACTATTTGTTTTGAAAATTCGTTTTTTTATAGAAAAATAACCTTTTTGGTTTTAAAATTTATCTCATTTGGTTAAAAATTCGTCTTTTTTGGTTGAGCGAAATAAATAAATTCTTAATTTGAATCTAAAATTTTTTTATGTCGTTTATAAAAGATTCTATGTTAAAAATGTTACAGGGTTAAAATGCCGGTCTTTCAATATTAATGGTCAGGGAAACTGAAAAATTGAAATTTAAGAATTTTAAATTAGAATCAAATCAAATTCAAAATCCTATTTAACGTCCAATGCTCAAGTTAATGTATAGAATTCCTGAAAATAAAACAAGAATCCAACGATCAAATTTGGACAGCTACCAAAAATGCTTCTATTGCAATTCCTAAAAACAAAAAAATTTGTTTCTTTCTTTAAAAAAAATAAAAAAGAGGAACGAACCAAAAAAGGCAACCAACCAAATCCCCTTCCTTCTCTTTTTTATTTCTTTCGTCTTTTTTATTTTTATTATTATCAAATTACAATATTTTTCTTTCTTCTTTTTTATTTTTGTCTAAAGAAACCAATTTTTTTTGTTTTTAGGAATTGCAATATGAGCTTTTTTGGTTGTTGTCCAAATTTGATCGTTGGATTCTTGTTTTATTTTCAGGAATTCTATACATTAACTGAAAAATTGGTCAGGGGAAAAATAAGGGAATAGTCAGTGAATTTTTAAAATGATGTTTGGCGGTCACCCTGATAAGAATTGTTAAGATTGATGGAATTTGCTTTTATTTCAGACGTTAGCGATTTACGATCGATTTGGACGTTTGATGCATGGAAGTGAGTTCGTAGCGAAAGATGTTCTGGAATATATAGTATTTGAAAGGCATTTATCTAACGAATATGGAAAATGGAGGATTCACGGGAAGATTATTCCCAGTTGGCAAGCACCTAAAGAGCCTACTGCAGTCACAGGGGTCAAACCAGCAGTAATCGAAGAAGTCCAAAAAACAAGTCAAGATTCGAAGGTGGAAACACCCGTAATCGCATCTTCAGCCACAAAATCACAGGAATCAACACCGGCAACTATATAGTCAATTATTTTCATACTGTTTGTTAAGTAGGAGGTACTGATAGAGATAAAAATGTAAATCGTTTTCAGCTGCAAAAAATTAAATTTAAATTAAAATTGAACGTGTCAAACTTATTTTCAAGTTTCACTAACTCAAAAACCTCCATCCATCGGACACCATAAACAGTGGAAAAAATCCTGCGATTTTTCTTTGATTGAGTCAGGGCCTAAAATGTTATGTAGTCCGGATTTAAAAGTGGAAAATTAACTTTTTTTTCTAAGCAAAATTTACAGTTTTTAAATTAATGTTTTTAAAGCATTCGAATTCGAAATGAACTTCAATGTTTATTTACTCTATTATTCTTTAGGGTATAAATGATTAAAATTGTTATTTATTTATTGCAGGCTTCGTAGACTTTCCCTTCTTTTATCCTTTTCTCGTTTTTCCAGGGCGAACTAAATTAATAGAACCCGATAAGAAAATCCAACTGTTTTTGGGTGAAAGTTAAGTTTTTTTCGGTTGAATAGTATATTATATAATATTTTTGGTTGACAATTCAGCTTTCTTGTTTAAAAATTTTATTATTTGGTTGGGAATTGAATTTTTGGTTGAAAATTCAACAATTTTGTTAAAAAGTCACCGTTTTTTAATTCACCTTTGGTTGAAAATTTAACTATTTCGTTGAAATTTTTTTGTTTGTTAAAAAGTTTATTTTAAAAATTAAAAATGTAAGTATTCTATTTTTCATTGCAATTTTTTTCTTTTTTAGTTGGAAATTCAACTACTTGGCATTAAATTCATATATTTTGTTCAAAATTCTTCATTTTAGTTGAAAATTACCTATTTTATTTTTGACTGAAAATGTATCATTTTTTATTTGGTAATTCAACTACTTGGTATTAAATTCATATATTTTGTTGAAAATTTATTTTTTGTTGGTTGAAAAGTTATTTTTTTTAAATTAAAAATATAAATATTCTATTTTTGATTAAAAATTTATCTTTTTTAGTTAGAAATTAAAATACTTGATATTAAATAC
>CAKNYM010052083.1:383255-404578 GCA_932195095.1 Andricus curvator
CCCGTAAATATGAATTTTCAAGAAAAAAGTGAATTTTCGACCAAGTTCTTGAATTTTCAAGACAAAAAGAAGAATTTTCTTCAAAATATTTGAATTTTCAACCAAACTGTTGAATTTTCAATTAAAATTATGAATTTTCGTTTAAAATTGTGAATTTTCAACCATAAAAGACGAATTCTTAACAAAATGCATTAATTTTCAACCAAATAGTTAAATTTTCAACCAAGAAGATTAATTTACTATAAAAAAGTCGAATTTTCGGCCAAATTGTTGAATTTTCAAGCCAGAAAGACGAATTCTCTACAAAACATTTGGTTTTTCAACCAAAGAGATGAATTTTCAATTAAAAGTATGAATTTTTAACCAAATAGTTGAATTTTTAGTCTAAAAAATATCACTTTTTAACCAAAAATGAAATAGTTCAATTTTAAATTCAGAAAAGCAAATTTTTTTCAAAAAAGTCCAATTTTCAAGAAAAAATTGAATTCTCGATCAAATTGTTGAATTTTCAAGCCAAAAAGAAGAATTTTCTAGAAAATAGTTGAATTTTCAACTAAACAGTTGAATTTTGAACTAAAATTATAAATTTTCAATCTAAAAAGATGAATTTTGAACAAAAATTTTGAGTACCCCATGTAGGACAACAAAGAAAAATCACGTACTTTCTATTTTTTTTCAGGAATGTGAACACTCTAATTGAAAAATACAAATAAAATGGAATTTATCGCCCTATTATATTCAATTTGAACAGTTTTTCTAAATTATTGAATGAGCCTCCCCCCTCCCTTTCACATACATTAGTTGAAGAAAATTCACAATATTTATATAATTTATTATATTATTTATATAATTTGTATTTACTAATTATCTTACATTTTTCATATTTCATTTATATTTTAATTGTCAATTTATGAATTTATTGATATAATGTTTATATTATTTATGAATAAATATATTAAAGGATTAATGAAAATTCGCGAAAAATGGGAAATTTCGAACCCTCGCGCAAGAGGCGACGAGAAAGACGACTAGTTCGCGCCGCCTCCGCGAGAGAGCCACAGAGCGCAGCGCTCGCTTACTAGTGGTGGCCACCATTGTTAAATCCTGCTTTGGTTGATGCTCTGACGATTTTTTGGCCGAAAATCGCTGAAAATCTCGAATTCGCCAGACTTTACGGACCTCAGGAAAAAGGTGTGTTGTACCAAAGAACCCTGCCGCGGAAACTAGCGGAGCTTTTTCGCCTCTCGGACGTGTCACGGACTCCGCCTGGCATTGCCTCAAAAGCCTAGTCCTAGTGAAATCAAGTCAATCAAGTGTGGCCATCGATTTACGCG
This sequence comes from Andricus curvator, assembly GCA_932195095.1. Lineage (NCBI taxonomy): Eukaryota > Metazoa > Arthropoda > Insecta > Hymenoptera > Cynipidae > Andricus > Andricus curvator. Next base: position 384,590 of record CAKNYM010052083.1, read on the forward strand.
AAAGAAAGAGGAGAAAGAGGCACTTATGTCCATCGGGTGTTGGTGCGTTCAAAAAGTTTATTTCTCCGAGCCGTCTGCGTGGACAAGAGACACGTGCGTGTCTTCACTTGTCGCAAGCTCCGAAAACACGGCAAACCGGTGACAATTTTCCCGACCCGAGCCAGTCGAGTCCTCTCTCGCGATCGCTTCGCAAATCAAAATACAACCTTCCATCCGGCCAGGACTCGTCGCAAAATCTCCGGACTCCAGTCAAAAATACTGTGCTTGTATGCGTAACTATTTAGAATTCTTCTCCAATTAAATAGAGCCAGTGCTGCTTCTTTCGAAAGGACCTTACGTGGCCCTTTGCACGCGTCGTTTCTTCATTTGGTGCACGCCTGCATTTCTGCACCGCCTGTCGCACCTGTACTCGATTTCGTCGATTTGCAAAATGTGATTACCCACTAACTCAACGCAAAGTCGAGATCCGAATTCCGTTTTCTTCACTTTTTTACAACTTGCCAACGATACATCATCTGCGCTCGGGAAATTTTCGCTCCGTCACCTTCCACCACGCGTTCCTGCCCGAACAAAATCGTGAACGTCATCAACGTGACGAATTTCCACCCTTTTATATTCGCAGATTTTTCACTCGTTTTATACCTCTCGCGAATCGCCCGGGTCTCGTCTTCTTGACGGATACGTGTTCACTTTTGTCCTTAAAAAATCGGAAAGGTTTTCAGTGGCTTTGTTTATGTTCGAAAATTAAAACGATTTGCATATTTTTGGACCCTGATTTTTCGAAAGAGTGCGGTTAAGCAGTTGAGAAGAATTTTGATAGAGTGGTGTGGAAATTTGAATAAGGGTCGTGAGTAGTTTCGAAATGAGGCCCGAGAAACCAGGCCCAGTTTGCTGTTGAAACTGATAATTTCTTTCTTGAATCATTCATACGGTCAGTTGAGATTTTACTGACTAGGAAATCGTAGCATATGTCTGAATACAACTATTAATTAGAGGCCTAAAACCTCGATATATTCGGAATTTGGACACCAAATTGACCCTACACGGAGCGTTTTCAAAATTTAGACTGAAACCTCCACGAAAAAAAAGAAGATAAATTAGCTTTTGTCAAGAAATTTTTAGGATTTTATCGGAGTAGAAAATACTACTTTGTGTGTTGATCTCGCATTTAAGATAAAAAGACCGCCAGCTGTGTACACACTCTTTTTGATAATCAACCTAATTGAACAATTCCAAACAACTCTTATCTCAAAATTTTCCAGTTTTATCGAAACCCAAAAGTTAATAAACTGTACTCTCCTTTGAGTTAGTTGATATTTAAAACTTATTATGTTTTATAAAACTAATAGAATTCTTTTTCAGGATTTTGAAAGACCACAATCCGTTGGGAGGTTGGATCAGTTGACTTGAATCAGGGACCATCAGAACAGTACAAATATCAGTCAACAGTTGCTGAATCCTTCAGCATTTCAGCATGGTGTGACTTCCTACAGACCTGATGCTGCTTTCAGCAATGGTAACTAAAAATTTTGAAATCCAATAAGAAATATAGACCCTTTTTTGAGGGATTACACTATTTTGCTACTATTTCAAAAAAAAATTTCACTAAAGACACTGTTTTTCTGCCAATGCCACTGTTTCTTTACTTTTCCATGAAAAATATTTTTGATTTTCTTCGCTAATTGGCTAAAAATTGTCAATTGTTAAATTTTCATTAAAAGAAAATTAATTTTCAATAAAAAGTAAACAAATTTTCTACAAAAAAGTTGGATTTTGTACTAAATTGTTGAATTTTCAACAAAATACAGCAATTTGTAACCAAATAGCTCTTCTACCAGAAGACGAATTTTCAATAAAATTCATACATATTCAACCAAATAGTTAAATTTTCGTTTAATTTTAGACTAGAAATGATCATTTTGTTACCTAAAATGGAATAGTTAAATTGTTATTTAAGAAAAATTAATTTTGAATAAAAAGTAAACAAATTTTCTACAAAAATTTTGATTTTTTACCAAATTGTTGAATTTTCAGAATGAAAATACTATTTTTCAATAAAATACATCAATTTTTAACCAAATAGTTGGTTTTTTATATCAGGAAAGGCCAATTTTGAATAAAATTCATAAATTTTTTAACAAATAGTTGAATTTTCTACCAGAAAAGACGAATTTTCAACAAATTACATAAATTTTCTTTAAATTTTTAAACTAGAAATGACAATTTTTTAACCAAAAATAGAATAGTTAAATTGTCATTTAAAAAAAAAAATTATCAATAAAAAGTAATTATTTTTTACAAAAAGTTTGATTTTTCACCAAATTGTTGAATTTTCAGCCTGAAAATACTATTTTTCAACAAAATGCATTAATTTTTAGCCAATTACATATATTTTAATTGAATTTTTAAAAAATTTAAGAAAAAACTAATTTTCAATAAAAAGTAAACAAATTTTCTACAAAAATTAGGATTTTTTTACCGAATTGTTGAATTTTCAGCCTAAAAATACTAATTTGTAACAAAATGCATCTATTTTTAAGCAAATAGTGGAATTTTCTACTAACAAAAAAGAAGAATGTTCAACAAATTACATAAATTTTTGTTAAATTTTTAAACTAGAAATGATCATTATTTAATCTAAAATGGAATAGTTAATTTGTTATGAAAAAATAGTCAATAAAAAGTAAACATATTTTTACAAAAAGTTGGATTTTTTACCAAATTGTTGAATATTCAGCCCGAAAATACTAATTTTCAACAAAATACATCAATTTCTAACCAAATAGTTGATTTTTCTACCAAAAAAGACGATTTTTTAGCCAATTACATAAATTTCAATTGATTTTTGAAACTAGAAATGATCAATTTTTAACCTAAAATAAAATAGTTAAATTGTTATTTAAAAACATTACTTTTCAATAAAAAGTAAACCATTTTTCTACAAAAAGTTAGATTTTTTACCCAAATTGTTGAATTTTCCACCAAAAAATACGAATTTTGAACAAAATACTTGAATCCTCAACTAAAACAGATTTTTTAAATCGGGAATTTTTAAATCGGCATTTTTAACAGAAAACAAAAGATTTTTTCACCAAAAAGGACGAACTGTCAACAAAATAAATATATTTTCCACCAAATAGTTAAAATTTCAACCAAAAAGTTCAATTTTCTATCAGAAAAAAAAAAACAAATTTTCCATAAAATGCATTATTTTTTAACCAAATAGTTGCTTTTTCCACCAGAAAAAAAAAGAATGTTCAATAAAATTCATACATTTTTAACCAAACATTTGAATTTTGTACCAAAAAAGACGAATTTTCAACAAATTACATAAATTTTCGTTAAATTTTTAAACTAGAAATGATCAATTTTTAATTAAAAATGGAATAGTTAATTTGTTATTAAAAAAAATTTCAATAAAAAGTAAGCGGATTTTTTTAAGAAAATTGTTGAGTTTGTAAACTGAAAATAAAATTTTTCACCAAAAAATGTAATAGTTTATAATGAAACCAAAAAAGATTTTAATTTTAAATAAAAACCAGTTTAATATCACCAAAAAAGACGAATTTTCAACAAAATGCTTGAATCTTTAATTAAAACAGATTAATTTTTAACCATAAAGTTGCATTTTTAACCCAAAAAATTGATTCTTCACCAAAAAAGATGAATTATCAACAAAATACATATATTTTCTACCAAATAGATGAATTTTTATCTAAAAAGATTAATTTTCTAACAGAAAATACGAATTTCTAGCAAAATAATCAATTTTTAACCAAATAGTTGAAATTTCTATCGAAAAAGACGAATTTTCAACAAATTACATAAGTTTTCGTTGATTTTTTAAACTAGAAATGACATTTTCTAAGAAAAAATGGAATAGTTAAATTGTAGTTTAAAAAAATGAATTTGAATAAAAAGTAAAAGAATTTTCTACAAGAAAGTTGGATTTTTTACCAAATTGTTGAATTTGCAACCTGAAAATACTAATTTTCACCAAAAAAAGTAATAGTTCATATTTAAACCAAAAAATATTTTAATTAAAAATAAATAACAGTTTAATATAACCAAAAAAGACAAAGTTTCAACAAAATACTTCAATCCTCAACTAAAACAGAATAATTTTTATCCATAAAGTTGCATTTTTAACCAAATAGTGGAATTTTCTACCAAAATAGAAGAATTTTCATAAAATTACATCAATTTTCAACTTAATCGTTTGAACAATGGATGTAATGTTAGTAATAGTTGCATTTTTAAGCTAAAAAGATCCATTTTTAAACAAAATTGGATTAGTTAAATTTTGAATGAGAATTAATTTTCAATTTTAAAAAACCAATTTTCTACAAAACTGTTGGATTGTTTACCAAATTGTTGAATTTTCAAGCCAAACAGATTTTTCTACAAAGTAGTGGAATTTTAAACCTGAAAATACTAATTTTAACCAAAAAATGTAATGGCTGATATTTAAACAAAACAAAATTTTAATTAAAAATGAAAAACAGTTTAATATAATCAAAAAAGACGAATTTTCAAAAAAATACATATATTTTCTACCAACTAGTTGATTATAATAATAATAAGAGTTTGAACAATGGATGTGGAGTTATTTCAACTTTTATTTGATTAATTTTAGTTTATATTTTTGTCGTTTTCAAACATTTAGAACTGAATAATAGAATTTTTAAACTAGAAAATATCAATGTATATCAAAACGAGTCACGAGTACAAATTTTCTACAAAACAGTTGAATTTTCAACCCGACAATGTGAATTTTGAACATAAAGTTAATTTTCAACCAAAACAGATTAATTTTTAACAAGAAAGTAGCAGTTTTAACTAAAAAAGATGAAATTTTTACAGAAAGAGATACATTTTAAAACCAAGAAGATGAATGTTCAACAAAATAATTGAATTTTCGATTAAAAAAAAAAAAAATTTAGTTAGGAAATAAACAAAATTTCATCAAATTATTGAATTTTAAAGCCAAAAAGACGAATTTTCAGCAAAATAATTCAACTTTGACAATATTAGGATTTTCTTATTGGGTTCTATTAATTTACTTCTCATTTAAGTTGAAAATGAGAAAAAGGGAAAAGATTGTGAAGCCTGCCATAAATAAATAGGAATTTTGATAATTTATGGTCTAAAGAATAATATGTTAAGTAAACATTGAAGTTCATGTGTAATACTTGAAAAATTTTATGACACTATTTTTTTAAATTTGTGACTCTATTTACATTATGTTTTATCTCTAAAGTGAGTCCGAGGCCTGAAATGGAGAAAAATTGATTTTGTTATCCCTCAATAAAGCTCGATTTTCTCAAAAACTTTAACTGAAAACCAATGGAGAAAAATTGGATTTCTAAATTTAAGAGTTAAAAGATCAATTTTTCTCCATTTTAAAGCTCAGGTTCTTTATTAATCATATGTAATATGATTAACGCATTATTACCAATCTATCAAAAAATATATTTTTTAAATAATATATAGAATATCGTTTAAAAAATCGTATTTAGTCGATTTTGTTCAATTTATTTCGAAAATTGGAAAAACTGCACTAGAGTATTGTAAAAGAGCATAAGTTTGTTGAGTTCAAACAGGGGAACAAATTTTGACTTCTAAATTTTTATGTGTGTGGCATAATTTTCGAAAAGAATGAAAATTTTCAGTCTTAAAAACGAAAACAGTGGTTTTTATAAAAAGAAAACGCGTTGAACGATTATTTTCATTTTGGGTTTAAAATACTCATGAGTAGGGAATAGTTAGTTAGTAGTTAAATTTTGGAAAATAGTTTTAATTCTGATTTATTCAAAGGGAACTTGCAAAGACAATCCCTGTTCCAAGTCAAAATTCGTCAGATTTTAAAAATTCCTGGTTTCAAATCAGAATTTTGAATCTAAAAATGCTTTTTTTCTTTGCAAATGAACATTTGCCAAAATTTGAAACTTCCCTCTTCCGATTCTTAGAAAAAATGAGTTATAATATTTCTAAATTATAATAGAAAATGTAAATAAATATAATTTTGACTTGGAACAGGGAATGTTTGGAAATAATTGTAATCGTGACTTGGAACAGAGAATTTCCGTAAAGAATTATAATTTACACTTTCGAATGTATATATTATAATTTTAATATTAAAATAATTTCAATTTTTAATCAGAAGATCTCCATGAAGAATTATTATTTAAACTTTAGGACAGGGAATTTTCATAAAGAATGATTATTTGATCTCGAACAGAGAAGTTTCGAAATGGAACGGGAATTTTGGAAAATAGTTTTCATTTTGATGTAGATGAAGGGGATTTAAAAACTAATCCCTTTCCAAATTCAGAATTATAGTTATTTACAAAATTCTGTGTTCCAAATGAAAATTGTAATTCTTATGACCAAAAATTATCTAATCTTCCTACTCAGAGTTATAATTCTTTTCCAAAATTCCCTGTTCCAAATCATAAATCTTTTAAAATCGTTTAAAATTATACAAATATTTTGAACTCTTTTAAATTTATCGGGAAAAATGTTGGGTCAGGGAATATTTTGAAAAGCGTGCTTAATTAAAAAATTGTAATATTAAATTAAATAACAATGTTTCTTCATTTGTAAAAGTAGTTTTATATTACTGGATTGAACTATTTTGTTGAATTTTTTTTTTACCGAAGATTCAACTAATCCATTTTTGGTTTGGAAATTGATCTTTTTTAGTTGAAAATTCAACTTTTTGATTGAAAATTAGTGTATTGTGTTGAAAATTCATCTTTTTGGTGGAAAATTGATATTCTTCGTTAAAAATTCATGTATTTGGTTGAAAATTTTACCATTCCAGTAAAAGATACATCATTTTAGTAAAAACTCATATTTTTGGTTGAAAATTAAACTACATGGTTGAAAGTTAAACTCTTTTTGTTAAAAATTTATTTTTTTGTTTTTTAAGATTAATCATTTTTATTTCAAATTAAAATTTTTTCGTTGATAATTGATCTTTTTTAGTAGAAAATTCAACTATACTAGTTCAAGATTAAAAAAAAAAAAAATTTTGGAGGGGTTGAAAATTAATTGTTTTGACAAAAAATTTAAGTAATAAAATTAAGTATCTCGTCAGTTTAGTTGAAAATTCATCTCTTTATGGTTGTAAATAATTTTTTTAACTGACAATTTAAGTAATCCAGTTGAATATTCCATCCTTTTAGTTGAAAATTCATCTCTCTTTGGATGAAAATCATTCTTTTAACATAAAATTTAACTATACCATTTTTGGTTTTAAAATTTTTTTTTTTTTTTTTTAATTCTTTTTTGAAGAAAATTAATTTTTCTGACTGAAAATTTGACTCATGCCTTTTTTGTGAACATTTATCTTTTTTGTTTAAAAATGCGGCTTTGTTGGTAGAAAATTAATATTCTTGATTAGAAATTCGTATATTTTGTTGAAAAATTCACTATTCCGATTAAATGTTCATAATTTTAGTCGAAAATTCACCTTTTTGGTTGAAAATTAAAGAACTTGGTTGAAAGTTAAACTCTTATGTTAAAAATCCATTTTTTTGTGGAAGATTCGTCATTTTGATTCAAAATTGAACTATTTTGTTGAAAATTTGTATTTTTTTGACTGAAAATTCAAGTATTCCATTTTTTGTTGAAAATTTACATTTTTTTCGTTGTTAATTGATATTTTTTAGTTAAAAATTCGCCTTTTTTGGTTGAAAATGCATTTTTTTTTAAATTTATCTCTTTGGTTGAAACTTTAACTCGTGTTAAAAATTTGTTTATTTTTTTTTTAGTAGAAAATTAATTTTTTTGACTAAAAACTTAACTAATCCATGTTTGTTTGAAAATTGTTCTTTTTTTAGTTGAAAAATCAACTACTTTGTTGTCAATTCGTCTTTTGGTAGTAAATTAACATTCTTGACTAAAAATTCATATTTTTGCATGAAAATGTCACTATTCCAGTTAAATGTTCATGATTTTAGTCAAAAATTCATCTTTTTGGCTGACAATTAAACTACTTGGTTGAAAGTTAAACTCTCTTGTGTTAAAAATTCATTTTTTGTTGTTGAAGCTTCATTATTTTAGTTGTCAATTCATCACATTGATTAAAAATTGAATTATTTGATAGAAAATTCGTATTTTTTCGTGAAAATTAATTTTTTAAACTGAAAATTGATATATTTTGTTGAAAATTCGTATTTTTTGAAAGAAAATTAATCTTCTTGGTTGAAAATTCATCTTTTTCGTTGAAAATTTGTCTCTTTGGTTGTAAATTAATTTTTTAACTGAAAATTTAACTATCCAGTCGTTTATTTCATCATTTTAGTTGAAAATTCATCTCTCTTTGGTTGACAATAATTTTTTCAACTTAAACTTCAACTGTTGCATTTTTTGTTGTAAATTTGTTTGTTTTAGTTGAAAGTTCAACTATTTGGTTGGAAATTGATCTTTTTTAGTTGAAAATTTATGTATTTTGTTGAAAATTCGTCTTTTTTGACAGAAAATTAATATTTTTGATTGGAAATTCATATTTTTCCTTGACAATTTCACTATTTCAGTTAAATAATCATCGTTTTAGTCGAAGACTCATCTTTTTGGTTAAAAATTAAACTATTTTGTTGAAAGTTAATCTCTCTTGTGTTGAAAAACCATTTTTTCGTTGATGATTCATCATTTTAGTTGAAAATTCATCACTTGGATTAAAAATTGAATTTTGTATGGAAAATTCATATTTGTTGTGAAAATTATTTTTTTTATTTGAAAATTTGTCTCTTTGGTTAAAATTAATTTTTTTTTTACTGAAAATTTAACTAATCCAGTTGAATATTTCTTCATTTTAGTTGAAAATTCATCTCTCTTTGGTTGAAAATAATTTTTAACTTAAAATTTAAATATTCCTTTTTTGGTTGAAACTTTGTCTTTATGAGTTGAAAGTTCAACTATTTCGTTGAAAATTGATCTTTTTTTTGTTTAAAATTCGTATTTTTTGGTCGAAAATTCATCTGTTTGGTTGAAAATTCAACTATTTGGTTAAAAAATCATGTATCTTCTTGAAGCGTTTTAAATTGAGCTTAATATAGTACCCACATTAATCTTACTTAAAAGAATATATTTTCCTATCTTCGTAAAAAATCTCCATATTTCCCCTGTTTTTGCAAGGTGTGCACTGAATTTTAAGTATATGAAGACAAAATAAAAATTTGAATTATTATTCACATTCATGAACTTTAGGGACGAATTTAAAAATTGATTAATTATGTTTGTAGTATTATTTATTTAATTATCCGTTAATAAAGTTACTTTTACAGATGAAAAAGAACAGTTAATTTATTTGACATACGAATACTATTTTACTATTTTACACATTCAGATATTTACAAGAATTGAAAAAAAAACATTAATTATCATAAATTTGCAAAATTGTATACATATTCCGAGTCTATTGTTTTAAAAAATTCGAAATACTTGAATGGCTCCTTACTATGAAAAATTACACCTGGATAAGTCTTGCGATACCTGGAAAAAAATCCTGGAATGGCCAGGGAATTTTTCTCCAGGCTTTGAGTAGACACCCTGATAGACTACATTTGTAATAATTAATTTTTGTGCAGGGTTTGCGATACTGGGAAATGCGCCTTATTGGGCGCTTTCATCAAACTTTCCGTGGAACGATGGCCAAGAACCTCTGATAGCAACCTGTCCGGATCTACCAAGTGATATCAGCTTCTTAGGCATTGAAAGTGTCTAGTACAAGTCTGTGATCTCGGACCGACCGATATACCGAACAAAACACACGAAGCTGTTTATTTCACCCCGCTCACAACATTGACCATAGGCCAGAAAGAATCTTTTCAAGAAGGGAGTGAAGAAATTGCATCCACGTCCCTGTTTCTTTAGAGAAATATAAAATTGCAATACCTCCACTGGAATAAGTCTAATTCCATTATATCCCTGCACTAATATTTTTACAGCGCCTAGGGTTTATCGAAACTCGACGAGAAAAATCGAGATTCATACCAATACAACGAGGTTGTTCACGACAGTTAATCAGAGAATCTGAAACTTTAATTTAGTGGGAAGGATTATAAAAAGGGATTTCAAACAATTTAATAATAGGTGTGATTCTAAGAAATCAATTCTAGATTCGAAGAGTGAGTCAATATTTATTTATTGGGAACTGCGAAGCTCGGATTCACCAGGATTTCACAATGTCGGGCCAATATCCTGGACACAGTCGTCCACCGGTTGGCACTCCTCCACCTCAGACTGTCTGGAATCATCTGACGATGACACAAGGACAAGGTACTACTTGCCAGATTTTTTTTATTTGCATGAAGACTGCATGAATTGAGGGAAAGCAGGATCTTTACCTGACCGGGAATTTATTCACCGGGGAAAAAAACCGAGAATTTGATTCAGAGACCGGGATTTTTCATTCGATTGTACTAAAACTAATATTAAATTGTTTCATATTTTATTACTCTCAGTTTGTTCAATCATGAAACTAGGAATGAAAAAAGGGTGTCTGCATGCCACTTTTTTAAACGAAAAGCTAACTTTAGTCACTTTTCTTTCAATAAATTAACCCATGGTCTATACCAAGAAATTTTAAATAAATTGCAATAATTTAAAAGGATTTTGAAGGTTATAGGGTATTTTGAAAAATTCCAAAGAATTATCAAGGGATTTCAAGAGTTTCTCGAGGAACTTCTTTAAAATATTTTAGGGTATTTTTTAAATTTCCAAGGAAATTTCAAGAACTTTAAAAAGTTTCAAGGGATTTCCAAGGATTTGAATGATTTTACGGGATTTAAGAAATTTTTATTGGTGCAAGATAGTCTAATAAATTTTCAAACATTTTATCAACAAGAATTGAGGTATTTCGTAGGGTTTTAAAGATTTCAAGGAATTTGTAGTTGATTTCAATAATAAGAAGGGATTTTTCAGAATTTGAAAGATTTTTCGGTATTTTTAAAAATTGCAGGGAATCTTTTAGAGATTTAAAAAATTGCAAGAGATTTCAAAAGATTTTAAACGATTTGAAATATGTTAAGGTATTTTAAATATATTTCAATAATTTCATATGCAACGGCCATACCACGCTGGAAACACCAGTTCCCGTTAGATCACTGAAGTTAAGCAGTGTTGGGCGCGGTTAGTACTTGGATGGGTGACCGTCTGATACTACTGCGTTGCTGTTGGCGGTGGTGGGTTTGGTGAGCCCACACTTGTAGTTATTTACTACAAGAAACTATCCACCTAGAAACACTACCCGAATCGGGTAGTGTCACGCTTACCCCTAGAGGCTCGCCGAAAGGGAAATAGCTTAATGGTATATCTCATTCTTAAAAACTCCAACATTCTTAAAAATTCCAAAGAATTTTCAAGAGCTTTAAAAAGTTTCAAGGTATTTCAAAATATTTCAAAGGATTTGAATCATCTTAAAGTACTTTTAATATGTTTTTAAATAATTTGAAGTGATTTTAAATTATTTTAAAGATTTTAGGATATTTGCAAAAATTTCAAGGAATAGTCAAAAGGAAAGAAATTTTCAAGGGATTTCTAAGATTTTAGGGTATTTTTAATCATTCCAATGAATTTTCAAGAGCTTTAAAAAGTTTCAAGGATTTCTTCAAACTATTTCGAAGGATTTGAAATATTTTAGTGTATTTTAGAAGATTCTAAAGGATACCAAAGAATTTTTAATAGGTTTCAATCACTTGAAAGGATTTCAAATGATTTTAAGGATTTTAGGATATTTGCCAAAATTTCAAGGAATAATCAAAAGAAAAGAAAAGAAATTTTCAAGGGATTTCAAAGATTTTAGGGTATTTTTAATAATTCCAATGAATTTTCAAGAGCTTTGAAAAGGTCCAAGGATTTCTTTAAAATATTTCAATAGATTTGAAATATTTTCGTGTATTTTAAAAGATTGCAAAGAATTTTTAATAGATTTCAATAACTTGAAGGGATTCCAAAGGATTAAGAAATTTAAGGTATTTTTAAAAATTCCAAAGAATTTTCAAACGATTTTAAAAGTTTCAAGTGTTTTAAAAATATTTCTGTGAATTTGAAATTTTTTTTGGGGTTTTCAAAGATTCTAAGAAAAAAAGGGATTTTAAAGATTTTAGGGTATTTTGAAATATTCCAAAGAATTTTCAAGAGATTTCTAATGTTTCAAGGGATTTAATCAAAATATTTCAAAGGATTTGAAATATTTTACGGTATTTCAAAAGATTTCAACGAATTTTTAATATATTTGAATAATTTGAAGGATTTCCAAAAGATTTTAAAGATTTTTGGGTATTTTTAAAAATTCCAAAGAATTTTCAAGAGATTTCAAAAGTTTCAAGGGATTTCAAAATATATTTTAAATATTGTAGGGTATTTGAAAAGATTTCAAGGAATTTAAATAAATTTCAGTAATTTGGAGAGATTCCAAAGGATTTAAAGATTTTAGGGTAGTTTGAAAAATTTCATGGAATTTTCTAGGACTTTACAAAAATTGAAGGGATTTAAAAATATTTTAAAGGATTTGAGACCTCTTAAAGTATTTTTAATATATTTCTCAATAATTTGAAGTGAGTTCAAATGATTTTAAGGATTTTAGGATATTTGCAGAAATTTCAAGGAATAATCAAAAGAAAATTTCAAGGGATTTCAAAGATTTTAGGGTATTTTTAATCATTCCAATGAATTTTCAAGATATTTGCAAAGTTATAAGGATTTCTTCAAAATATATCAAAGTATTTCAAAGGATTTGAAATATTTTATGGTAATTTAAAAGATTCCAAAGAATTTTTAATAGATTTCAATAACTTGACGGTATTCCAAAGGATTTGAAAGATTTTAGGGTATTTTGAAAAACTTCCAAAGAATTTTCAAGAGATTTCAAAAGTTTCAAGGGATTTCTTCAAAATATTTCAAAGTATTTCAAAGGATTTGAAATATGTTATGGCAATTTAAAAGACTCCAAAGAATTTTTAATAGATTTCAATAACTTGACGGTCTTCCAAAGGATTTTAAAGATTTCAGGGTATTTTGAAAAACTTGCAAAGAATTTTCAAGAGATTTCAAAAGTTTCAAGGGATTTTTTCAAAGTATTTCAAAGGATTTGAAATATTTTAGGGTATTTAAAAAGATTCCAAAGAATTTGTAATAGATTTCAATAATTTTAAGGGATTCCAAAGGATTTTAGGGTATTTTTAAACAATTTCAAACAAAATTCAGGAGATTTCAAAACTTTCAAGGATTTCTTCACAATATTTCAAAGGATTTGAAATATTTTAGGGTATTTTAAAAAATTGCAAAGAATTTTCAAGAGATTTCTAAAGTTTCAATGGATTTCTTCAAAATATTTCAAGAATTTGAAATATTTTAGGGTATTTTAAAAGATTCCAAAGGATTTTTAGTAGATTACAATAATTTGAAGGGAAACATAAGGATTTAAGAGTATTTTTAAAAATTCAATAAAAAAAATTCAGGAGATTTCTAAAGTTTCAAGGATTTCTTCCAAATATTTCAAAGGATTCAAATTTGAAATTTCAAAGGATTTGAAATATTTTACGGTATTTTAAAAGATTCTAAAGAACTTCGAATAGATCTCAATAACTTGAAGAGATTCCAAAGGATTAAAAAATTTAAAGGTATTTTAAAAAAAATTTAAATTCTTCTCATTTATCTTGAATTCCTCTAAATTCACTACAATTTTTCTGAAATCAATTACATTTTTGTGATATTTTTAATTTTTTAAATTTTAATTTGAATTGTTTTGAAGTCTTATGAATTTATCCTGAATTCTTTGAAATTCACCCGGAATTCTTCTAAATTTCATCGACTTCTTTTCAGGAAATGTTCCGAAGCAATTGTATGTAATTCTGAAGTAGATCAGAGAATTTTGGAAGAAAAAAAATAATTTAAATCTAGAACATGAAATTTCCTAAAATGATTATAACTCTGACTTGGAAGAGGACATTTTTCGAGAACAATCACAATTCTGACTTGGAAAAGTGAATTTTCCAAAAGAATTACAATTTTGAATTCGAACGGGGAAGTTGCGAAAATAATTCCGATTTGAAAAAGAAATTTTCTAAAATAATAAATTAATTAGAGAATTAAACATTTATAATTCTGACTTGGAAGAAGCAATTTTTAGAAGAATTATATTAAAATAATTAAAGAATTATAAGTATAATTATGGAAAATGGTTTGGTGAAATTCAAAATCCTGATCGGATTTTTTGCTGAATAAATTAAAAAAATTTTGTTTATTATTTATTATTATTAAAAATTTATATTAATTTTTGCTCATTTTTAAAAAAACATATATGTTAAACAAAAGTTATATTTTGTTTAATTTTAATTTTTCATTAGCATTTAATACCAGAAACTAAACATACAAAAAATTACCATAATTTTCGTATTCATAGGAAATTTGTTTTTAGTTCTCAAAATTCAAGATGATTGACCTAATTGCGACACCACAGGATCATTTTTGATTTAAAAACTTCATTAGAGTTTTTTATTTGTAATAACTCGAAAAAACTTTTCAGCACTAGCCATTTTCAGTTTTCAAAAATTTTGTATTTATTTTTTATTTAGTTATAAATTCCCCTTTTTCGGTAGAAAATTAATCTTCTTCGTTGAAAATTCAACTACTTGGTGACAAATTAATCCACTTTTTTTACTCATTTCATTTTTAGTCATTTTTTTATTTGTTGAAAATTCAACTGTTTTGTTGAAAATTCGCCTTTTGGATTTAAAATTCAATTTTTTTGGCAGAAAATTCTTTTTTTTTTTGTTGTTGTTAAAAGTTAGTTTTTTTTTGTTGAAAGTTTCTTTTTGTTAAACATTCTTTTATTTTGTTTTTGTTAAAAATTCGTTTTTTTTTTGGTTGAAAATTCTTTTTTTTTTGTTGAAAATTAATTTTTTTAACCGAAAATGTAACTATTCCAGTTTTAGTTGAAAATTTTTCTTTTTTAGTTGAAAATTCAACTACTTGTTTCAAAGTTGAACTACTTTCTTTTTTTGGTTAAAAATTAATTTTTGGAACTAAAAATTTAACGATTTCATTTTTGGTAGGAAAATTGTCTAAGTGAAAAATTCATGTTTTTTGTTATAATTTCGTTTTTTGTTATAAAATTAATCTTCTTGCTTGAAAATTTAGCTTTTTAGTTGAAAATTGAACTATTTTGGTGAATTTTTTTTTGAAACTTCGTTTTTTTTCAAAAATTATTTTTTTTTAACTGAAAATTTAACTATTCCATGTTTAATTGTAAACTTATCCTTTTCAGTTGAAATTTCAACATTTGCTTGAAAATTCATGTATCTTGATGAAATTTAATGTTCTTGGTTAAAAATTCATGTTTTTGTTAAAAGAAATAAACAATTGTCTTAAAAAGTATCCGTTTTAATTGAAAAGTAAACTTTTTATTGAAATTTCGTTTTTCTTGGCTGAGGATTTAACTCTTTTGTTGCAAATTCTTATTTTTTTGGTTGAAATATCAATTATTACATTTTTTGTTGGCAGTTCATCTATTTTTGTTAAAAAATAATATACTTTGTGAAAAATTCAACAATTTTGTTAAAACGTAATTTTTTTGTTGAAGATTCATTTTAGTTTAAAATTTATCTCAGTGGTTGAAAATTTAACTATTCCAGTTGAAGATTCATCATTTTAGTTGAATATTCATCTGTTTAGCTGAAAATTTAACTATTTTGTTGAAAATTTGTTTTTGTTTTTTGGTTGAAAATTAATTTTCCTAACAGAAATTTTAACTATTCCATTCTTGGTTGAAAATGTATCTTTTTTAGTTGATAATTCAACTACTTCGTTCAAAACTGATGTATTTTGTTGGAAATTTGTTTTTTCGGTAGAAAATTAATCTTTTTGTTTGAAAATTTAACTATTTGCTTAAAAGTTTATCTATTTTGTTGAAAATTTAAGAATTTTATTCAAAAGTAATCCTTTTTGGTTGAAAATTCCCGTGAGTCTAGTTTAGGCAGAATAATCTTCTATAATTGTATCTAATTCGGAGTAATCCTATGCCATCCGCAGTAATCTTGGGTAATCTAGAGTAATTCTGTATATAAAGGTTATCCAGGGTAACCTGTTGTAATCCGGAGTAATCCACCTATGCTGAACCGCATGTTTAGGAGTTGTTTCCTTTTTTTGTATTGATTTATGATTATTGTTGTACTTTTTATTTAATATTAAAATGACAAAAGCTACACTTTTCAGTTATAAAATTATGTTAACAAATCCTTTTTTAAATTTGTTTTCAGGACTAAACATGCATCCAACGGGTCTATCAGGAGCATCACTGAATCCAGCCGGGTTCTACACACATCCATCGATGGCTCGCGCTTCTCATTTAACACCCCAACAGCTCACTCCACAATTGGCACATACTCAGGCTCCACCAACCTGGCACACTCCAACTGTACCTGTAAAGTCCGTAACACCTTCAAACACAGGCGGGAATCCGCTGTTCAGCCTTCAGATGTTGGTTGACAACCGGCAAAATCAAAACCAGTACCGAAATTCGCCAGGTGCACAGAGCTCACTTGATCTGTCAGCGACTTCTGAAATGGCGGAAAACTATTCTCGAATACCTCAAGATATTCCCATTAGCTTAACAGCTCGAAACGTCGACAAAGGCAGTCGGAACGGGAACATTATTTCGCCACCGATACCTCTAAACGGTGACACGTCATCAGACAGTGGAATCAGTTCCTCCGTTCCAACGCCCAACTCCCTCATTGAGCCAGTCTCGCTCTCTACGAAGGAACTCCTTGCTCCTAAAATCTCGGTCAAGAACTTTGAAAGTAATCTCAGAGGTGTAGCGAATCTTCACGACAAAATGAAGGAAGGCACCATCGACAGCTATGTCCAGAAGGTTATCAATCTACCTCCGAACGTGACCATCGAGAGGGTAACGACAGAAAAGAAAGACGCCGAGGCTACAAAGTGTAAAGATACTCTGAGCGTGATCGCACAAATGCCAAGGAGCATTATGCCAGTTATTGTTAATCTGACATCCAAGGATAAAGACATGGTCGATAGTCCTAGACGAGAACCGTCGGTGGAAAGTGACAGGAAGCTGGAAGATTCGAGCGTGAGGTCCCCGAAGACCGCACCCAAAAGGGGAGCAAAAAAGGGTGTTGATTCTCTCCTGGAGAAATTGGAAGGTGGTAATAAAAAGTTGGGAACTGAGAACATAGGATCAGTGATAGTGACGCCCTTAGATGAAAAGGACACAAGTAGTGTTAAGAGTATGTCGCCAGAGAGGCGGAAATCAAGGTCCCCGAATCGGGAAGACGATGTTATATCTCCTTTCAGCAACGAAGACTCGAATGATAATACTAAGCAGAGGAGGAAAAGAAAGCTCGAGAAACCCGTGAGACTTAGTAAGGATTCCAAGACAGAGGTGGAGGATATGGAACTCGAACCTACAGAGCCAACGGAGCCCAGAGGTTGTGAAATGGAAGTGGATCTTGCGGATCATTGTCAACATCCTCTCCAGATGAATGAACGAGTGGATTATAGAATAGAGCAGAGAATAATCGAGAACAAAGTTGAGGAGAGAATGACTGGTAGAGTGGAGGAAAGTGTTGTGGGGCAGAGGACAGAAAGTTTGGGCGAGAGAGTGGAACAGAGTGTAGAAGAGAAAATGGATGAGTGTACGGAAGAGAGTATAGACGAGAAGGGCGAGGAGAATCAGCCGATCAGGAGGCGGAGATGCAGCGAAGGCCCGGCGACAAATCTGGTTGTAAACCAAAGGGTGAGGAGAAAATCGAGCGACGATGCCACTGATCTTTCCAAGGTTGAGAGTTCGAAAGTCGCTGGTAATGCGAATCCTTTCAACGAAGTGGAATCAGAACTCGAGAAAATGTTCGCTGGGATTGTCGAGACTGACGAGACGAAGAAGCAGGAACTCAAGTTGGAAGACGGATTGAAGGAGAAGCCGGATGATACTTTGAAGGCTGAAAATATAGATAATATTGTCGAATCTACTACTGGAGGTCAGAGTTCGAGTTTAGACCATGTATCGTCATCAGTGGAGGCAAAAGCAACGCCAAAAACAGGGAAGAAGAGAAGAGTTCGAGGAGGAAAGAGAAAACTCTCCAAGTCGGATAATATATTTGGCCCGAGTGGTGACTCGAAAGATGGGAAGAAAGGTAAAGCGACCAAGGGGAAGAAGCAGGATAGTTCGAAAAAGAATACGAAGAAGGCTACGAAGGTTGACGGATTGAGGGAAGTGACTTATGATTCAGGCTCGAATGCGAGTTCAATTAGATCTCGTGGACCTGTTGTTCATGTTGAAGGACCTCGAGATAGTCCTTTGAGTATACAAGTTGTTAACGTGCCAAGAGAAGATGAGGAAGAGAAGAGTAAGGAGAAGAGGAAAAATATGGGCAATGGAAATGCAGGTCGGAGTAAGAGGCTTAGTCATCAAAATGATCTCGACTATCGGGGTGAGTCACTAGTGTCATTCTTCAGACTTGACATTCTTTCCCTTATTCCCCTCGCTTCAATTTTTTTTTTAAATTCCTCTTTTTTTCTCCCCTTGTTTTCAAGAAATTTCCCATTTTTCTCGTTTTTTGCTTAAATGCAAACTGAATTAATAGAACCCTATAAGAAAATCAAAATATTTTTCGTTAAATGTTAATTCTTTTTGGGTGAAAAGTCTACTATCATATTTTTCGTTGATAATTCATCTCTTATGGTTAAAAATTCTACTATTTGGTTGAAAATTTAATTCCTTTGTTAAAAATTCAACTATTTTCTTCAAAAGTCATCTTTTTTGGACGAAAATTTAACTGTTGTGTTGGAAATTCGTCTTTTTTGGTTGGAATATCAACTATTACATGTTTCGTTCAGAACTTATCTTTCATTGGTTAAAAATTGTAGTATTTAGTTGTAAATTAACTTTTTTGTTGAAAATTCATATTTTTAGGTTAAAAATTCACCTTTTTTTTGTATAAAATTCGTCTTTTTGGTTTAAAAACTCAACAATTTTGTCGAAAATTCAATCATTTGGTTAAAAATTCATATTTTTGGATTGAAAATTTATTTGTTTTGTAGAAAATTAATCGTTGTTGGAAAAAAATACAACTGTTTAGTTTAAAATTCTTGGTTAAAAATTGATCTTTTGGTTGAAAATTCAACTACTTTGGCAGAAAATGGAACTATTTATCTGAAAATTGAACTGTTTGGTAGAAAGTTAACTTTTTTTTGAAAATTAAACAATAGTGTTGAAAATATGTATTATTATTTGGTTGTGAATTAACTTTTTTTTTGGATATTCATATTTTCAGGTTGAAAATTCAACTTTTTTGTAGAAAATTCGTCTTTTTGGTTTAAAAATTCAACAATTTTGTAAAAAATTGGATCATTTGGTTAAAAGTTAACTCTTTTTTTTAATTCATATTTTTGAGTTGAAAATTCAATTGTTTTGCAGAAAATCTTTTTTGCTAAAAAAATACAACTGTATGGTTTGAAATTCTTGGTTAAGAATTGATCTTTTTGTTTGAAAATTCAACTATTTTGGTAGAAAATTCAACTATTTGGTTGAAAAATTCAACTAATTACTTGAAAATTTAATTATCTAGTAGAAAATTAACTTTATTGTTGAAAATTCAATTGTTGAGTAGAAATTTCGTCTTTTTGATTTCGAAATTCGACAATTTTGTATAAAATATTATTTGTTTGAAAATTTACTTTTTTGTTGAAAATCTATTTTTTCGGGTTGAAAATGCAATTATTTTGTAGATAAGTAATCTTTTTTGGGTGAAATTTCATCTTTTGTTACTTAAAATTAAAATATTTTCTCGATGAAATATTAACTGTTACATGTTTCGTTCAGAATTCATCTTTGTTGAAAATATTATTATTTGGTTGTGAATTAACTTTTTTTTGGAAATTCATATTTTCAGGTTGAAAATTCAACTTTTTTTTGTAGAAAATTCGTCTTTTTAGTTTAAAAATTCAACAATTTTGTAA
>CAKNYM010052083.1:404678-421322 GCA_932195095.1 Andricus curvator
GTAGAAAATTCGTCTTTTTAGTTTAAAAATTCAACAATTTTGTAAAAAATTGAATCATTTGGTTAAAAGTTAACTCTTTTTCTTAAATTCATATTTTTTATTTGAAAATTCAATTGTTTTGTAGAAAATTAATCTTTTTTGTTAAAAAAAATACAACTGTATAGTTTAAAATTCTTGGTTAAGAATTGATCTTTTTGGTTGAAAATTCAACTATTTGGTTAAATTTTTTCGTAGTAAAAATGGAACTATTTATTTGAAAAATTAACTATTTAGTAGAAAATTAACTTCATTGTTGAAAAATTCAATTTTTGAGTAGAAAATTCGTCTTTTTGGTTTAGAAATTCAACAATTTTGTAGAAAATATTATTATTTGGTTGAAAATGAACTTTTTTGTCAAAAATGTATATTATATGTATATTCTCTATTAAATGTTTTGTTCAGAATTCATATTTTTTTATTAAAAATTTTAGTATTTAGTTATAAATTAACTTTTTGTTGAAAACTCATATTTTCAGGTTGAAAATTGAACTGTTTTGTAGAAAATTCATTTTTTTTATCTGAAAATTTAACTATTCCATTTTTAATTGAAAGACGATCTACTTTAGTTGAAAATTCATGCATTTGTTTGAATTTTTGTTGATAGAAAATTTGTCTTTTTGGGTAGAAATTCTTGTATTTCGTTGAAAATACATCTTTTGGTGGAAAATTATTAATCTTAGTTAAAAAATCATCTTTGCAGGTTGCAAATTTAGCTGTTTGGTTAAAAATTCAACTATTTTGTTGAAAATTAAATTATTTTCTGACAATTCAATTATTTTATTCAAGTCCTATTTTTTTACTCAAAAATTCAACTGTTCTGTTGAAAATTAATTTTTCTTGTTTGGAAATGAATTTTTTCGTTGAAAGTTCAACTGTCTTCTGAAAAATTAATCTTTTCGGCTTGAAAATTCAGCTGTTTATAGAAAATGCAACTGTTTTTGTTAAAATTCAATTTTTTTTAATTCGACCATTTAAATGAAAATTCAACTGTTTTCAGTAGAAATTTGTCCTTGTGGATTGAAAATTCATGTTTTATGGTACAAAATTCATCTTTTTTGGTTGAAAGTTAACTTTTTTGTCGAAAATTCTACTTTCCTGTGAAAAATTAGTCTAGATGCTTTGAAAATTTTGGCTTAAAGTTCGATTATTTGGTTCGATTTTTTAACTTGAAAACTTAACCCTTCTTTTGTGGAAAATTCATCTGTTTTGTTAGATAATTAATCCTTTTTGATTGAAAATTCAACTATTTTCTTTAAATTATCTTTTTTGGTCGAAAACTCAACTGTTTTGTCGATAATTTGTCCTTTTTTGGTTTGAAAATTCACCTTTTATGGTAGAAAATTAATCTTTTTTGGTTTAAAATTAATCTTCCTTGATATTTTTTGCTTGAAAATTCGTTTCTTTTGCTTGAAAGTTCCACTATTTGTTTGTAAATGCAACTGTCTCGATAAAAATTAACTTTTGTTGTTGTAAATACAACTATTTGTTTTTAACTATTTTCTAAAACATTCAATTTTTTAGCTTGAAAGCTCAACTCTTTTGTTGAGAATTCGTCTCTTTGGGTTAAAAATCCAACTATTCCGTTGAAAATGCAATATATTTCGACTTGAAATCCTAGGAATTTATAGCGTTTTATTTTAAATTAAATATGGTACCTGCATTAATTTTATTTTAAAGAATTTATTCCAATATTCTCCTATTTTTCGTGAAAAATCACCCTATTTCCCCTGTTTTGAGAGCATTCTGGGCTGTGAAGTCAAATTTTATTGTTTTCAAATCTGATATTCATTGATTTTATTCCTGGTTTTTTTTTGCCATTGCCTTTATTTAATTATTTTAATTTAAATAATTAATATATTTTGTCTTTTTTATTAAATTGCAGGGAAAGTTAACAGAGCTGGTCTGTTCAGCTCAACTTTATCTTCAAGATATGATGCGCATACAACGGATTCGACGTGGGTTTGTGTATTTTGTAAGCAAGGTCCACATTCTATTGTGGCTGGAGATCCATCCAGACCACATCCTAATTTAGCTGGTCCACACATAGCCCCCGGAACATATGTAGTGAGTATAATATTTCTTAACATTCACTTTTTTATTTAAAAGCAGTGTGTCTGTCCTACTTGGAAAACCTGGAATTTTCAGGGATTTTTTTTGTTGAAGTCGGAATTTTTTTGGACAGCGTGCTTATTTTTTTTTAATTGCAATATAAAATTGATTAATAATAATTCTTAATTTGAAAATTAGCTTTATATTACTTTATTGAACTATTTTGTCGAACATTAGTTTTTGTTTTGTTTGAAATTAATTTTTTTAACAGAAAAATTGAATATTCTCTTTTTGGTTGAAAATTCATCGTTTTTAGTTGAAAATACAAGTATCTGGTTGAAAATTCGTTCTTTTTTTTTATTAACAATTAAAATCTTTTTTGGTTTTAATATCAACGAGTGAATTTTGTTTAAATTAAAATTTAATTTCTTGGCCGAAAGTTTAACTTGTTTGTTAAAAATTAATTGTTTTGGTTGAAGATTCATCATTTTAATTAAAAAATCATTTCTTTGGTTTACAAATGAGCTATTTTGTTGAAAATTAGTTTTTTCTTGGGCAGAAAATTTTTTAACTTACTGAAAATTTAACTATTCCAGTTGAAGCTGTAACTATTTTGTTGAAAATTTGTTGTTTTTTTGTCGACAATCGATATTTAAAAAGAAACTGAAAATGTAACTATTCCAACGGAATATTCCATCATTTTAGTTGGAAATTAATTTCTTTGGTTGAACATTAATTTTTTTTTACCTGAATGTGTAACTATCCAATTGTTAGTTGACAATTTATCTTTTTGAGTTGAAAATTGATCTTTTTAGTAGGAATTAATCTGTTTGAAAAAAATTAATCTTCTTGGTTGAAAATTCATCTTTTTGGTTGAAAATTCTACTATACCAGTTAGAATTTCATTAGTTTAGTTGAAAATTAATTTTTTTAACTAAAAATCTAACTATTCCATTTTTTGTTGAAAATTGATTTTTTTGGCTTGAAATTCAACTTTTCCCGTGTAAGATTCATCATTTTAGTTAAAAATTCATCAGTTTGTTTAAAAATTCATTTTTGTAAGTGAAACTTTAATTAATGCATTTTTTGTTGAGAATTTATCTTTTTTAGTTTAGAATTCAACTCTTTGGTTGAAAATTTGTCTATTTTACTTGAAAAATTAAATATTTCGTTGAAAATTCGTCTTTTTTGTTAGAAAGTTAATCTTTTTGTTTGAAAATTAATCTTCTTATTTGAAAATTCATATGTTTGGTTGATAATTCAAGTATTCGAGTTAAAATATTCATGATTTTAGTTGGAGATTCATCTTTTTGGTTGAAAATAAAACTACTTGGTTGAACCTTAAACTCTTTTGTTAAAAATTCATCGATTCCAGTTGAAGGTTCATCATTTTACTTGCAAATTTGTTGTTTTTTGTGGAAAATTAATTTTTTTTTTTTTTACTGACAATTTATCTATTCCATTCTTAGTGGAAAATTAATCTTTTTTAGTTGAAAATTCAACTACTTGGTTGAAAATTTGTCTTTTTTAGTTAAAAATTCATCAGTTTGGTTGAACTTTAATTTTTTTTCAACTGGAAATTTAACTTTTCTATTTTTGGTTAAAGATTGATCTTTTTTAGTTCAAAATGGAACTATTTGGTTCAAAAACTGTTTGTTTAAATTGAAAATTCATCTTTTTGGTTTAAAATTCACCTATTCCTGTTGCGGATTCATGATTTTAGTTGAAAATTCATCAGTTTGGTTGAAAATTAATTTTTATTTTCAACTGAAAATTTAACTATTCTATTTTTGTTTTAAACTTGGTCTTTTTCAGTTCAAAATTCAAATATTTGGTTGAAAAATTGTCTTTTTTTATTAAAAATTCATCTTTTTGGTTTAAAATTCAACTATTCCAGTTGAAGATTCATCATTTTAATTGAAAATTAATTTTTTTTTTAACTGAAAGTTTAACCATTCCATTTTTAGTGGAAAATTAATCTTTTTTAGTTGAAAATTCATCCCTTTGGTTTAAAATTTGACTATTCCATTTGAAGATTCATCCCTTTGGTTTAAAATTCAACTATTCCAGTTGAAGATTTATCATTTTAGTTGAAAATTCATCAGTTTGGTTCAAAATTAATTTTTTAAGCTGAAAATTTAACTATTCCATTTTTGGTTAAAAACTGAACTTTTTTAGTTCAAAATTAAACTATTTTGTTGAAAATTATATTTTTTAGTTAAAAATTCAACTATTTGGTTGAGAAATTATGTATTTTGTTGAAAAATCGTCTTTTTTGGAAGAAAATGAATCTTGTTGGTTGAAAATTCAAGTATTTTGTTAAAAATTCTTCCATCTTGCTGAAAATTCAACATTTTTACTTGAAAAGTTAGGAACTTGAAGCGGTTTAAATTGAATTCAATATAGTTCCCGCACATTAAGTTTACCCAAATATGCACTGAATTTTAATATAAGAAGATATATGTTTAAGAATATCTTTTAATATAATTTGTCATAGCTTTCTAAATTAAAAATATTGATTGAATCCCTAGAAACTGAAAAAAAAAACATTATTCATAATAAACTCGCGAAATTATATACATATTGCGAATCGATTGTTTTGAAAAATGCGAAATATTTTAATGGCTTCGTACTATGAAAAATTATACCCAGAAAAAACTTTAGATACCCGTAAAAAAAATCTGGAATTGCCGGGTAATTTTTTTCCAGGATTTGAGTAGACACCCTGAGATTTCATAAAAATTTCATAAAGATTTCAAAAGAATTCCAAAGATTTCAAAACATTTCAAAGATTTCAAATATTTCAATGATTTCAAACAAATACGAAAGATTTCACCAATATTTTGAAGATGTTAAACTATTTCAAAAGGTGTCAACAAATTTGAGAAGATATCAAAAGATTTCAAACGAACACAAAGGATTTCACAAACAAACATTAAAGAAAGCTTTCACAAATATTTCAAAGATTTCATAAAAATTTTAAAAGATTTCAAAAAATTTCACAAAGCTTTGTTTGAAAATATTTGTTTAGTACTAACTTGGAATAACCAAGAGCTGGTGACTGTACGAATGAATTTTGTGTTGAAGGTACCAGCCGGAGTTCTGAGCGATCTTTTCGGTCCATACTTGATTGGCAGAGAGCGTCTGGAAGATGGAATTTTATCTGCAGATGAACAAGATGTCATGACAGAACAGAAGAAAGGTGGAAAGAATAAGCGTAGTTTAAGATACGCAGGTCTGGCCGATCAATTTTCTGCCAAAATGAGTAAGAAGAAGAGAAACTCCGTCGAAAGCAGCACCAATACTGTATTCACAGGCATGACTTTAATTCCTGGCGAAGAACAACGTTGGGAGGTCTGGCTTCACGAACAGTGTGCAGTTTGGGCAGCTGGTGTTTATTTAGCAGGTGAGCTCATTTTAAAATGAATGTTCATATTTCTAGCGGATTTCAAATTTTTTTTCTATTTTATTTAAGTTTTCTCGAAACATAAGATTGAAATTTCAGCAATTGCATTTCGTCGAGTTAAGTACTAGGGTACTTAATTGAATAATATAATTCTCAGGGTGGCGACTTGACCGGGAATTTACTGCTGATCGCAGAAAAATTCAAGTTTTCATTATTTTAATAATTTTGGTCAATTTAGAAAAATGATTTCTACTTTATCTGCGGTTGCAGGGCATATGAGTGTGTTTATTAGGTTACGGATTTATTTACTAAAAATTTACTAAAATTCATCTTTGGTTGAAAGTGTAACTACTTTGTTGAAAATCAATTTTTTTGAACTAAAAATTCAACTATTCCAGTAGAAAATTTAACTATTTTTCTGAAAATAAATTTTTTGCTAAGAATTAGATTTTTAACAGAAAATTTAACTATTCTATTTCTGGTGGAAAATGTGTCTTTTTTTTAGATGAAAACTCAACTATTTTGTTGAAAATTGATATTTTGTATTTAGAAATTAAACTAGTTGTTTTAAAATGTATGCACTATGTGGAAAATTCGCCTTTTTTGTAGAAAATTAATCTTCATGGTTTAAAATCCATCTTTTTGGTATAAAATTCAACTATTAGTTGAAGATTCATCAGTTTGGTTGAAAATTAATTTCTTCAACTGAAAATTTAGCTTTCCATTTTTATTTGAAAATTGATCTTTTCTAGTTTAAAATTCAACAATTTGGATGAAAATTTGTCTTTTTTAATTGAAAATTCAACTATTTCGTTGAAAATCCACGTATTTTGTTAAAAAATCAACTTTTTGGTAATAAAATTACCTTTTTCTTTGCAAGTTAATCTTCTTGTTTAAAAATTCTTCTTTTCGGGTATAAATTCAAGTATTCGAGTTAAATATTTATCATTATAGTTGAAAATCATCTTTTAGGTTGAAAATAAAATTACTTGGTTGAATGTTAAACTCTTTTGTTGAAAGTTAATTTTTTGGTTGAAGATTCATCATTTTAATTAAAAATTAATTTCTTTGGTTGAAATATGAGCTGTTTGATTGAAAACTTGTTTTTGCTTTGGATGAAAAGGAATTTTCTTGTCGTAAATTTAACTATTTTGTTGAAAATTTGTTTCTTTTTGTTGAAAAGTATTTTGTTTTTTAAACTGAAAATGTAACTATTATTCCAGTTAAATATTCCATAATTTTAATTAAAAATTCATCCAAAGATTTCGAACATCTCCTAAAGATTGCAAAGATTTCTAACATTTCTAAAGATTTTAAAACTCAAAAGATTTTAAAAAGGGTAAACCAGACTTCTAAGATTTCAAAAGATTTTACACAGATTAAAAATATTTGAATGATTTCAAATGAATACAAAAGATTTCAGAAAGATTTCACAAATATTTCAAAGATTCAGGGTGTCTACCGTATCTGGAAAACCTGGAATTGTCAGGGAATTTGTATATTCCGGGAAAAACCTGGAAATGTCAGGGATTTTTTTTTAATGTCGGGGAATTTCTTCGAGAGGGTGCTTAATTTTTTTTTAATTGCAGTATTAAATTGAATAACAATAATTCTTTATTTGTAAAAGTAGCTTTATATTACTGTATTGAACTATTTTATTGAAAAATCGTTGTTTTTTTGTTTGAAATCAATTTTTTAAACTGAAAATTTAACTATTCGGTTTTTGGTTGAAAATTGGTCGGTTTTAGTTGAAAATTCGTGCAGTTTCTTGAAAATTCGTTCTTTTCTGGTTGAAATATCAACTACTACATTTTTCGTTCCGAATTCATCTTTTCTGAATGAAGATTTAATTACTTGGCTGAGAGTTACTCTTTTGTTAAAAATTAATTTTTTGTTGTTGTTAAAGATTCATAATTTTAATTGAAAGTTCATCTCCTTGGTTGAAAAATGAGATATTTTGTTATAAATTCGTTTTTTATTTGGCTGAAAATTAATTTTTTTACTGCAAATTTAACTATTCTTGTTGCAGCTTTAACTATTTTGTTGAAAATTTTTTTTATTTTTTTTTTATTGAAAATTATTTTTTTACTGAAAATGTAACTATTCAATATTTGGTTGGAAAATTATCTTTTTTAGTTGAAAATGTTGACTTTTGTGGTAGAAATTAATCTTCTGAATTGACAATTAATCTTTTTGTTTGAAATTTAATGATTCTAGTTAAAGACTCATCATTTTAGTTGAAAATTCATGTTTTTAGTTTCAAATTCAACTATTCCAGTTGAAAAATCATCACTTTGTTTGAAAATGTAACTTTTTTTTTTAAATTAGTTTTTTTGTTGTTGTTGCAAATTAGTTTTTTTTCTACCGTGAAATGCAACTATTCCAATTGAAAATTACATCCTTTCAGTTGAAAATTCATCTCTTTGGTTAAGCGTTAATTTTTAACTCAAAATTTAAATATTAAATTCTTGGTTGAAAATTTATCTTTTCAATTGAAAATTCATGTATTTTCTTGAAAATTCGTGTTCTTTAGTAAAAATTAATCTTCTTGGTTGAAAATTCATCTTTTTGGTCGAAAAATGAACTATTGCAGTTAAAGATTGATCATTTCAGTTGAAAATTCACGTATTTTGTTGAAAAATCGTCTTTGTGGTAGAAAATTCATCTTCTTGCTTGAAAATTCAAGTATTCCATCTAAATATTCATAATTTTAGTTGAAAATTCATGTTTTTGCTTGAAAATAAAACTACTTGGTTGAAAATTAAATTAAATTTGTTTTTAAAATAAATCTGTTTTTTGTGTGTGGTAAATTAATTTGTTTGACTGAAAATTTAACTGTTCCATTTTTGGTTCAAAACTTATCTTTTTTAGTTCAAAATTCAGCTATTTGTTCGAAAATTGATCTTTTCTAGTTCAAAATTCAACAATTTGGATGAAAATTTGTCTTTTTTACTTGAAAATTCAACTATTTGGTTGAAAATCCAAATTTTTACTTGAAAAGTTAGGAATTTTAAGCTTTAAATTTTAGGTATAAGTAGATAAAATAAAAATTTGTTTGAATTATTGTTCAAATTCATGGACTTTAAGAGACAAATTCAAGAAATGATTAATTATGTTTTTAGTATTATTTAATTATTTAATTAATTGATCGTGCTAAAATATTTAAGAATATCGTGTAACATTAATTGAATTCCTAGAAACTGAAAAAAAACGTTACTTATAATAAACTCGTAAAACTGTATACATATTCCGAGTCGATTGTTTGAAAGTATGCGAAATTGTCAGGGAATTTTTCTCTAGAATTTGAGTAGACACCCTGAGATTTCATAAAGATTTCAAAAGAATAAAAGAATTCCAAAGATTTCAAAAAGGGTACAGTACACCAGATTTCAAAGATTTCAAAACATTTCAAAGATTTTAACAGATTTCAAATATTTCAAACGAATACGAAAGATTTCACCAATATTTTAAAGATGTTAAACTATTTCAAAAGGTGTCAGAAAATTTGAGATGTCAAAAGATTTCAATGATTTTAAACGAACACAAAAGATTTCACAAACATTAAAGAAAGCTTTCACAAATATTTCAAAGATTTC
Source organism: Andricus curvator (assembly GCA_932195095.1). Taxonomy (NCBI): domain Eukaryota; kingdom Metazoa; phylum Arthropoda; class Insecta; order Hymenoptera; family Cynipidae; genus Andricus; species Andricus curvator. Next base: position 413,769 of record CAKNYM010052083.1, read on the forward strand.
ATAAAAATTTCAAAAAATTTCACAAAGATTTCAAGGATTTCAAAGATTTCAAATATTTTACAAAAATTTAAAAAGATTTTACAAAGATTTTAAGTACTTCAAGAGATTTCAACGAATTTTTAAGAATTGAAAGAATTTGTTTATTTATGGTTCTGCTTTATTTAAAAATTGTTGGCTAATACAAAATAAAATGACTTATTTTTTATATCTGTAACAAACCGCTATTTCATTATTTGATGTAAAAAAAAAGAGACCTGGACACCCTGTATATGTTTTTCTAAACCGGGAGAAATCGCGAATATTTACCCGGAGAACCGGGAAAAAGCCGGGAGAAAAAAATGTTTAAAATAGTGGCCACCCTGAGTACATTCGCACTTCCTGTTTCTAGTTTTTTTTGCATACCCCTAATACAAATTCTTGCTTTTATTTCAGGAGGTCGAGTGACAGGCTTACAAGAAGCAGTTTGGGATGCTGCAAAGTCAGTTTGCGACTCTTGCGGTTTGACGGGAGCGAATATCGGCTGTGTAAAACGTGGCTGTAAAGCCGCTACACACTACCCCTGTGCCCTGACAAATAGCTGGCTGCTCGATACTAATAACTACATACCCAAGTGTAATATTCACCGAGTGACGTGAGATTTGGGTGAGTTTCCGAGCAACCTACAATTTGAGAAAAAAAAATGAAAAAAAAAAACCCAGCTGCGTAAGATTTCCGATGGGTGTATCGTAACGACTTGGCAGAATGTAAGAAGCTGTACAACAGAAAATCGCCTTACGAAAGAGTAGGGCTTGCTTAAATCAGCCAAGTATAATGCGACGAATATCAATGAAAAAAAAGAATCTGTACTTCAAGTTCAGTATACACAAAAATAATTATGTTTGTCTGTAATTATACCTATACCACGTGAAAATGTGTATGATATTTATCAATGAATTGCGTAGGCTGCCGAAGAAATTATACGATACATAATTATGCAATATTCGTAACGGACGAATTCCCTGTGCTTCGCACTTTACTTTCGTCAGCGGGCAGACCTCATGTAAAATACCATAAATTAATTAAAAATAGGTATAAAAAGAAAAAGTTTATAATGAATATATAAACTTGAATGCGCGATTTTTGGGATCAGTACGAACGATTAGCAAGTCTCGTACTCGGCGGTCTTGTGGGTTTCAAAAGATTCTAGTTTTAAAACCAAAATCAAAATGACAAAATCATCATTCCTTTTTAGTAATTGGACTCTATTACTTTCCCTCCCTTCTTAGGCATTTTATTAAAAATACAACGAGATTGTACAGAAAAAACGAAATACTTTTTTAGGTTAATTCATTCTAAAAACGGGCAGTCCACGGCTCGTCCTCATACCTGTTTCAGAGCGAGATAGTACGCCCTGTTTTGAAAAGACCACTTTATTTAATCACTTAGAAAACAGTTTATAGTTTCAAATTCTGTTATTTGCCTGTCGTCGCCACGGGGGGGCCACAAGGGCCGAATCGTGCAGACGATTCGTCCTGAAGCCGGTATGAGGAAGAGTCGTGGACTGCCTAAAAACCTAAAATTATGAAAAAGTTGTAATGCTCTCCAGCTTTATCTGCTTGCGACGTGAACCCTGAGGACAATTTGTACAATATTTGCCAAAAAACTGTTCGATCCCAATAATCTCGAGTTAAATTTACTGAACTAAGTACTCGTAACCGTGATACTTGGCGCGTGTAATATTTATTGTACAGAAGTAAAGAGAAAATGGAAAAAATGCATTCGATTTTGCTGTTCTTCGATTCACAAGGTTTTATTGATTGTGCTGAATACAATTGTTTGATTTTGTAATTCCAAGTGGGCACGAGAACTGAATTAATTGTGTTAAAAGTGTTCTTTCGACTACCTTAAAGAAGTGATCTTGTTTCTTTTGTTTTCTTTTTTTTTTAAATCAAGGTGTAGACATTTTTATATACGTTTTAGAGACATTTTTTACCTCAAAAATCATAGTCACTTCGCCTGAAGATAAAATCAAGATAGGTACGATTTTTTTTTGTGGCAATACCAATTGTATAATTGAATCCGATTCTCTATTTTACAGTCTTTTAAACACCGGTGAAAGAAACTTAAGGATACGTTTATAATTTGAGCAGTAATTTATAAATTATTCGTCGTTTATTATCGCATATTAACTAGATTAGTTAATGTTCGTTTACCCATTCATATCATTATATCGGCGATATCTGCGAGAGTGTGAGATGATTTTTTTTTCGCTACGGAAATTGTATACAATTGCGTAGAACATATATGATTAAATTAGCTAAGAAAGGCAAAATTGTAAAAACAAAAAACATGAAATCATAATGTACATAATGCGTAGACAGAAGTATATATTATATATACATAATATATATATACGAAGGCATATGTTACAATTTTTGTTTCCCTGAGCACAGAGTATGATAAGTAGGTAATGGTTTTGACTTCTCAAGCGACATCACATAAACCTTTGATTAAGAATTATTATTATTATTATAAATACTATTATTATTATAACTTATTATTGTCTTATTTAAAACAGACTGTTGTACGTAGCTATCAAGGTACTTTTGGGAAAATATTAGTTAGGAGTGATGGTGTTTAAAAAGCCACGCTTGAGGGGTTAAATTTTAGATGTAAGGTCGCGAGTACGGATATTAAAAGTATGATGAACTCTTTGTACATACGATACATATAGCAACAAATTTTATGTATAAAAAGCAGCATTTTATTTAGATGCATAATATCAGTTTTAAATGTAAAAAAAAATACAAGGTGTACTTTGTGGCGATGTATAAAATTTTCTATTTGTGGGGCACGATTCAGAATCATCCTCTTGATTATGACTCTTTAGATTACCAGAACAAAAATCAGCCAAAAATACTAACTACTGTAGGTTCGCAAACGAAACGCTTATATTCCACGGTCACGTATGAAAAGGCATAAGTTTTATTTTAGAGGTAAACTGTAGTGTTGACAGAAAGTGGGAAAATGTACTTTTAATTGAATTCGAACAGTTAATTGCTTTTCGTAGGCAAAGAATAATGTGAAAACCAACCGATAATAATCGAGCACAAATAGCTGATAGTAGTATAGCTATGGCGGTTCTGTTCTATGCTAAGTTACCGACAGCAGGTAATTACCATCGGTCGGTAAGTGTTCCCGTACCGCAACAGCTATACTACTGCTATGATGAAGCCTAAAAAATCGTGATGATGAGATGACGCTGACCAAGATAAATAGCTGAAGCAGATAAAAAGACGCAAACAATGAAGCTTTGCAGGGGTGTGCAAAAAATTTCAAGTTCAAACGAGTCAAGTCGAGTTTTTCAGGCTTAGGGTCTGGTCGTCGAGCTGATAATAACCTCGAAGTTCGAAAACTCGAAATTTTAGGGTGGTTTACGGTTTTTTTTTTTTTTTTTTTGGCACACCCCTAGACATTTGTAACAATCTAGAAATTGAGAATACATGCCACCTACTGGATATTTTTTGAAATCTCACTTGACTCTAAAGAACAATTTTCTTTCTGTCCTTTATGCATTTTTGTGATCTGGTTTAATATTAACGATTATTAAGCATATTGCTTTCTCTCTATCTAATTCCGTGGAATGATAGAGATCCTTGACACAAAAAGGTACCACTAAGTATACATCTTCGTGTAATATAAATAATTAAATATAAAAATAATAAAAGTATATAAGTCGAAACATGATTAGAGAGGTTTTTCATTTGCGGAAGTGTCCTAATTTTTTTCGTTACATTAGAATATCAGGGTAGTGAGCGATCTGGAAAATCTGAAAAAATCAGGGAATTTGAAAAGTCTGGAAAAATCAGGGAATTTTTGTAGAAATCAGGGAATTTGGAATTCAGCTAACAAATGTGAAAGTAGATTCCAAATGAACCTTGCAAATTTAATGCTAATTGAACCATGGTTGAAAGACAGACGTGTTGAAATTTAGGGTATCATTTGTCCAAGAAATAATTTTATAAAAATCTCATTTCACCAGAAAAGAACTAGATTTGGTAACAACTGTGTGAAGACTAGGTGGGAATATCGTGTTTTAAAATTTTAAATGCCCAGCATTTAAGATCGAACAGAGCATTTAAGAGAATTTAAAGCATTTATTGTTTAAACAAATATCATAATTAATACATATATTTTTACAAAAACATTCTAGTGAAATAAACATATACTTTTTTTTTTTTGAAATACAGAGTTAGGGAATTTTCGATAAATTAAAGTTGAAAAATTATTTTATTATTATGGTTAAAAATCGCAAATATTTGGTTGAAAGTTAATCTGTTTTGCTTGAGGATTCAAACCATTTTGTAGAAAAATCATATTTTTTGGTTGAATTCAACTATTTTTTGTATAAAATTAAAATCCTTTTTGTGGCTGAAATATAATTTATCACGTTTTTCATCAAGAATTCATCTTTTTTGGTAGAAAATTCAACTACGTAGTTGAAAGTGGAACTACTTTACTAAAAATTCATTTATTTGGTTGATGATACATCATTTTAGTTTAAAAACCTTTCTTTTGTTAACAATTTAATTATTTTGTTGAAAATTATGTTTTCTAGATGAAAATTAATTGTTTTAACTGAAAACTTAACTCGTACATTTTGAATTTTGTGGGAGAATATTTAATCTTCTTGGTGACTAATTCATCTTTTTGGTTGGAAATTCCTTTAAAAATTCAAATATTTGGTTGAAAATTCATGTACTTTGTCAAAAATTCATCTATTTTGGTAGAAAAAAAATCATCTTATTGGTTGAAAATTGATCTTTTTAGTTGAAAATGCGTTTTTTTTTATTTAGAAATAATTTTTTAAACTGGAAATGTAACTGTTCTATTTTTTGTCGAAAATTTATCTTTTTTGATAGAAATTTAATCTTCTTGGTTGAAAATTATACTATTTCGTTGAGAATTTACTTTAATTTTATTGAAAATTAATATTCTTACGGAAAATTTAACTATTCTATTTTTAGTTGAAAATTTATCTGCTGTCTGTAAAAACTTAACTGTTTGTTGAAAGTTCGTATTTTTTTGGTAAAAGAGTACTCTGAACTCTCATTAGTTGAAATTTCATCTTTTTGGTTAAAAATTATTTTCTTTAGTTGAAAATTTAACTGTTTTGTTGAAAATTCGTTATTTTTTTTTTTTTTTTTGAAAATTTATTTTATTAACTGAAAATTACCCTACTTTATTTTTGGTGGAAAATTTATCTTTTTATTTTAAAATTTATGTAATCGGTTAAAAATTAATTTTCTTTAGTTGAAAATTCACTTTAACTATTCATTTTTTTGTGAAAAATTTACCTTTTTTGATAGAAGTGTAATCTTTTTCATTAGAAAATGATCTTTATGGTAAAAAATGTAACGATTCTATTTTTTGTTAAGAATTAATTTCTCTTATTGAAAAAAACTATTTAGTTGAACATTCTTTTTTTTTGGGGATAGAAAATTCATCTTTTGGATTGAAAAATCCACTATTTGCTCAAAATGTCATTTTTTTGGTTGAAAATAATCATTGTGATTAAAAATTAATTTCTTTAGTTGAAAATTCGTTTCTTTTTAGTTGAAAATTAATTTGTTTCACTGAAGATATAACTATTCCATTTTCGCTTGAAAATTTATATTTTTAGTTGAAAATAAATTAATTTTGCTGAAAAATCGTTTTTTTTTAATTTACTTTTCTGACTGCAAATTGAAATATTATATTTTTGATTTGTGAATTGGTCTTTTTGAGTTTAAAATTGAATTATTTGATTGAGAATTCATTTTTTTGGTTGAAAATTGATTGTCTTTAACTAAAAATTTAATTCTTCTATTTTTGGTTAAAAACTCGTTTTTATATAAAAAAAAAAAAATATTTTGTTGAAAATTCGTTTCTTTTTTTTCCAACATTTATTTTTCTGACATTTTAACTATTCTAATTTTGGTTGAAAATTGATTTGTTTTAGATGGAAATTCATGTACTTTTTGAAAGTGTTCCTTTTTTGGTAGAAAATTAATCTTTTGAGTTAAAAATGCAACTAACTATTTGTTTAAAAAGTTACATTTGTGCTAATTCGTTCCAAAGAATAATATAATTTTCAAGTAGTATGTACCTGGTTTTGTTTGAAATTAATTTTTTTATCTGAAAATTTAACTGTTCCGTTTTTCGTTAAAATTTGAATGTTTTTAGTTGAAAATTTGTTCTCTATTTACTGAAAATTTAATTCATGTTGAAAAGTCGTCTTTTTTTCCTTGAAATATCAACTATTACATTTTTTGTTCGAAATTCATCCTTTTAGGAATAGAAATTTAATTACTTGGATGAAAGTTTAACTGTTTTCTTAATAATTAATGTTTTTGGTTGAAGATTCATCATTTTAATTGAAAATTCATATCTTTGGCTGAAGAATGAGCTATTTTGTTGAAAATTTTTTCTTTTTTGGCTGAAAATAATTGTTTTTTACTGAAAAAAAACTATTCCAGTTGAATTGAAATTAAATCTTTAAATCATTTAAATTAAATTTAAATTAAATCATCATTTAAATTGAAAATTTAGCTATTTAGCTGAACAATAATTTTTCTTAACTAAAAAAACTATTCAATTTTTGATTGAAAAATTATTTTTTTTTTAGTTCAAAATTCGTCTTTTTGGTAGAAATTAATCTTTTTGGTTGAAAATTAATCTTTCTTGGGAAAAAGTCATTTATCACCCTCATCATGTTATTTGAAAATTTATCTTTTTGGTTTAAAATTCAACTATCATATGTTTGCTTGAACACTAATTTTTTAAACTGAAAATTAAACTTTATTTTTAGGTAGTTAATTATCTTTTTTAGTTAAAAATACATATATTTTGTTGAAAATTTGTCTTTTCGGTAGAAATTAATCTTCTTAGTTCGGTTGAAAATTACTTTTTTAACTGAAAATTGAACTATTCCATTTTTAGTTGAAAATTGATTTTTTAGTTCAAAATTCAACTATTTTGTTGAAAAGTCATGAACTTTGATTAAAAATCGTCTTTTTTGTACAAAATTAATCTTCTTAATTAAAAATGTATCTCTTTGGTTGACCTTTCAAGTATTCCAGTTAAATAATCATCGTTTTATTTGAAAATTCATCCTTTTGGTTGAAAATTCATCTATTCGATTTAAAATTCAATTATTCCAGTTGAAGATTCATTATTTTAGTTGGAAATTCATAAGTTTGGTAGAAAATTAATTTTTTTCCAACTGAAAATTTAACTATTCCATTTTTAGTTGAAAATTAATCTTTTTTGGGTGAAAATTCGTCTATTTGGTTGAATATTTGTCTTTTTACTTAAAAATTCATCTTTTTGTTTTAAAATTCAACTATTCTAGGTGAAGATTCATCATCAACCATTTGTTTGAAAAATTGTCTTTTTTTATAGAAAATTCATCTTTTTGGTTTAAAATTCAACTATTCGAGTTGAAGATTCTTCATTTTTGTTGAAAATTCATCAGTTTGATTGAAAATTAATTTTTTTTTCAACTGAAAATTTAAATATTCCATTTTTAGTTGA
>CAKNYM010052084.1:0-16276 GCA_932195095.1 Andricus curvator
AATTAAACTTTTTTTTTTCGCAAATCAATACCTTGATTGCAATCTCCTAAAAACATGATTTCGCCAACTTTGAACATTGCGCAATTCCTTATGAAAATATATTTTTGCCTGCAAACATACAGGCCTTCATCCCAGGCATCAACACTACATGATGGCATACCTCGTTTTCATTCTAAAATTTTTTGGTGAAAAGGCACCTTTTTGAGCTTCGTTCCCTGGACTAGTCAGGTTATAGTGAACAACCTGTACACGAAAATGAAAAAATTCACTTTTTTTCGGTTCCTTCGGGAAAAGAAAACTTCGAAAAATGGCAAAAAGCGATATTGAGAAAAGATTTTATTTTTAAAAACGACGTACGAAATAAAGACGAAGCGTGTGTTTTTTTAAATTTGTATATTCGGTAGCTTTTTTTTCCTTAAAAACTTCCCTAAAATCCTACACGTTGGTTTTAGTTAGAAAGAAATAGGTCAAAAAATATGTAGTATGTAATGAAAACTTGTTTTATTTATAATTCATAAAATATTTAATTTTAACAAAAATAAAGGAGAAGTATTATATGGAATCCTTCAAATTCTTTATCAAAATTAAAATTATGCATTATTCAACAAAATTAATAAATTTCAATTTCATTTACAGTTAAAGCTTAATTCCTAAAATTTTGTTTATTTTGAAGTATCTTTCATCTTTTGCACTGTAGGATTTTGTCGTACAAAGCCTTGCTAAATTTGAGAGCTTTCATTTTTTCTGTTTAATGAATTCTGTTTAACATGCACTAAACTTATCTGGAATTTATCAGAAGGTGGGTCAATCAAACCTAAATTAAAAAAAAAGAATTATGTTATTAATAGAGCAGTTTCGTAATCTAAAGTTATTATTTCAACTTTTCCGAACCTTAATATTTTAAATATATGCATATCATGTATAGAAAAATCAGCTGAGCAATTCCATGTAAAATCATCCGAAGAATTTCAGCTATTGTTAGTAACTTTTATGAAAATTTTGAAATTTGTTCCCTCAGGTGTTGAAAGAAAAAATCACAAAATAATTATTGAAAAAATCAAAAAACTTGGAAGATATTCAAAATTGAAAATTTTGGTTCTGTTTTTCTTAACTTTTCATAGCATTGGTGATTTTAGCGATATTAAGGTCTACTTTTTGTAAATTATTCGTAATAGAACGCAGCTTTGAAAATATATTTTTGGAAAAAAAATTTCAAAAACTTCTTTGATTTTTCAAAAACTCATTTTGAATTTGAATTACTGAAAAAGAAAACACTTTTTATTATTTTCATTTTTTTATGTAGATGGCTTCCAATGTCCTCTACAAGTCCTGTAAATATCAAAATGGGACCTCCCTTAGTTTTCGAGAAATAATTAAAAACGTACGCCAAAACCACGAAGGAATAGTGAATAGACTATTCCTTTCTGGCCAAAAGGACATTGTAAGCTATCTATATATAAAAAATGAAGAAAATGAAAAGTGTTTTTTTTCAGAAATTCAGTTTCAAAATTAGTTTTTGAAAAATCCAAGAAGTTTTTGAAAATATTTTTCCAAAACTGCATCCTATTACGAATAATTTATAAAAAAATAGACCTTAATATCACTAAAATCACCAAAGTTATGAAAGTTTAAGAAAAAAAGGACCAAAATTTTCAATTCTGAATATCTCCTAAGCTTTTTTATTTGAAAAAAAATTATTTTTAAGTTTTTCTTTCAACACCTAAGAGAACGGATTCTAGAATTTTTATAAAAATGACTAACAATAGCTGAAATTCTTCAGATGATTTGACATGGAATTGCTCAGCTTCAAAAAGGTAACGATGAATTGTTGCATAGATATATTTCGTTTCTTAAATTTTATATCAGAAAATGTATATCATATTTTATTACAATTGGAATGTTTGTTTTAAATTATAAGATAGAATATTACTGGTTCCAATATGTATTGCCGATCCAGCAATTCTTTTGACCTAATTCTAAACGATTTAATTTCATCCAAAACAAAATTTAATTTTCAATGCAAAGAACATGCAAATGTAGCTGATGAGGTATGAGCATATATACTTTAATTTTATTTACAAATAAGGATGAGACAATTTGTAACACAGGAAATGGCTGAAATAAAAAAAATTAGCGTCTTGAAGAAAAAAGCAGCCAAGCTTTGCGACACTTAACTAGACTTCAAATTAATACATGGAACTGGAATTCAAATTAATACATGTTAAATTAATAATGAATATGTTTTGTTATATTTTCAAATTTTTGATAAAGTATATACAAATCTCCCTTTATATGCGTTTTTATGGCGAACACAGGGCTTATGCATTTTTTTTAGTTCATTCGTATGAAACTGAAAAAAATAAAATGGAAAATATTTCTGTTTAGAAGCTTAAGCTTTTTTTTCCTTTTTTTCAGATATTTTTAGTTTTATGGGGAAAACATAAAAAATATTTTGTTCAGTGTATCAAGAAATTCTTACTGCATATCCACTGTATACATTTTACGTAATTTCATGTGTTCTTTTTCTATTTTATATTAATTGATTGATGAAGAAGGTGTATTTTATGTTCTAGAACCATTTTAGAAAATTTGTTTAGCCTCATATTGTTCAAAAACTTAATTATTTTTAATTTTTAAATATTTGTCTATTAGTATAATGCATTTTTAAAGCGTGCCGTTTGTAGCGCCGCTCTGGTGAGGAAATTTCGCACATACAAACTATAATCACTAAGGAACCGCCATTTTTTTTTAGTCGGATAGGGCTGGGGTGACCAGATGACTTGATAGGAAAAGAAGGGCCCCCACTCCTCACCACCTCCCACCATCAAGTTCACCCCACCTCTAGCCCAATTTGGCGCGCTATTTGAAAAGTGAAAAAAGTTATTACTCTAATACGTGAGTAAATTATACAAATAGCAATACATATTTAAATAATATTACACTATTATAAGTAATTATAGTACAAAGAACTATTTCGAGATCAACATTTTTATTTGAACAATATAGTTATATAATATGTAGATTATTATTTATACTACTCAGAACTACCTATTTTTTTAACAAATTGATATTTGCTTTTTTAAAATATTGGTGAAATTCAAGACATGGTAGGTTTTCAAAGTTAAACTGAATATTTATAATATATTTAAATGTCTCAAGTGACATTCGATTACGTTCATCACTCCACTAAGTATTTATAAGAGAAAAAATACGATCGCAATTGGCGTTATATCCAGGAATGGCAGACATATTGCGCTATTTTCAAAACTTCCGAATATGACTCAATGTTTTTTCTTGCGATGAAGAAATCACAAGTCTTGGAATCGGAAGACTTTTCAATATGTACAGACAAAACTAAAGTTAAATTGTGTTGCATGTAAACTTATCCGCTGTTAAAGTTTACATGCTATTTAGCGAAATTTTATCCTACGATGGAATAAAATCTGTCGTCTGCTACGTCCTTAGCAGCAATGGCAAAACGGCAAAGTATGAGTGAATTCGAGCTATAAACTAGGAGTATTAGGACGCCATATTTAAAACAACTTTTCGCTTACCTAATTATTATTTTTAAAATGATTAAACTAATCGCAGACGAATTAAAACGTATTTTTCGTGAATGAAAATAAAAATTTGACACAGCAACCATCGTTTATTTTCGAACAAAACGAAAAATAGGAATCGTATTAATTTTGAGGTTGAAGAATTAATAAGATTTCTAATTTGATAAATAAGTTACATCTTTAATTTATTTCAGCATAAAATTAGGTTTAAATATTAATAATTGAAAATCAATCCTAATGTAAAAGTACATTTCAAATTTTTATTAAAAAAATGGTTTCATGAATAAAATGTCAGGGGTGGGATTCCGATGCCTTAAATAGAACGGACCTCTCTTTCTACCATGTGAGATAGACAACGAGGTGCAATCAAAGTTGAAACGATCGTTTCGAAAACTCACTTTCTATCGTATATGGTGGACAGAGAGGGTCCGATAGTTGCCAACGACAAGTCGTACTTGTCGTTTCATAACTATGAGATCCTCTCTGTCTACCATATACGATAGAAAGAGAGCTTTCGAAACCATCATTTCGGTTTTGATCGCGCCTCGTTGTCTATCGCACTTGGTAGAAAGAGAGGTCCGTTCGATTTAAGGCATCGGAGTCCCACCCCTGGGCGGAAATTCCTACCTCACAACTTGTGAACTACGGTTAAGATCATAGTGAATATGGCGACTTTTCGACTGATGTCCAGTGGCGTTTACGACAATTCGCTCTGAGCTCGCTCTGAGCTCGATGGTGTGCTCAACCATTTTCTCCATTTTCATTTTCGTGATATATGAATGAGGATTAATGGTGGACTCTCATGGCAGATGAAAGCAGTGGATGAAAATTGAAACTCATGAGAGTGAAAGAGACGGATAGATCAATTTATCTCTTTCACTCTCATGAGTTTCTGCTTTCATCGGCGATGGGAGCAGAGATGAGGTGGGAGATTGCTCATGCCGTGTATTTGATTTCGACTGACTTACCGCAGCGCGCCCTGTTTCCCTTAACCTCCCCCGTGCACCAACAATAGCTTAGTATTGTCAAAACGGTTAAAGCAAATAAAACCGGCAAGTATCGAGATCAGTGAATTTAATTTAGTTAAAAGATTAGCAATCGATTCAACATCCCTGGATTCAACATTTCGACATTTTCTTCCATTGCGACCATTTTCAAACAAATTTTTCGCTCCACTACTTCATTCATCGCTCTGTGACAGTGGTGTCCGAACGCGGATATCTCTGGCATGCACAGTAGTGATTCCTGTGTATTTTTAGATTGACACATGGCGTTACATAACCTAAAAATACCCAGGAATGACTACTGCGCATGCCAGAGATATCCGTGTTGTGAAGGTGCTTTTACACCTGTGCATGCATGCATGTGCGTACGCATGCATTTACAATCAGTCATTCCAACCTCTGATAAATCTAGTACGCTTGCGAATGCGCGCGTGCATGCATGCAGAGGTGCAAAATCACCTTTACACTACTGCTCTGTGATTTCGCTCTGTTTAAAAAGCTAGAGCACTTTTTCAGAGCAGAAATTGACAGAAACATGTTTTCCAACACACTCTTTACAAGAAAACGAAAAACAAAACTCAACAATTCTGAAATTACCATTGAAATTTACGGCTCATTTCACACTGCGACATTTTACAGAAGTATATTTTCAATTTCAACCAATGAATTTTATGAGACAGCATAGCCGTCAGATTATATCCTAAAAAGAGGTTGAGCACCCCTTCGAGCTCAGAGCGAATTGTCGTAAACGCCACAGTTCTTTATTCTCAGTCACGGAATAGTATATTGCGTAACAAGGGTCGGAAGGCAACAATTTCACGAGTGTGAAGCTAGCTGCCCGAGCTATGATTTCCAGACCGATTTCATTCATACTTTCATGTTCTTCGCACTGCTGTCAACTACAACTACGTAGCAGACGACGCTTTTTCTCTAAAAAATTATTCCGAGACAGTTTAAAAACACGAAATTATCTCAGTTTTTTAAAAAGTTTATTCGCTGAGGTTAATTTCCGTTGCAGCAAATCTATCAACTGTAGTTCAAATTTAATAAAATCAATAATTCAAATCAATTCATACGCTTTTTTTTTTTCTGTGAAAGTATTCAACATCATTCGACGTTCCGCAAACGTCGTGACCAATGAGGCAACTCCAAGTGATTTCGTCATTGGTCAAACGTCAATTTCCTTAGAAATTGTGAACAAAATTTAGGTCCATACAATAAAAAACGCTAAATATACCGAAAATCTTGAAAAAGAAGGACATCGGACAAAACAGAAGGACGGAAGGACAACCATCGAAAAAGAGGGACATGTCCTTCCAAAGAAGGACGATTGGTCACCCTAAATGTGTGTGAGTCACTGATATATACAGGGTGTTTTTTTTAACTTGAGACAACGAAATATCTCAAAAAATATGCATCCTACGGAAAAAATGTCTGGAATAAAAACTTTTTATTTTCGAGGGGGAAAAAGATTTGCTAAAATGTACCCCACCCCCACCCCCACAGGAGGCAGGGGTGGGGGTAACTTTGTAATTTCAAATGGCAACCCAAATTTTTTATCACAGATTCAGATTCTCCTTTACGAAATACGTAAGTTTTATTCGGAAAATTTGTTTCGATTCGCGATAGATGGCGCTGCAATTGCGAAAAATGAAATTGTTGACACTACTTTTAGCTCTACCCAGGAATAACGACGCGGACGTAGTAGTTGTCTATTCCCTTCGGGGTGCTTAATTTCGGTGAGTCCCCTTGCCTCTCACCATCCATCGGGGTGCTTGAACTTTTGGCAACGGGACAGTAAAAGTGATAAAACTGTCGAAAACCATTCCCGAATGCAGTTGGTTGACGACAGTCGATTTTGGATGTAGACATTACATATCATCCAGTCTCCACTGTCTACAATCCTCGACGTCATTCCGGCCGAGCGATAACCGCGTCTGTCCGTGCTTAACGTTTATTCATTAGGAAGGTTGATTGTGTTCATTTGATTTGGGTGTGTTGGTTACTTTCGTTTGGGTTATTGTTGTTGGTCACGTTCGTTTTAGTTGGTTTGGGTGTCGTTGTATTTCCTCATTACCTTACTTCATTACTTTTACAATGGAAATTCTATCTCAGCAACAGAAGATTGAAATGATTCTCATTTATGGAGAAAGTGGCAGGAGTATCAATGATGCTCTCACGCTTTATGGTCAACGCTTTCCAGAAAGTGTTCCTTCACGCGCTTCTTTTTACCGGGTTGTCCGAAACTTCATCACTGGCGGAAGTGTACAACCGAAAAAAAGGAAGCGTCAAGTAACAGTTACTGGAGTTGATAATGAAATTGCAATTTTAGCTGCAGTCACTCATGACCCTCATGTTAGTACTCGACAACTAAGCCGCGATTCCGGAATGTCTCTATCCAGTGTTTGGAAGGTATTAAAACGTAATAATTATCATCCGTATCATATTTCACTGCATCAAGAACTTCATGGCAATGATTTTCAGAACCGAGTGACATTTTATCAATGGGCGGTTCAGCAGATACAAGGAAACCCGAATTTCTTTTTTCTATTACTGATCACAGACGAGTCGTCTTTCACAAACCATGGTAACGTTAATCGGCACAACATGCATTATTGGAGTGTAGAAAATCCACATTGGTTGCGTGAAGTTGAGCATCAGCGTCCATGGTCCGTGAACGTTTGGTGTGGAATAATTGGAGATCAACTTATCGGTCCGTATTTTATTGATGGAAATTTGAACGGTGAAAAATATCGTAACTTTTTAGAAAATGAACTTCCAATATTGCTGGAAGACCTAAGCTTGGAAGTGCGACACAACATGTGGTTTCAACATGACGGTTGTCCAGCACGTTATGCGGCAATCGCGAGGGAAGTACTGAATCGCAAATTCAATGGACGATGGATCGATAGAGGAGGTCCAGTAAATTGGCCTGCCAGATCGCCAGATCTTACGGCGCCGGATTTATATTTGTGGGGTTATCTAAAGAATCGCGTGTATCAAGAAGTGCCCACAACTCGTGATAACATGATCGAGCGAATCAGGTCTGCTTGTGCACAAATATCACCAGACACAATTCGCAGTTGTGTGGAATCTTTAAAAGCTCGGATTAACAAGTGCATCGAAGTGCGAGGACACCATTTTGAGCACTTATGGTAAAATAATTAATCGAAATCAAGCATCCCTGTGGTGAGAGGCAAGGGGACTCACCGAAATCAAGCACCCCGATGGACGGTGAGAGGCAAGGGGACTCACCGAAATTAAGCACCCCGAAGGGAATAGACAACTACTACGTCGGCGTCGTTATTCCTGGGTAGAGCTAAAAGTAGTGTCAACAATTTCATTTTTCGCAATTGCAGCGCCATCTATCGGGAATCGAAACAAATTTTTCGAATAAAACTTACGTATTTCGTAAAGGAGAATCTGAATCTGTGATAAAAAATTGGGGTTGCGATTTGAAATTATAAAGTTACCCCCACCCCTGCCTCCTGTTGGGGTGGGGGTGGGGTAAATTTTAGCAAATCTTTTTTCCCCCTCGAAAATAAAAAGTTTTTATTCCAGACATTTTTTCCGTAGGATGCGTATTTTTTGAGATATTTCGTTGTCTCAAGTTAAAAAAAACACCCTGTATAATACACTGGATGTACGATTCAATGGAACGATCTGTGCCTACTTGAAGGCGTCGGAGCCGCCATTTTTAAGGGATGTGTTGGTTCGGGACAGATCGGGATATGCGGGAGATTCAAATGTAGTATGGAAGAGAACTCAAAAATATTAATAAAAATGTTAAAACATGTACTTCTTTGTAAAAAATGTACAAAATTTAAAAGAAAAATACAGTTAAATACAAATAGTTAATTTTTTCTTGTATTTTCTTGTAGAAAAGCAAAAAAAAATTAACAATGAAGTATAACTTTCGACAATTCAAAAACTTGTATAACTTTTTATTGATAATATGCGTTCTACTTTGTCGTAAAAATCTACAAGGTATTACAGGAAACTACAGGATTTTACATTTTTTAATTTGGGTGTTTGACGTCATAAAAATCTTTTAATTGTACATATAATTATTGTAGAATGTTACAAATCTTTACAAAAAAATACAAGATTTCACCAAAGTTGAAATATTTGGAAACTGTACTTAAAAATTGTGTTGTATATACTAGTAGTTTATTGTAGAAATGTACAAATTTAAAAAAAAAATACAAACTATACACTTTTAGAATCCACATCCACGTTTGGACATGTACTTTACTGTCAATTTTTGTAGGATATGAAATATATCATTTTCTACAAGAAAGTACAATAAAAATAATTTTTCACTTTTACCAAGAACTTTTGCTATTATAATAAATCACAATGAATTGTAGTGCGATTATTGAAAATTGAACAATTATTGATTTTACAGGACGATTCTGAACAGATTTTAACGTTAAAAATATAAATTTTTCAATTTGAAAGCCTCAGTAGTTAAACAAATATAAACTTTTGATTGAAACTTCATAAACTATTCTTAATTCTAAAATAATTTCAAATTAATAAATTTATAATTAAACGCTCTTATTTAATTCCAAATCCTATTCAAATATTGTTTCAATCTAAAATATTCTATTTTTAACCATTTAATTTGTATTTTTTTAATTAATGAAAACTTTTTTGGGCTATTCAGCAATATTTTACTTTCCATACAATTTAGTTGTCCTATTTAACAAATTTTTAATATGTAAGTGAAATTATTGAATTGTGATGCATAAATAACAATTGAATAATTATCAATTTAGAAAAAATGTGAGTTAGTTTGAGAGATATTTACAAGTTTTGAGAATATCTAAACTTAATTTAAAACTGGACAAAATTTCGAGAAATAAAATACTAAATTGAGATTTCTGAAGATTTCGAAATAAAATTTTGAAGCTTTTTATGGATCTTTAAAGTTTTTGAGAAAACAAAATAATTTTTAAGTTTGCTGAGAAGATTTAATATTATTTTTTATTTTGAAAAATTAATATTAGGAGCAAAATTAAAAAAGATTGTAAACAGAATGCAGATGTTTGAAAATTTCGAACACAAAATTTATAAGCATTTTGAAAGGTTTTCAATGAATAAAAATTCTTATCTTTTTAGTTAATTTTAAAAGAATATTTAATACAATTTTCAAAAAAGAATCAGGATGATTTTAAGGTAATTTTTTTACTTTTGCAGAATTTTCAAAAAATTGTAGGAAAAATTCGGCGCCTTAAAATGATATAATTAAAATTTTTTTTTGAATAATTCTTCAATTCACAGCACTGAAAATGATAGCATGGATTTCTGTTTTTTTTTTAATCTTTTAACTGTACAATGTATAAAAGTGAAAATTTTGCAGTTTAACTACTTTTAATTGAAAAATTTTCAATTGAAAAGTGTTAAAAGCTTCCATTTTATACGCGTAAATTATTAAGCGTTTGAATTCAACAAATTTCAGGGTTCAATTTCTTGAGTTAAAAATTTGTAAAAATTTAACTTTGAGTGTTCGAATTTGCAGTTCAGTTTTTGTCACTTCAACAGAAAAAAAGTTTATCTTCAAGAGTTCGAATATTTTAATTTCAATGACCGTGATCAAATCTTTCTCAATTGTTCAATTTTTATTTGCAGTCAAAAAGTTGTTCTTTTTCGACCTAGGGTGACAAATATTGAGAATATTGAAAAGAGATAATTTTAAATGGCATATATATGGTGTCCAATCAATTGCTATATATTTGAAAACAAACTTCAAACTTAAGGTTTTTTGGTGTTTAATAACGATTGTTTATTATTGTGTTTTAATATTTTACCATTGCTTGAAATTTTAAACATAGAAACTTTTTGTAATAGCGATCAGGTACACATCTTAATTTAAAATTATCTTATTGCAATATTCTAAATATTTGTCATCTTAGGTCGAAAAAAAAAATTTGTTGGCTGCAAAACATGTATATTCCTGTAGATTTTTGTAGTTGTAAATTCTCGCAGAAAATTAAAACTACAACAAAATAAAGAATGTACAAAAAAATACAATAAAAGTACAAATTCGTCTCAATAATAGAAAAAAGTTGTACTTTCCTGTAATTTTGGTTGTAATTTATTGTATTTATTTGTAGATTGCTGTAAAAATAGTTTTAGGTTTCTGTACTTCCTTGTAAACATTTTTCCACGAGGGAAATTAATCTTCTTGATCGAAAATCACCCTTTTGTTTAAAAATACATAATTTTATTTGAAAATTCATCTGTTTGGTTAGAAATGTACTTATTTTGTTAAAAATTCGTCTTTTTCGGTTGAAGATTTCTCTGTTTTCGTAGAAAATTCAACTATTTGGTTGACAGATAACTTTTTTATAAAAAATCCATATTTACTGGTTGAAAATTCAACTGATTTGTAAAAATTGATCTTTTGGCTTAAAAAGTCAACAATTTGGTTGAAAAATAACCTATTTTGTTGAAAAATCTTTTTTTTTATGAATCGTATTGAAATACGACCGAAAAAAATATCTATAGTCGTACTGTATGCTCTCATATATAAGTTATCTTATTTCAAAAAAGGACACGAAAAATATGATACCGTAAAAAAAATAGATCTCTGGTTTTTGCAGAGAATGTTTGATAATATTTCAAACAGTTTCTGATAATAATTATGAGGGCCTTACGCCTTGCCTAATTTTTTTCGCTTACATTAACAATGCAAGAATTATAAAAGCCCTTACTGTCGGAGAATATTCTTCTCTCTACGTGTAGATTAATTAATATCAATTTTGTCTAATAAATACGTCCAAATTATAGAAATAATATCTAAAGTTGAAACCCTCAAGTATACCCAGATAACAATGTGCTCACACCTTGCCCGCATGGTGTTTGCACGCGTGTCGACCGATCGGCACGATGTGAGGGCAAGAGTGCAGACATATGTGTCCTCATATGCGTCGCATATGCGTCGCACGCGTGTCGGCACGTGCGTGCCAGCGTCGTGTTAGCATGCACGTGTTTTAAGTTATAATTATTGAAAACAAGATGTTAAAAATAACATAAGTAACAGAAAACATTGTATGACGTTTTTAAGAAGAGACTCTTGTGTTGAAAGTTGTTCTTTCACAACTGATGATGCAACAGGTGCTTATTCCAAAAGCGACATACACAAAATTATTCTTGCTACATCTTAAATAATGAATTAGCGAGAAATATATATTTATCTGAAAATATTTTTTTATTTCGAACAATTTAAATTATTCAAAACAGAGCGTTTATTCAACACCTTTGTTAAAAAACTAAGGGATTTTAAAGAACAATATACTTTTGAATCTTCTAGTTAATTACTTTCAATTGTTTTCCAAGTTGCATTTTTTTAATCGTTCTACTTTTGAGATTTAAGAACTTAAATCTCAGAAGTAGAACGATTGAAAATGTGCACTTGAAAAACTTGTTTTCGATCATTTTATATCTGAATATAGTAAATATATTAAAAAATAGTGAAGAAGATATATTGAATTTTTGTATTGCGAAGCATTTTAATAGAAACGTTGGGACAGTTACCGATGCTTTGACGTTTAATTTTAAAAGGTCAAAACATTATTTTTAAACAATTACAACTCTTTCCGACTTTGTTCTTTGCCTCAAAATTTGTTTTTACTCCAAGCTAATTTTCCGAACCAAAACCCAAGAAAAAATCTTTATTTAATTTGAACAAAAATAATTATTAACTTTTATTTCGACATTTTGTCTGTAAAATAAACTTGGAAAATAACAAAAATTTGATGCTTAAAGCGAATTTGGTCAGAGTTTTATTTTTACACAACTGCTATATTATGTTTTTAGTAATAATGCGCTTTTTGTGCCGCACTCTTCACCGCACGCTATATGCCGTCATTTTGCCCTAAGTACCTGACGAGCATGATAGACGCACGCTGTGCTGCATATCATGCAGACCGTGTCCCAGGCAGAAATATTATATATAGTTTATATATAGTGTGAAGTATTATATATAATATTCATTTGTTTTATATAAAAAATGTATAAAACAAAAGAATATTATGTATAATACTTCACACTATATATAAACTATATATAATATTTCCGCCTGGGGTGCGGGCACTATGTGGGATTACTTATTACCCTCAGAACGTGCTGTCACTGTGCTTGCATTGTTGCCGACACATCGTGCTTGCACGCCATGCGCCCATGTGCGTCCGCATGCATTGTTATCTGGGTATTGTATATCATATTTTACTGGAGAAGTGAGAAACAAAATGTATTTCTTGTTAATTAGTTCGTTATTTAATATTATAAGTTTTTGTTATTGTTATACTTTTAATATTTTTAAATATTGTATTAGAATTGTAACTTTGATTCCTTTAAAGTGTTGCAATGAAAACATTTCTGCACTTGAGCTCTCGAATTCAATAACTCGCCCGACGCTCGAAAATGCTAAAAGCGTTGGCCCCCGGGTCTCAAGATATATAAGGCTTCTATATAATAACAAGGCAGATTCTATTTACAAATCTTGTGTCCTAAAATTAGTTCTGAGAATAAAAATTAAAAACTGAAAAAACATTTTTTTTCCTAATATTCAATAAGTGATTAAGACATAAATCATCATAACTCGTAAAAATATTATTGAAACTGTTTGAAATTGAGTACACATACAAAGTACACTCGGCGAATGTCTGCAAAATAATAAAAAGTTGAAAATGACCATTTGTTTGATAATATCCAATTGAAAATTAAGGTCGATCGATAACCAAATTTTTCTACTTTCGGAAACAAAAAGTATCGATGATAGATTCATTAAAAATTGACTGAAATATGTACTTTGTAAAATAGTACGAGAGTCGAGTGAGTTATTGGACTCGAGAGCTCAACTGTATCTGCGATAATGATCAAATATTTTTTATTTATAATCTTTTTTTGAAGTTGTACCTATATTATTCAGATTTTTTCACGAGTGCAGAAAGATAAGTATGCGAGTATAAAATGTATAAGTACAAAAACTAATGATGTAAAAAATGCCCATACATTTTATTATAATTCTATGAAAATAATTATTACTCAAAGTGAGAATTCTACGAACATATTGTATGCGAAGGACATGATTTGCACATTTTAAATTGTGAATTTATTAATAAGTACACGTGTTTGTCATGATGGTTACCATTTAAAAGCAAATAATATTCAATGAATGCTCACATATTGTAATAATAATAACTATTGTAATTGATCATTCTAAGAAAAGAATCATTCGTCTGAGAGAATCAAAACATTTCTAATGGGGTCGTTAAAACAAAATTCTTTTGTTTTTCAATTTTAATTAAAAATGTTAAAATACAAAGTTTCAAATGAAAAACGTATCGGTGGATATTTCCATTCACGAAAATGTTAAGGCGGGTTTACACCAAGCGAGCATTTTTCGCGAACGTTCGCAAACGTTTGCGAATGCTCACGAGCATTCGCGAACACGGAGGGAGCTTCCGTTCACACTGCCTGAGCACGAGCACTTGTTTGCGAGCATTCGGCCGAGTTCCGACAAAAGTGCGATAGTGACACTGTCTGAATTCGAGAAGAAGCGCCGCCAGAGGAGGAAACGCAGAATGTTCATGCTCATGTTTTTTTAATTTATTATGGTAATATTTATGGTCGGATTGCCTTCTTTTCAAACAAACCAATTATTTCCAGGCACTTTTCGTTGTCCCGTTCCATGTTTCACAATAAAAAAAATCTGCCCGCTTTGCGGGCACATTCTCATCGCGCGCTTGGCGCGCGGCTCGCAAGTTTGAGCGCGCCTAGGGCGCACGGTTGTTCTATATCGCGCTTCGCGCTCGCTAATGTATATACCTCGCGCTACGCGCTCGGATGCTTTTTGCCTCGCGCTCGCCTTTTTTCGGTTTTCGCACATCGTGCTCGGCTTAGATAAAAAGAAGAAATTTACTTGCAAATATTATAAAACAGACAAAACCTCTACGTTTTAAGTGATTGTTAAATTTTCTTTTATTTTAGATTAAAAAGGAATTTTATTTACTTAAGGCTCTATCGGCCTTAAGGAACAGTTTTTGTTTAATTTAATGAAAATGCTACCAAAAAATTGAAAATTCCGTTTCTGGTCAAACAGTGTTTGTTTTATTCATAGAAAAATATATTAAATTTTTTTTACATAAAACCTTCTCATTAGGATGAGAATGTAACAATTTGATTTTTTGTTTATTTTGTAATGTCATTTTTCACGATTAAAACAAAAACTACTAATTTTAGGATAATTTTTGTCTAATAATCTTTCATCGTATCTTGTATAGTCTGAAAGCAAAATGGAATTTTTTATTTTATTTTTTATATGTTTCATGGGGTCAAAATTTGAATTTTTGATTTTTCAAGAAAATTCAAAAAGTTGTTATCATAATCTTGAAGGGCTTGCAAAAAGGAATGTTTTCCTTCTCTTGACTTTCTTTTATATCGTGCGTTGTTTGGCCTAAAATGTTGATTTCCGTTAGCTTTTTGGATTTTGAAAATGCTATAACTCTGATAGTTTTCTTTTTATCAAAAAAAGTCGTCAGGACAAATTGTTCAGATTTTTTATTACTACGAATTTCCGTACATAGAATTTTGAAGATTTGAAAAAAATGATTTCAAACTTTTTGAATTTGTATCAAAAATAGTTGGCTAACGAACTTGTTCGTTTCTTTTAGGGCTTGAAAAAATGTGTCAGAGCTAAATACAATCTGATCATTTTTTCGAAAGTTATCGCGCCCACAGACAGACTACAGACAGACAGCTTCGCAAAAATTGTTTTTTCCGACTCAGGGGGTCTCAAAATGTGGAGATTTGATGAAAACCGTCTAAGTCAAATTTTACATCAAACCAATACCTTCTCAGATGAGAATGTAACAATAAATTCGATGCACTCCGAAAAATGCTGTGCGTGCACCTACAGAAGTACCGTTTACACCGGGGGCGCAACGAACTCTGAATCCCTTTGATGGTTCGTCGATTTACCGACAAGTGACGGAACACGGACGAGCAAGAACGAACGTTCGCGAACAGCGTCAAAGATATTATCAGAGATGAAGTGCCACCAATTTCATCTTTACGATTTAAATACATTGCGTCAATTCAAATCCATTGAGGTATATTCAATGATAGTTCTACCAATGGCATTTAATTGCAAATGCTCATTTCAACATTTCCATTTGAATACAATTGGCCTTTTTTTATTTGCAGGGATGGTAAAAAATAATGAAAAATGGCCGTATGCCAAAATGTTGTTTGGAAATTCAGGTTTTTAGCTTCTTATTTGAAAACTGCATCCAGTTTTAGGAAAACGTGGCTGAAAATATACGTATTTTAAACTATCCTTATTTGTAGCAAAAATAAAGTTTTTATTTTTAAAATAACATCTTTATTCTTAATAAAAGCTTCGTATATTTAATTTTATTATTTTGTCAAACCAAATAATATTATAATTGACACGAACAACTTTTTCCTTTAATATAGATCAATTTTTGGTTGCATGAAGCAAAATATTGTTTTACATTAAGAAACAATATTCTCGTTACAACAACAAACCATTTCTTTAATTCAAATAAAAAAGTAAAAAGATAACCAAGAAATTTCTGCAAATGAAAGAAAATGTTGTCTCGGTGAACATAGGTATTTCTAATAAGTATTTTAATTATTCAACGAAAATATAGATTTTTATCCACTCAGTTACTTAACAGG
>CAKNYM010052086.1:0-19224 GCA_932195095.1 Andricus curvator
GGAGGCGCGCGGGGACTCAACGCGGAGGTTGCCTCCAGATCAGCTAATATTGGAGGCAAACAGCGGCCGCGGCGCATTCATCAGCTTATACCTACGCCGGTCCAGGCTCGATAAGCTTATATGCCTGGCGCGCACGTTTACCGGTTGCGGAACATGAAAAGCTAATACGTTCCGCACGCGGGGTTTGATTTTCAAAGTCTAGTTTTTATACGAGACTAAAATTTTTAAATGTCTCATTTTTTACTCTTTTTTTTCCAGATATAAATTATAAAAAGCTATAAAACAGGTAGATGAAATGAATATTCATTAGTACACATAATGGACACACGTTGGAAACATCCATTTACTTCCATGATTTGCGGGCCAACAGGTTGTGGAAAAACATTTTTTGTAAAAAAATTTCTCCATCATGTAAAGAAAATGTGTGATGTTAATTTTGAACGTATTTTATTCTATTATTCAGAATGGCAATCAGGTTATTCAGAATACGGAAAGTTGATTGAATTTCATGAGGGTTTGCCCCAGGCATCTGATTATTCGAGCGACAATCGAGCTAAACTCGTCATTATCGATGATCTTATGCGTGAATCATCCAATAATACTATTGTCGACTTATTTACAAAAGGTAGTCATCATAAAAACCTTAGTGTAATTTTTATATCACAAAATTTATTTCATCAAGGGCATGGTCAGAGAGATATCTCCCTTAATGCTAATTATATCGTCGTTTTTAAAAATCCTCGAGATCGAGCACAATTTCAACACCTTGCACGACAAATATATCCGGAAAACCCACGTTTTTTACAAGAAAGTTATCATGATGCAACTTCGAAACCCCATGGTTATCTTCTTTTAGATTTAAAACAATCCACACCCGATAATTGCCGTTTTAGAACAAATGTTTTTCCGACTGATGATTTTTCCTATGTTTACATCCCTCAGAAAGGTATAAAGAGTAGTAGTGACACTGTAAAAATACCAGTTGTACGTTTGTAATGGCGGTGGACACACGTAAACATATCGGTGAAAGAAACACCATAGCATTACATGCACTCTGTCGCTTGAATTCTAATCAACGCGGTGCGATTCTGCGTACAGCTGACATAAAGCTTGTTAAATGCATATGTGAGTGTGCTCTTAATGTACTAGCTGGAAATGTACCACTAAAAAATCATGAAAAACAAAAGTTAAAAAAACACAGGAAAACTTTGAGAAAATTAGCCGTGTCTCGCGCTAGTTGGAAGCACAAAAAACGTTTTATCGTACAAAAAGGTGGATTTCTCCCTTTACTACTTGCACCAATAATTGGTGGTCTTCTTTCAAACATTTTTAAAACACAAAGTTAGATATTTTTTTTTCTTTGATTTAATGTTAGTTTTTTTTAATAAATATGGAACACGCAAGGAAAATGGTTTTAATTCCCAGCGAACAGGTCGAAAAATATCAGCAACAGGTTTTGGACCAACAAACCTCTGTCTTATCACCGTCATCACTTCCTGCTTCCTCACCATTCTCAGGCGATGTTTACAAAGCTTTACTCACAAACCCCAGCACAACCACTCAAACTCCTGGGAATGTTATGAAACGTCTTGATGCTGAAATGAGTCAAATACTTTATTCACCCTTTTTAAAAGATGAGCATGAAAAATGGAAAATGTATCAACAGGTATTACAGAAATTTCTATTTTTTGTCGATGAAGCCAGAAATATGAAAAATAAAAGACAAGATGCAACTAGTACGGAAAAGAACGATGAAGATGATAATAATGGTGATCAATCTTTAAATAATAATAGGATACTTTCAACTATTCCAAGAAGTTTTGCTCTGAAAGGAAATATATTACTTGAACGTCTTTCTAAACCTGATGCTCGTGAGCGTTTAAAGTGGAATGAGCGTGGTACAGTTTTTATTGATGAAAAGTGTATCAAAGATTCAAATATCTCAGAGTTGATAAACGATGCATTAAGATTGAGAAAAACCTTAAACCCAGTTGGGAGACATCAGTTTGCCGTGGTCCTTCAGCAACTCGGTTTACCACGTGAAATCATAGGGAACAAGGAATATTGGAAACGTAGTGTCTTATCTACACCGGTTTCGTCTCGTCTCCCTTCTTCGCCTTCTTATGACGTCTCGGCTTCACGAAAACGAAAAACTTTACCGCTTACAACATCAGCCAAAGTTGTAGGTAGAAAAGACACAGGTTTTGAAGATTTCTTGGTAACGGACGACGAGGATAGTAGTACCAACAGTGAGAGAGAAGATAAGAGTGGGGGTAAGCGTAGCAGAAGTAAAAATCGCCTTTCACGAAAAAAGGAAGGTAGCACTGGTAGTGGGAATAAAAAACAAAAAAACTGGTTTAAAATAACTTTTTAAAAACAACAATGAGTTTATTACACGATACTTACTATGACCCCTCTCACCCCGCGTCTTATGGGGGTATTGATAAATTAGCTAATGCTGTACGTGGGAAAATTTCACGAGCAAATGTAATTGACTGGTTGAAAAGTCAAACTGCTTATAATATGCACGTCCCTATCCGTCACAAATTGAAGCGAAGACATTACAATTTAAATAACATAGATCAGCTTTGGGAGTGTGACTTGGTTGATTTGAAAAGTTTAAAAACTTACAACGACGATTTCTCATACTTACTCGTAGTGATTGATGCTGTGAGTAAATACGCATGGGTCGAGCCGCTTCGTGATAAAACCACGTTGGAAGTAAAAAATGCTTTTGAACGTATTCTCAAAGGAAAGGAAAAACGATTTCCAATGTTTTTACAAACTGATAAGGGCAAAGAGTTTCTTGGAAAAATTTTCCAAAAGTTTTTATCCGAATGCAACATCATATTTCGTACTGTACGCGATCCTAATGTTAAAGCAGCAATAGTCGAGCGATTTAATCGCACTCTCAAGGAACGTATGTGGCGTTATTTCACACATAAAAACACTCATAGGTATATTGATGTTTTACAAAACATTGTCCAGGCTTACGATAATGCACGACATTCGAGTATTGGCATGGCACCATCAACAGTAACTCTAGATAACGCCGCGATTGCACTTTCAAATATACAAAGAAAATACGGCAGAAAGTCGTTGAAATGTAAAAAACCTAGATATAAGTCGGGTGATCTTGTGCACATCAGTAGAGAGAGAGGTGCCTTTGGTAAAGGATATGAAGCTGGCTGGACTGAAGAGCTTTTTGAAGTAAAACGGGTAATTAGCTCACGCAAACAGTCGACTTGTGTTTACGAATTGCAAGATCTTACAGGTGAAGCTATTGAGGGACTTTTTTATGAGCGCGAATTGTCAGAAGTGAAAAAAGAAGATAAACACGATAAAAACGAGGAGTTTATAATTGAACGAGTTTTACAAACAAGAGGAAAAGGATCTAAGCAACGATATTTTGTCAAGTGGGCAGGTTATCCGGATAAATTTAACTCTTGGATTCCAGCATCAGATCTCAAAGTCTTAAAATGAACGAGGATCAATTTCATATAATTTTACCAAGTAATAGTAGTATGAAGTATTTTCCAAATAATACTACTACCCGTTTTACAACTCAACTCCCTCACGAGATTCGTCTGCACGGTCGTTGGGTGGTAGGACTTGTAGAAATTCAATTTCCACGGACATTTCTACATGTAAGACACGATTCATCAAACTCAATGGAAAATCGTGTAGCTCTTTTGTCAAATGTGAATAAAACAAGGAAGGATGTAGAAGAAGAAGGAACTTATGATGATCATGATGACGATAATAACGCACAGAGTGAGAATCAAGAACCTGAAATGTTTGGAAAAGACTTGCTTGAAAAGTTTTCACTGCCTTATGTAATGAAAAGTGACACTGAACGTGATGAACTTGAAGATAACGAAATTAGAAAAAATTATGAAAGTAACGTGTTGGATGGTGTATGGAAGGAACCGCTAGTCTCTTTCTTTCGACCCGGTGTTTACAGAAAGATAAGTGATCTCGTTAAAGCCATAAACGATACAACAATTGGACGTAGTCATGTGAAATTAATTTTTAGAGAAGAAGAAGATTGTTATGTAAGAATTGAAAAAATTTGTTCAGATACATGTAACATAAGTGGTCGTCACTTTTTTGTAATTAGTGAAAAAGTATCACGCATTCTAGGATTCGCACCGCAGGAATTGGTATCTCTTGATACACACTTTGCTAATCATCCACCTAGCCTAGCTCGAGGTCTTCCTGAAAAAATGTTTATTTACTGTGATATATGTGAACCACGCATCACAGGTGATGCTCAAACGCCACTTTTGCGAATAATTCCTGTTGCAACTCAAAATTACGTATTTGCATCTACACAGATTACACAGTTGGCTTCACCTAATTATATTCCTCTTTTACATACTGAGTTTCGCACAGTCGAAATAGATATAAGAGATCATCTCGGTCTACCAATACCATTCGAGTTTGGTACTCTCACTGTCACACTTCATTTCAAACGAATTGATTAGAAAGAAATGAACAGAGAATGAGTCCTTACGTGGAATATTATACGACACAAGTGGGAGGGGGTGGTATATCAAAAGTTTATGTCGGTTCGAGATATCAGAGAGGACATGGAATTGGCAGTTTTCTTGGGGGCCTTTTCCGTCGAGTTTTACCAATACTTGCGCGCGGTGCACGTACAGTCGGTAAGGAGGCTTTACGCGCAGGAGTTAACGTTTTAAACGATGTTGATAACAAAACTCCTCTTAAATATGCTTTCAATAACCGCTTTAAGGAGTCTGGAGAGAATCTTAAGAGACAAGCAATTGACAAAATTGAAAATCTCATGAGCGGATCTGGTTATAAAATCGCGGCAAGAAATTTAAACACTCAGTTGAATAGCGTGCGTGGTGGATCGCGTATCGTAGGAGAAAAACGTAAGAGGAATATAAAAAGAAGTGTCAAGAGAATCCGTCGAACTAAAGCGAAAAATAATAAAAAGAGTAGTAAAAATAAAAAGAAGAAAAAGAAAACAAAGAAGAAGACAACGAGTAAGGTTACAAGAAAACAGAAACGTGGCAGTTTATTTGGTGAAAAGAATCAAATTATTGATATTTTTGGAAATAAGTGAAATTGAGTAATGTCCTTTTTACACTCCCATTCCAGCGAATGTTTAAAAACTGAATTGGATCTTTTTTCACTACCACCAACTCAAACTTCTATAGAGAGCGCGCAATGGATCCATTACAAACCCGTTTCCTCCCTGACGGACGATTCTCCGATAGAATTCGTTATCCCTGGTCACGGCGAAGAATACATCGATCTCCCACACACGATGCTCAGTGTAAAAGTCAAATTGCAAGCCCCAGAAAAAACTGCAGCAAATGCTGCGAATTTGGACAAAGTGGCACCAGTGAACAATCTACTTCACTCAATGTTCAATCAGGTGGACGTGTACTTCAATCAAAAACTCGTATCCCCACCAAACAATGCTTATGCGTACCGAGCATACATCGAAACATTACTCAATTATGGACCAGCCGCAAAAGAGAGTCATCTGACAAGCGTCCTGTGGTATACCGAGACTGCGGGAAAAATGGAAGATTTATCAGCAGAGCGTACAGGTTTCGACATCCGTCGAGGATTCTTTGGTGCAGGCAAGACAGTGGACCTTATCGGACATTTGCATTGCGATATTTTCAACCAGAACAAATTTCTTCTCAACGGTGTCGAAATGCGTCTTCGGTTTGTTCGAACAAAGGACTCTTTTTCCCTCATGGATCCCAGCAACGAGTGCAGTCTACATATCATGGAAGCGAGTCTTTTAGTTCGAAGGTGCAAAATAAGCCCAGGAGTTCTACTTGGACACGCAAAAGCTCTTTCTCAAGGAACGGCAAAATATCCAATTACAAGGGTCGAAGTCAAGACGCTAACTCTACACGCTGGAATTCACGGCGATACTCTGGACAACGTGATTCTCGGACAGTTACCTAAAAGAGTAATCATCGGTTTTGTGGAGAATAGAGCATTTAACGGTAATAAGGACCTAAACCCATTTAATTTTAAAAATTATAAAATTAACTTTTTATCTCTTTACGTTGATGGCACGCAAATTCCCTCAAAACCATTACAACCAGATTTTACGACAGACCTTCTATATGTTGACGGTTATCACACTCTATTTTCTGGAACTGGTATTCATTTTCTAAATGAGGGTAATGACATTGATCGTTATGATTACGGTAATGGTTACTGTCTTTTTGCTTTTGACCTCACACCTGACCTATCTGCAAACTGTTATTCTCACTGGAATCTTGTAAAACATGGTAGTCTTCGTGTCGAGGTAAGATTCGAGGAAGCACTTGTCAAGACGATAAACTGCATTGTTTACGCTGAATATGATAACGTTTTAGAAATAGACGCGTCCAGACAAGTTATTGTTGACTTTGGAGGATAAGATATAACGTCCACTTCTCAGAATCTGTGATTATAAATCATTTTGCTCTATGTAACACCTGTTTAGACGAGCAGCATCAGTCCTAAGTAAACATGCGAGCTGTAATCAGCGGTCATTACACCGGAAACTGTCGCGTTGATTAGTTGCCTTGTACTGGTCTCTCGTTTTATCTCAATACCAGAATCTTTGTCGTCAACTCTACCATCACATAAACTTTCTTACCAAGAAGGGGATATGGACTACGTGATAGATATTCAAGGATTCCGAAGTCTCGAAGATCAGTTTATTGCCAAAGAAGTGGCTCTAGTTGCTGTGGATAAAAATTATACTGCCCACTGGATATCAGCACCACCACATCCCTTCTCAGACCTGCCTAATCGAACACGACAACAAAACAATTGGCTCACGTGTTATTATCATGGAATCGAGTGGTTCGAGGGAGACGTCCCAGTGAAGCATTTGCACTCAAACCTCAGAGAAGTCGCCAAAACAGCAGGTCAGATATACACACGTGGGCGGGAGAAAGCTAAACTTTTGCAAAATATTATGAGTAGGCAAATTGTCAATTTAGAGGAATTAACATGTCCTGCTTTCAAAAAATTAAATATTACCAACGAGTACTGTTTCCATCATGGTGTAAAGAAGGGAGAAATCTTCACATGTGCTCTGAACAATGCTTTTAAACTAAAAAATTGGTTGCAGGATCAGAGGAAAGAAGAAGTGATGCTTCGCAATATACCCAACCGTAATCAGAGCCTATCTTCAATCAATAAAATCAAAACTTTAACAATCAGTAAACCTCTACCAGAGTCGGTGATATTGCAGACGGGTGTAGTCAACATTGAAAGATCAGTGGAAAAAATCAATGAGCAATCTACATCACGTGAAGTAAATCAGCTGTTACCTAATTTACCATCGCTTGCCAATCCGGGAAAAAAGGATGAACAGTTTGGAGGTTCTTCAAGCAATTCGGACTATACCAGCGTGTACAGCTGGGGTGTTTCCAGCGGATCGAATTCCGAAAATCTGGATGAGACCGGCCTATATAGTTGCAAACCTTGACGGGGCAAAGAAACCTGGATCGCACTGGATTGCCATGCATGTGAGTAAAAATGGCCGAGGAACGTACTTTGACAGCTATGGATTGCCGCCTCTTATCCCTCAACATCTTTATCGTCTGCGAGGAAATTGCACCTTGTTCAGGTGGAATACAACGCAATTACAAAGTGCGTCTTCGGATGTGTGTGGTCAGTTTTGTGTTATGTTTCTTCATCATATGTGTAATGGTTATTCTTTGCGCGAGTTTACCAAACTTTTTACGGCTAATTTATTAGAAAATGATCGCATTGTCGTGAATTTTCACAAAAGACTATCAAATAAATGTAAAATTAAGTCTAGCGTTTTGCGACAACCAAAAGACGTGCTTCAAGGTGGGTATTATGATCGTGGGGTAACTAATACGCATCTTGCATCTTGCGTTCAATCTTGTTCGTCACAACTCGCTACATTATATCTTTTATAAGTAAGGTATACGTATTTTATATCTATAGTTTTGCGAGTCATTCGTGTGTTCGCATTGTTTCTCTTTTCGTCTCTCTCTCTCTCTGTTTTATAATCGTCTTAGTTTATAATATATGATTAACCATGCACGTGTTTGGATGCATGGGTGTGTATGTGTGTTTGTGTGTAAGAAGGAGTTTGAAATTTTAAGTTGAAAATTATCGGTATCCCGGACTACAAAAATGTAACGAGTTTGTAAAATAATCTTTAGTTTTTATATATGCATATTCTTAGTTTATAATATATGATTAACCATGCACGTGTTTGTGTGTATAAGTATGTATGTGTGTTTGTGTGGAAGGAGTTGGAAATTTTAAGTTGAAAATTATCGGTATCCCAGACTACGAAAATGTAATGTGTTCTAAAAT
This sequence comes from Andricus curvator, assembly GCA_932195095.1. Taxonomy (NCBI): domain Eukaryota; kingdom Metazoa; phylum Arthropoda; class Insecta; order Hymenoptera; family Cynipidae; genus Andricus; species Andricus curvator. The sequence goes on from CAKNYM010052086.1 coordinate 8,347, forward strand.
AATCTTTAGTTTTTACGTATGCATATTTAACTCTTAAGATAGGTTTAGATTTTTCTGAAATATAAAACAGTTTTAGTAGGTCTATTTCGATGTAAGGTTTTTTTTACAAAAATTGAATAAATCTATTTTCACAGGTTTTAACAAAAAAAAAACTGTTACTCTTATTATTTACCCTTCCTCTATTTTAGATAATTATTTTTATAAACTTATTTCACTAATAAATGAACATTAAATTTTGTTTATTAAAATTATTCAATTTGAAACATTACTTGTCTAGTTGAAAATATTAAAAATCGTTTGAGTATCTTTTTCTCTGGGGAAACCCCAACATTATTACGTCACAACGCCCTGAACTCACCAGTCGGGAATCTCCTATCTCCACTCCTCCGCCTTTTCCATTTTCAAGTCTGGGAACTCCGTGTGTGACGTCACCAGACCCAGAATTTTCCACTACGGGGTTCCCTCTCCCCCTCTCCAACTACATAGATCTCGGCTAGTCCCTCTTATCTGCTGTGACGCGTCGGCGCCAGACGCGGGGTGCGGGGCAGAGAGGGGGATTAGGCCACGCCCATAACGGCGCCCCATAGTTGTCCTATACTACTGTCTTGTGTTTTTTAAAATTAGATATAACATTTAATTTGTTAAATTTGATGAAAACAAACTAAATTTGTTGTTTGTAGTAGGAAGTTAATATGATTTATGGGTTATTCCATTTTATTTCGGGGAAGTTGGTAGCAACCTAATTTTTAAAAATTTGAGACTTCATTATAATTATTATCAATGTGTTTGGAACTTATTTATCACAACAATTTAGTAAATCAATTTTTTTATTATTTCGAAATTTGATTTTGAAAGTGTAAGGGTGCAGAAAAATGTCACATGCTATAATGGACATAAATGTAACATTTGCATGCACCCTTGCACTTTCAAAATCAAAATTCGAAATAAAAAAAAAAGTAATTTAATAAATTTATGTGACAACTAAGCTCCCAAAACATAGATAATTATTATTTTTATAAGAATCAAAATTTTTTTAAATTATATCGCAATCGACTTGGACGAAATAAAATGGAATGACCCTTATCCACATATTAAATGAATTTAATATAAATATATATTTTTTAAATTAAATTTATTCAGAAAAAAGATCTTCTCCTTCCGCTCCGCTGGGATTCGAACGACAGGTCTACTGATTTCCGGTCAGGTGCTCTAACCACTGAGCTACTAGAGAGATCAGAGGAAGAATCCTTTTTCTGAAGCTTTATTTTGCGAGATGTTATATACAAGTCAATTTTTACTAGGAATCTGGATGACGATCTGAATCTGAGATGGCGTTAAAGATTTCCTGTATTAGAGGATATAACTTGCATCGATATTGTAGATTTCCATTTTCACAGTGTGTGTGAAAGGATTTCTCTTCTGATCGATCGTTACCATCTCCGATGATAATCCAGATTCCTAGTAAAAATTGACTTGTATATAACATCTGGCAAAATAAAGCGTATTTCAGAAAAAGGATTCTTCCACTGATCTCTCTAGTAGCTCAGTGGTTAGAGCTCATATCATAATTATTTCCCATATTTAAAAAAAATGAAAAAGCCAAAAATAATTAAAATTTTTATTTATTTTTTGGTTTCTCTGTTTTTTAAAAATATGGAAAATAATCACGATACGTGTGTCTGGTGGTATACTAGGAGTGTTAAAAAAACTACTGCGCAGCCATAGGTTCCATAGAAAACTACTGCGCACCGAATTAAGTTAAATAAATCTTCCAAAATGTCCTGAAACTTGCCATGCAACATTCCCTCACAAGCGGACATTTTTTTGATTGACCGAACCTTGCCCTAACCTTTCAATGCAATATTCCCAACCTTACATTGCAAGTTTCAGGAAATCTTCACGGAGTTTTTTGTGCTATCTGGGTATCTTCTTTTTGAAATAACAGACGACAAGGTGTGTTTAATTTTATTTTAAAAATATACCACAAATCAGCTTTTTTGTCCAGAGCAGGAATCAGTGATAAAATTAAAAAACCAGCATTTTAATCTTGTTAAATTTTCAACAAAAAAATGAATGTGCAACCAAGAAGATTAATTTTCTACAAAAAAAAAAGAAGAATTTTTAACAAAATACATGAATCTTCAACGGAATAGTTAAATTTTCAACTAAAAAACAAAAAATCTTAATTTTTCACAAAAAAAAAAATAATTTTCAACCAAAAAGATAAATTTTCAACTAAAATTATGAATCTTTAACTGAAATGGTTTGCCCACATAGCACACTTCCCGAAAAAACCTGGTATTTTCTTAGGACATGGTCCAAGTGGCCGGGAGAAAAAACCAGGTCTGCCCTAGGTTTAAACCTATACTTAAACCTAGGTTAAAACATAGGTTCATGTCCGCCATAATTTTTTGGTTTTTAAACAAAGTAAATTAATGCGACAAATTTTTGACAGGGAATTCAATTTTTTAATTGAAAATAACTCTAATTCATATATTTAAACGAGTCAGAAATCGATTTTTTATTAAAATTTTTAATTTGTATTAAAAAGAGTAGAAATTTAGCTGCTACTTTTTAAATTTTGTTATTTTTTGGAGGGGATTTTGAAACATTTGTGAAGAATAATTAAGTTTTCTTAATAATTCGTCAAGTGCATGTCGTTACGCAGAAAATGTATTTATTTTAAGCTCGAAAGCGTCAATTGACATCTCGAACATGAAAAAGGTATGGCGATTGGCAAGCCGCGGCCCTCTCGCAAATTAATTCGAGGTTTCAAGTTGAAGCATTCTTATATCCTTGGCGATTAATCTCAGTTGCTCTCAATGGGCCTGCGCGGCTGAAGGAAAAATTTCAAATGGTTCAGGTTTTATTTTAAACGAATAATTTTAAGTTTTCAAGATTTCAAGATGTGTGGAAAAAGAATATGGAAAAAGACTTTGAGGCAATTGTTTTAATTTTGCAGGATTTGAAATTTTTTTAGGTAAACTAAATTTTGCAGAGTGTCAAGAGAATGAAAAAAATATTCTTAAAATTCATGGGAAAATTTTAAATGATTGTCTTGTAATGAATTCTAAGATGAAAATGAAAAAAAAAATTAAAATTATTTACTAAAATTTGTAAAAAGACTCTAAAAGATTTTAAAGCAAAATTTTACAATTTTGCTTGATTACATGATCTTAGAAAAAAATTGAGTAAGGTTAAAAGATATTCAGGAGTGTTGAAACGATTCAAAAAGAATTAAAACTTTTAAAGATTGTTCAAGAAGTTTGTAAGGTTTCACGAAAATGAAAAAAAATTGGGTTCCTAGGAAAAATTAAAATAAAACTTTTTATTTTGAAAAATTAATTTTAAGAGATTATTTTAGAAGATTTCAAAAATTGTCAAGGGAGAATCTGAAAGATTTTAAGGCATTTTTTTTAATTGTGCAGAATTAAAAAAAAAAATAAATAAAAACTAAAATTTCGAAAAAGAGTGTAGAAGATTTTAAAGCAAAATTTTTCAATTAGGTAAGATTAAAAAATCAAAAAAAAGAAATCGAGTGAATTCTAGATATATTTAGAAGAATTGAAGAGATACAAAAAGAATTTTAAAGTTTACAAAATTTTTAGAAATGTAGATTCTTAAAGATTTCAAAAATAATATTTAGAAGCTTTAAAAGAATTTCGAAAGGTTTCAAGAGAATAAACAAATTTTCTTGAAAGTCCTGGGAAAATTTAGAAGATTACAAGTCAATTTTTTTACATTTTGAATGATTTTTTAAAATTTTAAGAAAAATTCGATTCGGTTAAAAATATTCTTAGGATTTTAAGACATTTTAAATATGATAGAAATATTTAAAAACTTGTAAACATTTCCGAAAATTTATCAAATATTTCTTGATTTCTTCCAAACTTCTTCTTCCTAAACATCTTTTAAAAAGACTGGAATTTTTCCTAATATTTTGTAAAATCGTATAAAATAAAAAAAGTTTAAAAAAACTTCTAGATTCTTTTTTGACAAATCTGAAATATTCAGAAATCTTTTTTAATTTTCACAAAAATCTTATAAAACTTATATTTATATAAATTTAAAAACTAACTGATAATACTTATTTTCTTGTTCTCAATTTTCACAATTTAATTTCGGCTCGAATTTAAGTGTTCAAAAACTTTTAACAAATAAATACTTTTGTAATTTTTATATTGTATTATTATTAATACAATTTTGTATTTTTTATGGTATTGAAAAATAGTTTTGAATTGGTGAATTTCAATAAGTATGTACTTACATTAAGTAAATTCAATATTTGTATGAAAAAAAAATAATTGAAAAAGCATTCAGTGTTACATCAAAATATTGTTTTATTTATTTCTAGACAATACTTCATATTAAAAACCTTTTTTTTATTTAGAAAACGTGTATTATGTTTTAAACATAATAAAAAAAATGTTATGTAACGGCGGTGAAGGGATGGGGTACAAAGGAAATGTTACGACCTGTTACAATGGGGAGAGGGGGTTAAAAATGGTTGAAAATAATGTTACGTAATATGTAAATGCTCCCTAATCTAAATAGTCTTTTGAAAGTTAGCTGAGTACTACTTTAAATTTCCCTCTACTAATGCCCCTTCAGCCGCGCAGTCCCATTGAAAGCATTAGTTCCGAATTTGGTCGGTGTGCAGCGCTAGTGCTACCCATTCTCGCAACTGAGAATAATCGCCAAGGATATAAGAATGGTTCAACTTGAAACCTCGAATTAATTCTGCGAGGCGGCCGCGGTTTGCCAATCGCCATACCGTTTTCATGTTCGAGATGTCAATTGACGTTTTCGAACTTAAAATAAATACATTTTCTGCGTAACGACATGCACTTGAGGAAGTATTAAGAAAACTTAATCATTCTTTACAATTGTTTCAGAATCCCCCCCCCCCCCCAAAAAAATAACAATAACAATTTAAAATTTTTAATAAGAAATCGATTTCTGACTCGATTAAATATATGAATTAGAGCTATTTTCATTTAAAAAATTGAATTCTCTGTCAAAAATTCGTCGCATTAATTTACTTTGTTTAAAAACCAAAAAATTGTGGCGGACATGAACCTATGTTTTAACCTAGGTTTAAGTATATGTCTAAACCTAGGGCAGACCTGGCTTTTTCTCCCGGCCACTTGGACCAAGTTCTATGAAAAGCCCGGGTAAAAAAATTTTGGTATGGGATTGATCTAGGAAAACATCTGTGAAATCGTATGGGAGTGATCTCTCAGATAGTATAGTAAAAGTATGGCATTTGAGACGATCCCATACTTCATGTATGTTTGAATGAAGTATAGTGGATGTATAGTTCAAATATAGCTAAAGTATAACAATGTATAGTTGAAGTATAGGGGAACTATTTTCAAAGTATATCTGAGAAGTATAGCTGCAGTATAACTGAAATATAGATAAAGTATAGCTGATGTTCAGTCAAAGTATGGCTGAAGTATATATTTTAAGTATAGCTCAAGTATGTAGATTATGTCTAAAGTATAGGAAAAGTATGGCTATAGTAGGTATAGCCGTATCATTGCTGTTGGGAGATAATCAGTTATCTGAAATACATGAAAATAGAAATCCAGAATCATGATTTTCACAAGGTCAAAGAATATTGTTTTTAAATTCTAAAATAAGTGAAATGCAAATAAGTTAAATGTTAATTGTGACATGAATTATTTAACTTTATGAAATTTAAATCTAAACATTTCACCTAAGTAACAATTTTATCAAACCTTTTTATGCTTCCAATATTATATTTAGGAATCAAAGATTCTGGATCTCTTACCAATATATATGACATAAGAGTCATATAAGTAGTCCATTGTATATCCATTGCATATTCTATATCCTCACGAATAATATTCAAAACATATTTGACTCCCGAAATCACTTGAATCGCGAACTTTTTACATTTTTGAACGAGCTGTCATTTATGATTCATTATGTTTTATCACGTTGCTAGGGTATCTTGAAGAACAAATGAGTGCAATTATATATCCGATACTTTTGCCATACTTAAGTATAAATGAAGTATAATCTGTACTTCAGCTATACTTAAGTATATATGAAGTATATCCCATACTTCAGCTATACTTCAGCTATACTTTAGCTATACATTAGCCATACTTCAGCTTTACTTTATATATACTTTATCTATACTATTTCAATATACTTGAAGTATGGGATCGTGTCATTTACCATACATTTGATATACTTTGGAAAGTCAACGATTGATCACTCCCATACTTATGATTTTTACTCGGGAGACCAGGTTTTTTCGGGAAGTGTGCTATGTGGGTTGTTTTCTAATCAGAAAGATAAATTTCCAAACAAGAAGATTAATTTTATACCAAAAAAGAAGAATTTTCAGCAAAACACATGAATTTTCAACGAAGTAAATTAATTTTCTACTAAAAAAAATTCATTGAAAAAAAATGTAATAATTAAATTTTCACTTAAAAAAATTAATTTTGAATGAAAAAATGACGAATTTTCAAACAAATATTTCAGTTTTCAACCAAAAAGATGAATTTTTAACCAAGAAGTTTAATTTTCTACAAAAATAGAAAATTTTTCAACAAAAGACATGAATTTTCAACTAAAAAAGATAAATTTTGAGCCAAAAATGGAATATTTAAATGTACAATTACACAAATTAATTCTCAACCAAAAAAAAAAACAATTTTTAACAAAATAGTTAAATTTTCAAACAAGATGCTGTATTTTCAATCAAAACAACTAATTTTCTACTAAAAAAGACCATATTTCAACAAAATACATGAATTTTTAACCAGAGAGATGATATTTCAACTGAAATTATGTAATATTTAACTCGATTATTTAAATTTTCAGTTAGAAAAATTAATTTTCAACGAAAAAAAACGCAATTTTAGCGGAAGGAATGAATTTTCAATTAAAATCATGGATCTTCAAACAACAACAAAAATGAATTTTCAACAAAATAATTCAATTTTAACCAGGTGGTTCTATTTTAAACCAAAAAGATGAATTCTCAAATTGAATGATAAATTCTGTAACGTTCGTAGGAGTGGAGTTTCTTCTTTTACTACTTATTCTACACTCTCTCGTTCCCCTCGTAGAAACGGAGTTTCTTTTTCTACTATTTTTTCTCTACACTTTCTTGTTCCTGTCACCGTAGCGAAGTTTCTTCTTTTACTATTTATCCTACACTCTCTCGTTCCCCACATAGAAACGGAGTTTCTTTTTCTACTATTTTTCTCTCCTCTTTCTCGTTCCTCTCGTAGGAACGGAATTTCTTGGCTAGTGTTTATTCTACACTCTCTCGTTCCTCTCGTCGAAATGGAGTTTCTTTTTCCACTATTTTTCTCTACTCTCTCTTGTTCCTCTCGTAGGAACGGAGTTTCTTTTTCTACTATATTTCCTCTCTCTTGTTCCTCTCGCAGTAGCAAAGTTTCTTCTTCTACTAATCATCCTACACTCTCTCGCTCCTCTCGTAGTAGCGGAGTTTCTTCTTCTACTATTTATCCTACACTCTCTTGTTCCCCACATAAAAACGAAGTTTCTTTCTCTAGGGTTTATTCTATACTCTCTCGTTCCTCTCGTAGTAGAGCAGTTTCTTCTTCTACTATTTATCCTACACTCTCTCGTTCCACACATAGAAACGGAGTTTCTTTTTCTACTATTTTTCTCTACTCTTTCTTGTACCTTCCGTAGTAGCGAAGTTTCTTGTTCTACTAATTCTCCTACACTCTCTCGTTCCTCTCAGAGGAACGTAGTTTCTTTCTCTACTGTTTATTCTACACTCTCTCGTTCCCCACATAGAAACGGAGTTTCTTTTTCTACTATTTTTCTCTACTCTTTCTTGCTCCTCTCGTAGGCACGAAGTTTCTTTTTTTAGTGTTTATTCTACACTTTCTCGTTCCTCTCGTAATAGCGGAGTTTCTTCTTCTACTATTCATCCTACACTCTCTCGTTCCCCACATAAAAGACGAATTTCTTTTTCTACTCTTTTTCTCTACTCTTTCTTGTTTCTCTCGTAGTAGCGGAGTTTCTTCTTCTACTATTTATCCTACACTTTCTCGTTCCCCACATAAAAGAGGAATTTCTTTTTCTACTATTTTTCTCTACTCTTTCTTGTTCCTCTCGTAGTAGCGGAGTTTCTTCTTCTACTATTTATCCCACACTCTCTTATTCCTCTCGTAGGAATGGAGTATCTTTTTTCACTATTTTTCTCTACTCTCTCGTGTTCCTCTCGTAGGACGGAGTTTGTCTTTCTACTATTTTTCTCTTCTCTCTCTTGTTCCTCTCGTAGTACCGCAGTTTTTTCTTCTACTACTTATCCTACACTCTCTCGTTCCTCTCGTAAAAATGACATAACTTCTAGACCTAAAATGTTACTAAATAGAGGATCTTAGAGTTGTCAGTATATTGATTCTATCATAAATTTAATTATTGAACTGCACTCGCATCACAAAACTGCGCATGTGAAGACATCAAGCGGCTTCCTGTCTTCATTTGTTCTGAAGAGAAGGTATTTGTAAATTAATCTCCGTAAAAGGAAAATTATTAAATAATACAGGATTTCTCAAATGTATTGGATTAAAGAATGTTGAAAGTATATCTGTGCATTTTTTTCAGATTTCTCCTAACGTCGACCTTTTTCTGGGAGCAGGTGTAAGTCGACGCTTGAAAGAGGCCGAAAAACCCAGTTTTTTGGGATGTTTTATTCTCTATTATTGACAAAAATTTTTTAGGATCAGAAGTGATCATATCGTTGAATTCGGAAGACATGAAGCTTTCAGATTATTTTTATTGAACAATTCAAAGATTTTTTTCAGCAATTTGCAATTAAAAGATGTGTGGGGCCCTGACTTTAGTTTCAACACCCTTAAGTGCAAAAGTGTATGGGTTTATTCCTAAAAAGTTTTTTGATAATAATAAAAACGTATGTTTGGATTTCAAAAACAATCAATCAATGTAATCTCGCAACTATCGTTGACAGAGATCATGGTGATACCCGATATAATATGTTTATCAGTTAATTTCTTCCACTGTGCACGTGCGCGAAAGCGAATTCGCGTCCGAGACTATAAGAGCGGCAAGAGATGAGAGCGCGACCAGAGACTGCCAGGTACTGTGCATAAGACAGCGATAAATTCGAAAAGTCTCGCCGTTTTTAATTAATTTAAGTTATTATCCGTAAATTGCTGGTCGCGTATTAAGGTTAAAAAATGGCACTCGAAGTCAAAGGATTTTTTCTATTTTTGATGGTCTTCATCATTAGTAACGTAACCAGTAAGGTAAGATTTATTAATTTATATTATATTTTACCCTGGATTTTTAAACTTGATATTTTAAGATTCTCTAGATAATTTGATGATACTGGTTATTGAACTTTATCATCACTTTCCTTTTATATTTTCCACAGTCTATACAGCCTCAACTCGACAAATTAGCCCTGGAAAATTTTCTAGAGTATCTGAGAATTCCTTCGGTCCAACCTGATGTTAATTACGGTAAATAATTCTATCAAATAAATAAGTTAAATAGTTTTTTCTTTTTTTATGATCTGTATAAACATTAAAACAGATTGAATGTTATTAACTTCGGTAAGTTTTTAATGAATTTTCAGATGATTGTGTTGCATTTTTAAAAAAACAAGCTCATTCTTTGGATCTCCCACTAAGAGTTTTTGAACCAGTTTCTAGGAAACCAATAGTTGTTATCACATGGGAAGGTTTGGAACCCGAAAAACCATCGATTTTATTAAACAGCCACATGGACGTCGTACCGGTGTACCCTGTAAGTTAGATCTATTTTGTCGTCTTTGATTTATTTCTGGCTGAAAATTGATACTTAAATTGTAATATGAAGAAAAAATTCAAGTTGTCAAATTAATTGAGAAATCTACAATTTTGTTGATAACAATGCAATCTTTAATATACCAAATTTTTGATTTAATTGCCTTGTTATAACATTATTTTACTTAGGAACCAATTTCTCCCAGGCATCTTTTTCACAAGGTTTCGATTAATTTTTTAGGAATTATAAATAGAAATTCAAAACTTTAGAAAACGAGACAAAATAGATGAATTTGTAGCCAAATAGTTAAAGTTTCCAACAAAAAGATAAATTTTCAACCAAGAAGATTAAATTTCTAGCAAAAAAAGATAAATTTTTCAACCAAAGAGATGAATTTTCAACTAAGATTATGAATCTTCAACCGCAAAAAAAAAATAATTTTCAACAAAGTAGTTTAACTTTCAACCAAGTAGTTCAATTTTTTACCAAAAAATATTCATTCTCAACTATAAATGTAATAGTTGATATTACAATAAAAAAAGACCAATTTTCTACAAAACAGTTGAATTTTGAACCTAAAAATATGAATTTTCAATCAAATAGTTGAATTAAAAATAAAGTTATATCTTCTAGCAAATAGTCAAATTTTCAAGCCAACAAGACAACTTTTCAACAAGACAGTTTGATTTTGAAACCAAAAGAGAGGATTTTCAAGAAAAAGTTGATTTTTAAACCATAAAGATGAATCTTCATTCAATAAAGATTCTTTAATCAAGAAAGAAAAAAAATTTCAAATAAATTGTTGAATTTTTAAGCCAAAATGACAAATTGTCCACAAAACAGTTTAATTTTCAACCCAAAAATATGAATTGTCAATAGAAAAGTTAATTTTTTACGAAATATTATAATTCTCTACTGAAATTGTGGAATTTTCAACCCAAAGGACAAATTTTCAATAAAACAGTTGAATTTTCAACCAAGACAATAAATTTCCAAACAAGAAAATTCATTTGCTACCAAAAAAGATCAATTTTCAACCAAATTGTGGAATTTTTAACCTTAAAATATAAATTGTCCCTAAAA